>JAWWTY010000001.1:85763879-85795126 GCA_035222235.1 Margarornis squamiger
CTGCTCTGCACTGGGGTGGCCTCACCTTGAATATTGTGTGCAGTTTTGGGCACCACAATATAAGAAAGATATTAAGCTCTTAGAGAGTGTCCAAAGGAGAGCAGTGAAGATGGTGAAGGGCCTTGAGGGGAAGCTGTATGAGGAGCAGCTGAGGTCACTTTTTCTGTTCAGTGTGGAGAAGAAGAGACTGAGGGGAGACCTCATTGCAGTCTACAACTTCTTTGTGAGAGGAAGAAGAGGGACATGCAATAATCTCTTCTCTGTGGTGACCAGTGACAGGATCTGAGGGAATGGCCTGAAGTTGTGTCAGAGGAGGTTTAGGTTGGATATTAGAGAAAGGCTCTTCACTCAGATGGTGTTTGTGCACTGGAACAGTCTCCTGAGGGAAGTGGTCACAGCAGCAAGCCTTACAGAATTCAAGAAGGGTTTGGATAATAATTTAGGGCATGTGGTGTGACTCTTGGGAATGGTCCTGTGCCGAGGGCCAAGAGTTGGACTTGATGATTATTGTGGGTCACTTCCAACATGGCATATTCTGTGATTCTGTAATCAGAGATTCTATTCACAGAAAATAATTTGATTCCCTGGAGTTTGTTTCTCTCTCTTCTATGCATTGTGTTTTACTTATAAGTAGAATTGATGTCAGCTGTTAAAACTTTACCTAATCATAGAATTTCAGGGCCATCTTTCCTAGACAAGACCTTGTATATCTTAGCTGGTTCAGTTAATGTACTGTATGGATAAAGACGAACTAATATAGGTGTTGTCTTGCACACTATGCAGCATTATATCATCTTATATTATGAAACACTGCTTTAGGAAGGGGCAGATTGCTACTTTGTATGACTTTCTTGAAGGCAGCGTTGTTTATACCAGGGCTTTCTTCATCAAATCAGAACGAGTAAGTTGGCATAATGTCTTAATGGAAATGGGTATCATAGCAGAATGCCATGGATGTGTACTTTCTTACCTTGCAGCTGTGTAGATGTTCTTCAGAAGTTACAAAGTTGGCTGCAGAATCTAATGTTTCCATTTTTAAAAAAAAGCCTTTTAGGGTTTTAGGGTTGGGAATCTGTCTTTAAAAAGAGCTTATAGAATGTATATGGAGTATTATTTTCACAGTTACAGGCATTAACCATTTATTGTGCAATTAATAAGAATGCATGGTAGTACAAAAATATGAAGCTAATGTTTCTAATTCCACAGTCTGTTTCTCCGGTCTGTGCTCTTAACTGGTCTTGGTCACATATTTCATGTGTGCGGTAGTACTGCGTTTTGGGGTTTGATTTTTTTTTCCTTTTTTTTTGGATGGTTGATTTTTTTCAAGCAAGGCGTACTTATGTACAGTGATATGGTTTTGACATATTTAAACTTACAAAAATGGGATTAATAATAAGATTTTCTAAATATTTAACCTAGTGTAAAGTTACTTTAGGGTTCATGTCTGCATGTATAGAATACATATTGATAGCATCCTAATCTGCAGACAAAGATAAAAATAGCTGTTCTTGCTGTCACTGATTTCTGTGATGCTTGTAGTAATTTTGGGATCCTTGGTGCACATCATCTCTCAGCAGCTGTACCCTACATGCTTGCCTCAAGAGCTGCTTTAACTCATCCCTAAATACTGCATCAGCATAAGTCAAATCTCTAAACTATGTCAAGCAGCTCCCTTTCACCTCATTAAAATCCCTACAGAATTTATTTGCTACTGCTTAACTAAGGAATTCTAAGGCAATTAATTTTCCATTATCATTTATTTTACACTAGTTGTTGAGACACATCCCTTGCAAGGAGGACATGGGAGTATGTTGCTATGCTTTCACTAACTGGTACTGGTCAGACAACCTCTTTACTATAGGCGAGCATATAGAAAGTCAAATAAATATGTCTAGGACTATAGACCTTCCTTTTCTGCTGCTCTGACCCCATCTGTATCTGACTATATCCTCTGTTTCCAGTCTGTTGCTTTGCATTCTGTCCAAATTGTGCAATTTGCCAGAAATAAAGCAAATTTCCATGAACTGAGAATTTGATGCCATTCAGCTTTGAAGGGGATCTACAGCAGGACAGAGTTCAAAGTATTGCAAGGCTTTTTTTAACACTTGTTTTCTAACATAAGCTCAAGTTTTCAATTATGCTGCTTGACAGTCAGGAAAAATTACCTAAATTAGTTAGCTAAATTGCCATTGTTTTTCTGTGATTTTCAGTTTTGATTTCAGCTTCTGATGCCAATTTTAGGCTTTGGCGCTAGTTTTCCAAACTATAGGTTTTTTTGATCCACTTGTTTTGATTCACTTATGACTGAATCTAATATGTGTACACATGAAAGACGAGTTTCATCTGCATCCTGTTAAAACAGCTGGAGTACTCCAAGGCAAAGCAGACTGCCAAAATTGATAAGGTACATGACAGCAAATTATAAGATAAACTCTATCAAGGGATCTGACTGAGGAGCACATTTTCAGAGGCATTCAGGCTAATACTGTCTTGATTATCTATAGGAAAAACAAACTGTCTGAAAAAACCAAAATCTTCCACTGCTAAACATATCTTTTTTAACCCAATAAACCCTTATTAAAACATAAAAAAGGAGTAGATACAAAACATAAAGTCAGGAAAAAAAAACTGTCTTAGAGCAAATTTTGCTCCCCTTCTCTTCCCCTGAGAATAAAGAATTGAACTAGAGACTTTATAATGTCTAAGAGGGATTTGGCTGTTGATTTTATAAGGAAGGTCTGAGTTACTCTGGAGGTAGGTGAAAATTGTATAAAAATCTCTGTGTGAATGTAGCCTTGGTACTAACTGCATCCTTGCTGAAATGCAGCAGTGCTGCCACTCTATCAAATGTAAATTAATTTATCAGTAAAATAAGTAGTTTAATGCAACAGGTGACACTGGAGTAAAAATGGATAAGAAATGAATTGAGGCTGCATTTGAAGCTTTACATTAAAATCACTGACAGACATCTTTCAACTGCTATTTATCACTTATAATGAAGGACTTGTGGAAATAAAATGTTTGTTATGGTCTATCATTTATCAAATATCTTCAGAAGCACATTTTGGAATATGCCTGCCTTGGATTTCAGCTGGGAAATATATGCTCTGAAACAACACACAGGTCACCATCTATTGGCTTCTAAATAGTTTTCTTTTACCTCCTGTAGCACCATACACGATTTAGTGTTTGAAATTTTGAATCATTTTTACAATGATGCTTTTGCAGTCTACCAAATGATTTGATGTACTCAGTGCAAAAATTCCAAAGTATTTTCACATAGATAAAGAAATTTAAATTTGGCGAAGGTCTAGGTTGTCTGAATTCCAATTGTATTATAGCTCTGGAATTGTATATTTTTAATTAATATCAAGTACAAAGACTTGTGGCATAAATTATTTGGATGTTTTTAATTTCTTACTTTAACTCCTGAATTAAAGAGTATGGGAACTACCATAGATAACCAGCATTCAGCAGATTTTGTTTATCACAGAGCAGGCAATCATGAAACAAATTTCTACAGATAATTATGAAACAAAATCACTATAGAAGCTTTTCCTAGTCTTCACTCGTTCTGAATTGACCCTCTAGAATTGATCCTATGTTATTGCTATCAACACACCTACATTGTTGATACTATTTTTAAGAGCCATAATTGTTGCAGCTTTGGGTATTTTCATTACTTCTATAAAATTCCGTAAACATCCATTCCCATTTTTGCAATTTCTGCATCTCTTATCAGTATCAGTGAGCTCTACAACTGATTTGTACACTGTAAGGAGTGAAATCTGGGCTGCATTGTTTACAGTAGCAGTTTGTATTGGAAGAACTGTCCCTTTGTAAAAGGCAAGCACTGTCCTTTGCTGTTGCAGTCAGTCAGCACTGTTAGGTGTTCTTCAGAGAAAAATAAAGATAGTGTTCATGGTGAAGATGGCCTTTCTACAAAAAGTATAAACTCTTTAGACGTATATATATTATACTTATAAATACTATAGTAATGTTTTAATATATATTAGTATATATGAATATATATTTATATGTCTATAAGATCTGCAGTTGGACTGGGAGGTGGGGAGCTCTAGCATGCCAACTGATATACCAAAAGCTTTGTATGTTCCTTGTCTGTTCTGTCTTTGTCATCTCAATGTTCACTGTTTGTTTTTTAAGAGATTGCACAAAAGTATGCACTTTCTTAGGCATGAGAAGGGTCACATGAACAGATGATTTCTCACTTAACCTTTAAAAATATCTTTATATTCAGGAGTCCACTAAATCTCTCAGCTTTCCTGGGATTAAATCTCGTGTTAATTTATTTCTGAACTGTTTTATTCTCTACCTGAACTGTTGTTTACGTATATACTTTGAGATTCAACCTGAAAAGATACTCATCCTCCTGCCAAGCTTGTTTGGATGAGATCTGCACTGTTTTCCAAAAGAATAATAAAGGACTCTTACCTAATATAATGACTTCTAAATGTGTATTAGATGGAACTGTGGTTCAAAGAGTGCGACAGCTTATAATTTGCATCTCTTAATTTCTCCATTTGTAGACTTTTAAAAATGCCCTTGAAAATATATTATTTGTATGAAAAGAAAATTACAGAGTAATCTATCCTTTCCTAAACCTTTCCAAATCTCAATTTTGAATATTAACATGTTTCAGAGTTTATATAAATGTGGTTTCTAGGTTTTATGTTACTTTAGAACTTTCACTTGACAAGATGCTGGAGTGAAGAGTTGTATATTTGGCAAGTTTTTTGTAATACAGCTTTGCACCTTAATATCCTCTGATCATTCTTCAGGATATATTTTTTTATATCCTTCTTGAAAAACTACCAGGATGAAGGAACTGATGGGTGATTCCATTTGTACAGTTTTCCACCCCCATCTTTCTGCAGAAATTAAAGAAAACTTCACCCATAGGTGACAGCAAACTCTTGGAAACTGAAAATGCAGTCAAATCAATGTATGCAATTAAGTATACAGAAGTGACAGGAAAAATTCTTATGTGGAATTATGCAAAAAAATCCATAGCCTAACAAATCTCGGGAGAGCTATGGTATCTTTCTGAGAACTGCAAAAGAGCCATCTAATGTAGGTGATGATTAAATGAGAAAACCTTCAGTCTGAGGACAGCTGAGGATTTCCCAGTAGCTTAAACTTGAACTTTGCTCTGGGAAGAAGATGATCCCCTTCCCTAACAGACACCTCTGCTTGGCATCTTTTATTGGAGAGAGCTGTAAGGTCTAATTGCTGCACTTGATCGTCAGCCACAAGAACTATCAGACATTATCAAATGCTCCCCACCTTCGCAGAATCAAAAGGGCCATACATATTACATATCAATTCCCTGAAACTGGAAATCAAAAATGAACCCATGATTTATCACACATTTTCTGCAGTAGCTGGTGGAGGCTGCTATGTACTTGTAGGTCATTAGGATACAAAAACCCTGGTCTAATCTCCTGCTTTATCATACATGTAGGTTATTCTTCAGTGAATTTGAAGAAAAACAGTAAATGAGATGTATTATTTTTTGACTCTCAAGTTAGTGATTTATATATTTATTTTTCTAAGTAAATTATGTAGTTATTTACCATTTCTGATAAAAATTTACATTCAAAGACTAAAAACCAAAGCCAAATCTTTCCATTTTTACTTTTTCTTTACAAACAGGCAAGAGGGTCTTGAGATGCCCTCATCCTACTGTTTCTTATCAGCAAAATATTTCTTATGAAATTAGCAGCAAATGAAATATTTCTAGACTGTTTTATTTCTTTCTAAGCCATAATTCTAACCTGTGTCAGAATAATATTTAAATACCTTAATAGTAAAAGCTGTTTATTAGATTTGGTCTTCTGTAGTGTGATTTTCATTAATTACATTCTTCCTTTAACTGAGTTATTTTACACAATCTGTGATCTTGCAGATATGGAGGATTAAATAACTACAAATGAGCACTTTTAGGGCATGCTTGCTGAACAAACACCTATAAAAAATCAGGTGGATCACCTTCTGGGCATGCATCTTTTTCCCATGGGCTGTGAAGGGAAGCCAACAGGACTATGCTTTTTGTTCCTTAAGTTAGGGAAGATGATTTGCCTTCCTTCTTGGGTCAACTGCTATGAAATATAAGAAACTGGAGATTAGAGCTGGAACTTCCCAGCAGGGTTTGCACAGTCACAGTTTTGTTTGGTTTTTTTTTGTCATTGGAGTTTTTGTTTGTTTGTTTGTTTGTTCTTTGCTTTGTTCTTAATAACATCCCATAGTAAGGCAAGGTAATTAGCCATTCTCTGGTCAGAAAAAAAAGCCCAAACAACCCAAGCAAAGAATCGACTACAGCAATTTTTATCCTTTTCCCTTCTTTTTTTATAGTAAAGAGCTATTTAGAGGTCTCTGGTCAATTCTTGCCCTTTGTTGCAGATTGTTCACAGGACCCTTGCAGCGATGCTGGGCTCTTTGGCAGCTTTAGCCGCCTTAGCTATTGTTGGGGAGGTAAGTTATCAAACTGTAAGGGCTCACTTTTTTTCTGGGTATGGTGTCAGGTATCATAAATTTCCTTGTTTGCCCTGTTGTGACTGCCAACATGACACACTAGTGTTTTGAAGGAAGAGAGGTGGTAGGACGGATGCTGGGCTGGGAACACAAGTCAGACTTATAGTGTGCAGATGAGGAGGGTACAAAAAAGCCAGTTGATGCTTTTTTTGTTCTGGTTTACAGGAGATGGAATCCAACCATTTTCAGCTTAATTCAGAGTTAGTTTAGCACTGTTATTTTTCAGTAATGTTAAGCTACCAAGCAAACCAAAATGGAAATACATTGCTTTATACTACCCTAAATAAGTACACCTCATGCTTGCATGTTCTAATGCTTTTGTTTCCCCCACTGCTTACTCTTAGTTGATGTATAGTGAAAGCTCAGATTGATTTTCTCTGTTTTTCTCATAACCACATCATTGCTATGCTCCCTTAAATTCCCTCCAGTTTGTTCACAGGTGAAGTGGTATACTTTTGTTCCCTTACCAAAAAGGAAACTGGAGTGTACCATATAATTTGGTTATTTTTTATTTCTGTAATGCTATGTAAGGAACAACTAGACCAACCAATTGCCTAATGTAGGCTTTTGATAATGACCAACTTAGGATGCCAGCAGTACTTTGGCTTAGTAGTAATCATAATAAAAGTAGTAATGGAAATAGTACAGAGTCCTTTTTTGTACCTTGTAGGAACACTTATTAATTTCCATCACAGCTTATTTAAATGGTTCATCAATTAAGTGGAGTTTGTATTTTATAGCTAATCACAAGTTAGGTGTTTTGTGGCATTCATTGGTATTTATATTTTCTAATTGCAGAGGCCAAGTATGGTCAAAGTGGTGGAGTGGATTGACTATGAGACACTGGCATTGTTGTTTGGAATGGTAACAAAAATGTATCTCTTGCTCTAAATGTGCTGAAATGATCAAATTCAATATAGAGATGTTTCCTTTTAAAACATTTTGTTAATTGTACTTTAATGAGACAACTTACGATGAAGATTTGGACCCTAAGGAATTTACCAAAAAAGGAGGATGATCAGACCTCTGAAGGAGTCTTTTGAAATGTTGTTGCTTTCCTATTTTTTCTCTTAAGTTTGTGAAATTGTGTTGATAACATGCTAAAAACATCCTCAGGGTCTATAAATGGAAAGACCTGTTTAAGGCCAAGTATTATCACTCTCATTCATCTTTTTAATTCTGTTTACTCTAAAACTTCCTCAAACACACTCTGCTGAAAAGTGGTTTTCTTTGTCTTAGTCAGTGGTATGTTTGGAGCCACAAAAAAGCAAGCCAAAAGTGGAGAAGAAATATCTGATTAGATTATAATCATACATTATTTTAATCCATTTGCCAAGAGCTATTTGTGGTAAAAAGAGTTGTCCAAGTGCTATTAAACTCTAGCACAAAATATACAATACACAGAGACAAAATTACAATTATCTGTTGCCATTCTGAGCTTTTCTTATTTCCTGATGCTGCTCGCTGCTCCCCACCTTCCCCACAGAAAAAGAAAGAAAAAAAAAATTCTGTTGGAAGCAAACATAGAAGGACAGGAAACCTCCCAGAAACGTGGGAAAATGCAAGTAATTCTTGAAGCCAGTATCTTCTGTACTCTGTGGAGAATTACTGCGGAAAGCAAACATGCTTACTGTTTTTCCTTGATTAATGACATAAGGGAAATACATGGAGTACTTAATGTATGATGCCCACTCTGTCAATACAAATAAAATTTAACCAGACTTGTATGACATTTAGAGACTGCTTATGTTGAGAATTTCACCATATGATGCAATGACTAGAAATATCTGGCAGTTGTAGTGGATATTCTACTATGAAGTTGATTAGAAGCTGTGTCAGATAAGAAGTATATTTGTCAGGATCACAAACTGATTCACTTTTTTTTTTTTTTTTTTTGAGTTGTTATTCAGTTGCTATTTTATTTTTCTTCATCTTTTGGTAGATGGTTTTGGTGGCCATATTTTCAGAGACTGGATTCTTTGACTACTGTGCAGTAAAGGTAGGCTTGTTTTGGTACTTGTAATTATTTCTAGATTAATCAAGTTACTGTTTATTCTGTTGCACTAAGCATTGCCTTTGAAGAAACGCTAGAAATGACAGTGGTCAACTTGTAATATTTGAAAAACATTCTGTGGATGAACAGAAGCCCTTCATGCAATTATGTTTCTACAGGAGAAAGTTAAAGGCCCTCAGTAGGGTACACAAGCAGATGTACAGTATAAAGATGAGTTATTTCACTGACTTCTCTAGGATTGCAGTTCTTCTGTAGCTGAAATCTCTATTTATGCCTAGCAGTGGGAGAGAGGAAATATGGGAACTATCATTAACTTTATGATCACATATGAAATAAGTCCACAGACCTTTTCACAGTAGCAGAACAACAGAGTACATGAAAAGGATAATTCATTGAATCATAACCCTAGATTCACAGAACAGTTTGGGTTGGAAGGATCCTTAATCATCCAGTTCCAACAGCCCTGACATGGGCAGGGACACCTTCCTCTAGGCCAGGTTGCTCAAAGCCCCATCCAACTCGACCTTGAACACTTCCAGAGATGGGGCATCTACAGTCTCTGGGCAACCTGTTCCAGTGCCTTGCCATCCTCACAGTAAAGAATTTCTTCTTGATATCTAATCTAAACCTACTGTCTTTCAGTTTAAAGCATTTCCCCTTGTCCTATCACTACATGCCTTTGTCAAAAGACTCTCCCCAGCTCACCTGTAGGCCCCTTTTACATACTGGAAGGTGCTGTAAGGTCACCTCGGAGCCTTCTCTTCTCTGGACTGAACAACCCAGATCTCTTTCAGCCTGTTCTCATGGGAGATGTGCCCCAGCCTTCTGATTATCTTTGTGGCTCTCCTCTGGACTTGCTCCAGCAGGTCCATGACACTGTGATGGGGGCCCTGGAGCTGGATGCAGTACTCCAGGTGGGGGTCTCACAAGAGTAAAGCAGAGGACAAGACTCACTGCCTCCTTTCTTTATGTGCAGCCCAGCACACAGTTGGCCTTCCGGGCTGCAAGTGCACATTGCTGGGTCCTTTCGAGCTTCTCATCCACCAACACCCCCAAGTCCTTCTCCTCAAGACTGCTCTCAGTCTCTCTGCCCAGCCTGTACTTGTGCTTGGGATTGTCCTTTTCTCCAGGCAGGACCTTGCACTTGGCCTCGTGGTCCCCTCCAGGGCTTTTTCCCATGGCAGTCCGCCAAGCAAATCTCTGAAGAGGCTAAAGTCTGCTCTTCTGAAGTCCAGGTTAGTGAGCTTGTTGTGCACCCTCCTGGCTGCCCTAAGGATCTTGAACTCCACCAGTTCATGATCACTTCAGCCAAAGCTGCCCTGGAAGTTCACATTCCCCAGAAGTCCCTCCTTTCTTGGTGAGTAGAAGGTCCAGAATAACATATCATCACTTAAAGGAGGAAGTTATCAGCAACACAGTCCAGAAAATCGCTGGATTGCTTATGTCCTGCTGTATTGACCCTCCAACAAATACTGGGGTCAGTAAAGTCCCCATGTGGAGTGGGCTTGTGAACCTGAGGCTGCTCCTATCTGTGTATAGAGGGCCTCATCTGCTTGGTCTTCTTGGTTGGGTGCCTGTAGCAGACCCCTACCATAAAGTAGGTCCCTGCCCTGGTCACCTGTCCCTGCCCTCCCTTTAATCCTGACCCATAAACACTTGGTCCATTCCTCATCCATCCCCAGGCAGAGTTCCGTGCACTCCAGCTGGTCATTGACATAGAAGGCAACACCCTATCCTCACCTGCCCTGCCTGTCCTTCCTGAAGAGCCTGTATCCTTCCAACATCCTATCCAACACTGCAGTCACAGGAGCCATGTTTCTGTGATGCCAAGAAGATCATAGCCCTGCAGGCATGCACATTTTTATAACTTATTTATTCCCAATGCTACATGCTGCTTGCATTGGAGCATTTAAATTTTGCCCCTTATGAAGCTGTTTTAGTAGCTGGAGTGGCTGTAATTCCTTTGTGGCGATCTTCAGGTGCTCTCCTGTTGATCTGTGCTCTCTTGCCAGCACTGGCATCAAACTGGAAAAAGTGAAACTGAAAAGATTGAGCCCCCTTTCTGTGGCAACTTCACTTGAAAGTCCTCTTCACCAGCTTGGCAAACCTATGATCAAAAAATGCTGTTCCTCTTCTCTCCCATCAGCCCCCAGTAGACTGTTTCTCAAAGCAAGTCCTGTGGTCTAAGCAGCTGAATCTCTGGCTGTGGCACCAGTCCTGTTACCATTTGTTGATTCATGAAATTTGACTGGCCCTTTCAACCCCCTTCTCTTCAACTGGGAGAATTGATGGATAAACTACCTGAGCTCTAGAGTCACTTACCAGGGCTCTGTAATCCTTCTTGATACTTCAGACTGGTCCTGGCTGTATCACTGGCTCTCAATTTGCTCTCAGAACACCCACCATTCTGCCTTGAGGGCCAGGAAGGATGAGGGCCCCTGGCCTGTGCAGATGTTCACATAACAGTTCCTGGTTGCTGGGTTATGGGGAATTCAAGTTTCTCCACTCAACTAGTTCTGAAAGTTTGCTTGTAGGCCAAGTATTGCCCATGAAGAATGACACTTTCACCTGCTGCAAAGCTTCATTTTCTTCAGAAGGGTGGAAAGAAAGCAAAAGTGACAAGGAGGACTGCTTTGAACACAGAACCCTTAAATGAAGCATGTGTGGACACAACCCCTGCCTATATAGATGCCCTGTTTATGTAGCCGGGCAGTGCTACTCTGAGGGTGGGGAATGTGTGTCAGCTTGTGCAGGGGATGGGAGGTCTGAATCATGTAGGTCCACCTCGACATGCAGGCGGAAGATGGGGGCTCAACCCTGCTCAGAACCTGCCATAGACCCCTTTCATGGCTGCCAGCAGAGCATGATGTTTCTTCAGACTTGTGTCTTCATTTGCATGATGGGAATGTTTGCCCACTTCCATGAAATGTTTTCCTGCTAAATTAATATTAGAGAGGGTGCTGTTGGAAGTACATGGAATAGTAAATGCCCTGAGCTTACTGTTGCTCAACTTTGATCAAGTTGCTTTATCCATCATTTTTTGAAAATTAAACTGGAGTGACCTAGTCCCTTAAATTTGTTTCTGTTTTTACTAGGCTTATCGGTTCTCTAGAGGCAAGGTGTGGGCCATGATTACACTTCTCTGCCTCATTGCTGCCATTCTTTCTGCATTTTTGGACAATGTTACCACTATGCTGCTCTTTACTCCAGTAACCATAAGGTATTTAATTGTTATGGTTTTGGATTTGGTTTTTATAGCCAGCAATCAGTAGTAGACATGTGGGCAAAATGCTTGTTAAAAGCTAGCACTTTCAAAGGGATGGGTTGCCTTTTCCCTTTGCATTAATACTGAGCACATGTGTGAATCCTGCTATACTGCCTTGGTAACTAACTGTTCTGATTTGTCTTTATATCTTAACTGCAATAAGCATGTTGCACCGAATGCTCAACAGTAGATGAAAGTTTCTTCCTGTAAAGCAGGGAAAATTTTTAATTAAAGCTGCCTTATCCTTTGATACAATTTTAGATAGTAATTTATGTTTTAGTGAGATTGTTATCTCTTCTAATACTAATGGCAAATAAATTAAAAAATAATGTCTGGATTTCAACTAACAGCTTTGTTTTGGAATATGAGACTCTGAATTTTCTTTCTGTTGGTGATCATGTGATTGGAACAGCCACTGGTTAATTCCACATTTTGAGATTAGATATTTGGAACTTTGAACAGAGAGCAGTGAATTTAATTACTTCAGATTTCTGTAAATTACTAGCACATGATTTGCAACTACATTTAATCAATGTGGGATTATAAATGACTGTTTAACCTGAATTTAACCTGTGTCTGGTCTGGCAAATCTGTTTAATCCAGTTCAGTTTTGGAGTGATCTAGTGTGTTTTAAAAATGGTCCTGAAGATGTAATGCTTGCAGTCATTATCATGTTAAAGTACACAAAATTCTGCTGAGATATGCCCCCACTTTAAAATGCAGTGTAAAACTGTAAAAAACAATTTTGCAAGTGGAGTTTTTTCTAGACTGGGAAACAGCTGGTGATTGAAAGCTCCATTTGTCTTCTGCCTGATTACCTTTTCAAGAAACAGCTTTGCCATACCCCAATCAATTATTACACCTCTAGCAGTAAGCAGCACTGGAACTATTGAACACCAAGTTTTCTTTAGCTGTGTTGCAGAATATTTTGAATAATTTTGAATTTCACAGAATATTCTGAGTTGGAAGGGACCCACAAAGATCATCGAGTCCAACTCTTAAGTGAATGGCCCATACAGGGAATCGAATCTGCAACCTTGGTGTTAATAGTACCATGCTCTGTCACTGGGAATGGATTGAAATGCAGACATGAATGTAGCATGAAAGCTTTTCACAGGCAGAACTACTGTACCATTGATTGTGTTTTCAAAGAATCTAGAATAGCCCAGGTTGACAGGACCTTGAAAGATCATCTGGTCCAAACTTTCATGGGAAAGGAAGCCTAGATGAGATTATCTGTCACTCTTCAGTCACATCTTGAAAACCTTCAGTGATGGGGACTCCATCATGTCCCTGGAGAGGTTGTTTCTGTGGTTAATGGTTCTCACCATGATTTTTTTTTCTTAAGATAAAATTTCTCCTTCTACTAGTTGCACCTTGTCATCTCCATGTGGATCCTTGTGAAGTGAGAGCCTTTGCCTTTGTAGCCTCAATTTAAGTAATGGACTTTTACACCAAATGTATACTTAGTACTTTAGATTTATACGAAATGAGCTTGTAACATGGAAGAAGTTGAAATTCAGTATGTGGGAAACATTAGTATCTGAATCACTGTCAAAGCTTAAATAAAATTTTATCTCACCTACTAAAACCAAATAATTGCCTAGTTCAAAAAGCTTCATGCTGGGGGTCATTTTTTAAAAAAATATTTACTGCCATTGTATACAGCTTCACTGTGTTGCACTGTGCAGTCATTGCCATGGAGATAAAGCCTGCAGAAAATAGTACTAACTCTATGAATATAAGGCTTTCTATTTCCTTTAATAAGACGTAAAACATTATACCTGTTTTGATAAAACCAGTAATACCTACCCCTTTTTAGCTGTAGTTTATTTTCAAGATACTTTGTTCATGGGAACTAGAAAAGGCTACTGATTTTATACATGAGGAATTATATAACCAGGCAAGTAAACTGAAAAAGTGTGACCCTGCCATATAGCTAATGCGTCCTGATGCTTTTATACTTTGGGTTTAGCCTTCCCTGACTTACGTCAGAATTCTCTTACCAAGATATCACTAGGTCCATCAAAAAGAAAGAATCACTATAAAAAAGTTAAGGTTATATTTTGAAATATTCAGAAATCAAGGAGCACTGAATGGAGTTAAAATTACAAGTACAGCTGTGGTCTTGTACCACAATTGATATATTTGGTCAGTTGTATTACAAAGTATCATTTAACTGAGTGATGGAGAAATAGTGTATTTTTGCACAGTTATTATTTTTTGGAGTTTTTATGTGCTGATATATATGTTATCTGACTGTTTTTTTCTGAGTTTTAAATTGACACTCTTCATGATAACATAAGTGGATCAAGTTAAGCTTTTGTGCAATACACTCTTCTCTTTGAAATATAGGTTTTAATAATGCAGACGTAGACTGAACAGCGAAGCTCAACCTTCCCTTCAGGGAAATGTGTGACAGCACTGCAGGAAGAGCAATACTGAGAAAGCATTCTTGCTGCCCACTCTTCCCCCATCCCCTATTAGGTAGAGGGGGTAATAGTTTTAATGTGGCCTTCATCTTTATGTTCTGGAGCAATGCTTTGATAAGTTGTGAGGAGGAAAACAGTTGTTCCTTTATTCGAAAGCACTTAGGTGTGACTTTATTACCAGAGCCCAAGTTCAAAGTCAAATGTCTACTTCAGAAATGAGCGGGTTATATGGGTTTGTGCGTGAATGTAATTTGTGGGAGTTGCAGTGATCTGTGTGAAGATTACTGTGTGTAAGTGGGCTCTGAGCTGAAATGCCTCATGAGGTTACTGAGTCAACCCCAATATTTTCCAGAGCACTTCAAGATGCTTCTTATTAAAGAAACATTCTACTTTTTCTTATCAAAGCAGCATCTTACTAGAGAAGCATTGAAATTTTTGGACTGCTAAAAAGATTTTGAGGTTTTTTAAATAATGAAGTATGTGTATTTTTGACTCCTGTTGCACTACAAACAGAAATACTTATGATCAAGCTTATTAGAGGGAGAAACATAGGAACAGAATAAAACAGATAAACCTAGGCTGAACGCTGAAGTATCTAGTAGATGATTCATGGCCAATTGGCAGCCTTGCCAATCCTCTACCAATGTAACCTACAAGAAAGTTAATCACTGTTGCTGAGTGCAGAGCTTGTGTTTGCCCAGAATGTTTTCCATGGGTCAGTGTAACTTGGGGACCATGGTTTCAAAAGCTTTATGATGCTGAAAATTTGAAACACCATTTTCTCTGTAGTCCAACCCTTGTAATAGTTGATTACTTCTAATGAACAACTTCTTAAAATGCATGAATTTTGTAACCATTAATTATTACATTATAAATGTAAAAAAATATAATTTTTCATTTATATTGCTGTAATTACTGCAGCACATATAATGTAGCACAACAAAAACATTAACAATATACACGCACAAAAATATCGACTTTAAAATCCTGCCCTTTATCCCATGAAATGACTGAATATTCTGATTGTTATACATTCTAAGATTTAAGGTACTTTCTTCGTAGAGTAAGAAGTTAATTTCATTGTCTTTATACCACAGGCTCTGTGAAGTACTTAATCTTGATCCTAGACATGTCCTGATTGCAGAAGTAATCTTCACAAATATTGGAGGGGCTGCCACCGCTGTTGGGGATCCTCCAAATGTGATTATTGTTTCAAAGCAGGAGCTGAGAAACAGGGTATGTACTTCAGTCTGTTTGGCTACTAAAATTAAGTAGTGATGTTGTCTTATACAGTGTTGATTCTTCTCTTCCCCCAGACAGCCATATAAACAGAACATAATCCACTTTTTCTGCCATACTATTTCTTTCTTAGTAGGATGATCAGACAGAAGAGAGTGATCTTTTGGGGCCAAAATAGTGATGAAGAATAGACTTTTTGATATGAACTGAGAATACCCATTTCCTTTTGTTTTGTGTTGTTTTTGGTGAGGATTTCCTTATAGTGGCAAAGTAAAGAAAGAAGCAAAACAACAAAGAGCTGCAGTGGGCGTAACAAGTTGGAAAAAAAAGGAAAAAGAAAATGAAGATGAAAATCCATCCATTTAAATCCATCCATTTATTCAGAATAGGCTTTCTCTCAAAAGTTAAATACAATGAGACAATTTGATTCCTTTACTGCCATTCAAACCAGAAATTGTCTATATGCTAAAACCTGTAATGTGAGAGGCTGTGTTGTCCATGCCACACATGAGGCACTTTATCCTTCAACAACACTCCAAGGGGACAGGAGAGATGGGAGGAGGGTGGAGGCTCCTCCCATGCAGCACCGGCTGCAGCTGGCTCCCACCTCTGGCCAACATTTTGGTATCTCCAGGCTGCAGCGACAGACTTTAACTTCCAATACTTGGCTCTTCCATCGTTTGCTAGGCATCTAGTGCCAAAGGAAAGGCTGTGGTGGCTGGTGCTGGGTGGGACTGCAGAAGACAGGACACCTGCCAGCAGGAGCACAGCAGTCCCATCATCTCCTCCCACCCACATGGCCCTCTCTGCCCTGGGCATAGGCAGAGCTGCTGCTGGCAGGTGTTCACGTTTGCAGCCTTCAGCATCTGCAGGGAGCTGGTGTTTGCATGAGTTTACTGTGCTCTCAGCTATCCCTGCTATCCCTGAACACAAGGGCATCAAGTCCCCCCTCTGCTTCTGGCACTGTAGTATAAAATCCTAGTTGTTTTGTTTGGTTTTTGGTTTTGTTTGTTTGTTTATTATTAATTTTTTTTATTTTTATTTATTTATATTTTTATTTGGAGTCACTTATGTTTATATTACTCTGTGAAAGAAAGATCTCTTCTAATTAACTGAATACACTTGAATTAATTAAGTACTGTCCAGGTTGGAAAATGTATTTGAAAGTTCATAGTATTTAACAAACTGAATGTGTACCATCAAAATATTTGAAATGTGCTGCAATTTGCTTGTTTGGATGATGACTTTGAAGACTAATATTCCCAGCTGAGGTTTTGATAGCTACATTTTACATTCTAAATATGAAATCTATGCAACTGTTTAAAACTTCTGATCTAAAAAAGAGTAATTTGCACCTGCCATGCAGGTCATTTTCCTAAATACTCAGAAACTCATCATCTCTGTAGAACTTTTAGAAATGGCTATAAACATGGGATATAATTAAGCAATCACACTGAAAAGAACCAATGATACATTTCTCTTGAATGAGATACTGATATTTTTAGGGGGACTCGGATGTATAAATACGCTGGCAAATATGACATTATAGCAAATTCTGTACCTGAAACAAGCACAAAAGTCTTTCCAAATGTTTTCAGTCTGGCTTATTTTCAGATCTTGTTGCATCACAGAAATAATATTCTAATAAAATAGACCAGGTTCAACACAGGACCACAGCACTTGTGCTGCTTCTTGTCTGTATCTCAATTGTTATATTTTTGTATATAAATAAAAGAAGGTTAGAGACCTATCCTTGGCTCTGAAGAAGAGTGGCATGGTCTCTTATGTCCTCACTGCTTAGAGCTCACCCCTTCTAAAGGAGATTTGCCTGGAAGAGTGCTGGGAGGAGTAGCTGGATAAAACCAAGAGTGAGGGCAGGGAGGGAGCTGGACCATCTGCCCTCTTACAGTCTGAACTGTTGAACTAATACCTCGATCTTGTCCACCTGCTCCAGCATGCTTTCTTTTAATCAGAAGGAGAAACACAGACATTGTTGTCTTGTTTCTAAAACTACTTTTAGCAAAAGCTGCTGTGAAGAAGTGTTATATGTGCAACAACAAATCTGTGTTTAAAGTGCATGGGAAGTCTGCTACATTAGTACCCAGTAAAATTTATTTTTTTTTTTAAGAAGTATTCCAGTGGTTCTTGAATGCAGCAACAACATTTTGGAAACAGTCCTTCATGCAGTAATTTTTTTAATAATATCTATTATGATGTTTTCTGTGGAAAACACCTGTTTTTCACCTCGTTTTGTCATTATGGTCATGGTTTTGGACATTTCAGAAATTTCAGGAATTTTTTTCCGCTGGATACTGTCAGTGAAATTCCTTTTTCCATCCTCTTGCACTTCCTTTTCAGTGTTATTTTTGCACAGTAAGTACACGAGTGCTTGGACAACTGCCCCTGCAAGAAGCTGAATAGTGAATTGCACTATGTAGATGATGGGGTTTTCTACTTTATTAGTTGCTATCAGGAGGAGAATTTTACCAGTCTTCCTGAATTTTTACTGCTGTACTGCAGCCTCTAAAAGCAGCCAAGTAAAATACTATGCAAGTTTACACTTTCTCAGGAAACCTTGGCTTTTAAATCAGTATGAAATGAAGTGCAGCCTTGTTACTTTGGGTGCTGTTTTTGGGTTAGAAATACTTTACTCTTTGTTTACTGCAGTGCTGGAGAGAACCCCTAGGTTCAGGGGAAAACTCACATCATATTGAAAATATTTTATTTAAATTATGCTTGAATAAATAAGATTTTGGTAACATTTTGCTCATTAAAATGTACGGATAAGTCTATTTGTCTTGAGGTTCAAATGAATGCCAAAAGGATTTTTCCTTTGTAGTTATGGTTAATTTATAATCCTGACATATTCCGTACCAACATGGCTGGAATCAGTGGAACATTTGCATAATAGGAGAGGAACATTTGTTTTATTCTTGCTTGTTCCTAGTTGGAGTTGGAAGAAGTTTCACAAAATAGCATTTGTGTTGTGATTTTAGGGAGGGAAAATCAGAGTTTTCATTTAAAGTAAATGGAAAACTTCAGTGAATATAAAACTTTTTCTTAGAGTTTTATTATCTTCAGAGCGCTGCTACTGAGTGGCCATTGTTAACAAAATTATATTTGTATCTTGAAGAGATATGTGCTTCAGAGATTGGGAACTCCATTTTTATGTGCACTATAGAGCATGAACCAGTTGGATATGGTCATTGCTTTCAGAAAGATTGAACATCAAATCCTCTGTGTTTTGGAACTTCACAAGTATTTACAATCACACCTTTGAAATCAGAAGTTGCTTGTGCTTTAGGCATAGGCTGTGATTACATGTTCTTTAAAGAATGGATGGCGAATAGGTCTCCAGAGCAAAATGGTGGTGTGAACATAGTAATAATGAATATATGCAGGAGTGTATCTAGCCTTACTTAGTCTGCCTAAAAGAAGTAATGATAAGGGCAAAAGTAGTTTTTACCATGTGCTAGCCACCGGATGACATCCTTTCATTTATTGTTTTTGTTTGCATGGGATAAACTTGTGCTGTTAATCTGATGTTTGATGAGTATTTGGGGGTTTCAGCATCCCACTCAGAGTCATTCCTGCCATTTAAGAGTAATTCCCTGGAAAACTGACAGACATTAGGTTCTCCTGTTCTGCATTTTAGAGACTTTCAGCCTTCATGTTAAAATTCAGAGTGATGTGATATTAGTTGATAATATTTAATGAAAAAGTGTGGTGCCAAAGTTTTATGAATGACAGTAGGTACTTGTGAAAAATAGAAGAGAGCATCCTGGTGAAACGGATTCCTGTAGTTTACTGGGCTGTTTTTGTTGAGCTTTCCGAATATAAGCTTGCTAAAACTTTTAATCAATTTGTAGCACTTATCCTTTCTGACAATGTGTCATTGATCCTTTTCCTCAAGAGAAAAATTAAATCCTAGGTAAAGTACATGAAATAAAATGTATGGGTTTACATTTGATTTCCGTTTTTTTCCCATTTCTGCATGTAGTAATCATTAAAGAGTATAATGCAAAACAAAAAAGAAGCTTCATCAATGTCTCAGGTAGATATTATCTTCATGTAACTAGGTTCGACCATCCATGATTTCTGGCTCAGTGACATCATGAGCAGCTCCCCTGAGACAATGTAGGTCTCAGTCACGCAGCTAGAAGGGATGTTTAAACCAGTGTAGAAATTACTCTTGCTCATCCTCTTTTTATTAGTTTTAAAATATTAGCTAAAGGGCATTCTGGCTAGAAGCACAGAATTTGCTGCTCCCTGAATTGCTGCACCTAGCTATAACTTTTGCTATCTCTTCGGTCTAAAATGGCAGATTTCTTCTGGAAAGGTCTGAATTACTTAAATTTAACTTCGCATCTCCAAAAGCAATAAAAAAAATAATAATCAAAATGATAAAAAGCTAGCATTTTAGGAAAACAGTATGATACTTACTTCTAGTATAAAATTGATATATTTGACTTTGCATTTTAATCTTTAAACCAAGGAGAGATGCCCAGTCTCAGCTCTGAATCTGTAGGCAGTGGAACCTTTAGGTTGTTGTCTTGCTACAACAATATTCAGATTTTCTGTCGTCTGGGGAACAGGAGAAATTTGACACAATCAGCATAGCCTCAAGTAAGGGACAATTGAAGCGTGTTTTGTATTTATCTGATAGATTGAAATCTCCTGGAAGAAAAATATTTCTTGCCTATTGTGCATGTGAATTCTATTCCAGTCTATTGTGCAGGAAAAGAAAATCTATGTGAAAATGACATTTTGTTGTATGCAGCAGACATGTGGAGCACTTTAATGTGTTTTTACAATGCTGAATTCTGGCCCTGGCAGCACAGAGGGTTTGGGAAGTATAAAATGTGCTCTCCACAGACACAAAGGATATGAACATACGCTTTGTGGAAATGTTGAATGTCCTTCCTGGAGTGTGGGAAGGGGAGCACGAGCAACTGATGATGCAACTGTGCCACCATCTATGTATCCTCTGCTGCACTGTTTCTATCTATAGTACACCCTTTAGTCTCTTAAAGTTCTCCAAGAGGCTGCCAGTTGGCTCCTAGATACCTGACAATGTCTGGTGTGAAATTGGTCTTATTTTTCCCTGAGAGCATATTCTCTGTGCTGTAGAGAGGCTGGTGCTAAGCACCCAACCCAAAGCATCAGGATGGGCACTTGTCTGTATTTCACTGTGAGCCTTTCTGACATCAGCCATAAAATGTAGTGCAGTTAGGAGTCAACCTCCTCATGGCTACATGGTGTCAGTTATCCAAGGCTAGTGATGACCAGGATTCCTTTTCACTCACTGTCTCTTGTGGATCAGTGCAAGGAGGTAATTGAGACAAAAGCCAGGAGCAAGGGATTGGAAAATAATTGACTCCAGTCTTGGATTATCACAGAGAATGCAGTCATGCAAGCTCTTTCCTGAAATAGGCATGCTCCATGTTAGAAATCTATTTGTTTCAGCTGAATTGGAAAGAGCAGAGTAGCCTGTTTTCTATTTCCCCAGCGATCTCAGAGATAAGAAAGATATCAGTGGGGTGATATTATGAAGTTCAACAAAATCCTGAATTTCAGCCCGTCTACTCTCTTTGAAAAGTTTAGGTAAGCTCTTGGATAGGATGCCAAAAAATCTAGTAGGCAATTTTTTTCCTCGCTTATGATTGTGTCTGCATATCACTTTTATGGCTTATCTACGTCATCTCTTATGTCATAAAGCTGTGTTAATCCTGATTTTTTTTTAAGAGTATTGTGATCTCCATCTCATTTCAGTTTCTTTCAGCTATCAGTCAGATCTGAGACCTCCTTCTTAACCTCGGCATTTTAGTTTGCCTGCTAGGTTGATATGATTTTCTTCATCAAGAAATTAGTTTTGTGGATTTCAAGTGTCACATTTCTAGTGCTGTATTTTTTCAGAAGCTCAGCATTGTGGCATTGCAGTAACAAAGAACAGTGTTGTTTTTTTCTCTGAAATTGGTATGATAATAAAAATGTAAAGGCAAGTGACTTTGTATATCTGCATTTGTTTGCAATGAGCTACTTCCTTAAATTCAAGATACTTTAACATGGCATGGAGATAGCACATATTTAAACTCGAGAGTTACCAAGAATTCTTTGGGTTCCTCTTTATCGTTTTTATTTCCTACTTTAACATTTACCTTTATGCTTGTGTATCTTCACAGATAATTTCTACTATCATAGTTGGCCCCTTGGCACCTTCAGAATGTGGGCACATTGCTGTCAGATTAAGAAAAGCTTGACCTCCACTGCTTTTTTTGTAAGACTAGTTTGAGTGCAAAAGTAATTTTCCTTATTTTGGTAATTCTGTATTGAGCGTGTTCTGTCCACTCCTAATTACTTTATTGCTCTTCAACCAGCTGTTTCCCAGTCATTTTCTCTTTCAGAGGATAATTTTTTTTTCTAGTTAGATTTAGGCATTGCTATTTTGGCTGGTGTAGCTTCAGTGTTTTTACAGCTTAATTCCTTTCAGCTTCCTAACTCTCTTTATGCCATTTCAGAGACATACAAAACTGAATGCTGCTTTGGCATACTTCTTGAACTGTGGCACGTTGTCAATAGCTGAGAAATTTCTGAACGAAGACCAGTTCACCTTGCTTTTAAGGTTCTTATTTTGCTTGCCAAAATTTTCTGATGTTTCTTTTTGGCTATAACCGTAGAGGCAACCCTTATAAAAAGTACTTTTATTGCAAATATTAAATGACTGTAATTAAGGAAATAAACATGGGAGATGTGGACTTTATATATTTTGGGCTCCAGTCTTACTAACACTGAGACTTCACAGGATTTTTTTTTAATTCGTTGTTATTTGTAAATTTCCTAGAGTTATGGATGTTGATTTCATCCCTCCCAGAAATGTCTCCTGTAGCTCTGAACCTTGACTTGATGCCCAGAGGCCAATCTTTCTAAGCATTTATCAAAACTGACTTGTAAAATCTGTCCTACAGAAGTGTCAGACACTTGACTGGCTGACCTATTATGTAACCAAATTGAAGGAAGGTACCTTATTTTCCTTTGTGGTGTCATAATTTTCTGTCCTATTCTTAAAATAATCTCTTTCCAGTCCCTGAAGAGTTTTCCTTCTGCTTTCATAAAAGCCATGGCTATAGCTGAGTTATAGCGAAGGGCCAGCAAATGAACTGGTGAGCAGCTTCACCTTTTAGCTTCTGGAGAGTAGAAGAGTCAAGGAATCTACTATTATAAAGGAGCTAAGGATTCATTTCTTTAGCTTATGAAGCTTAAACCTGTATTTTTAATAGGATCAAAGTCTAATCCTAGGTCTGCATATTTATGGTTTGAGATTTATTTAACTGTCTGCAAGCTATGGATTTTTTTGCCAAAGAGCACCAATCTTTATCTGGCTATGAAAGTTCTTTATGACTGTAATCAGTTTCTTGTGTCATGTGTCTTTTTATTATGCCCTGTGGTACAATAGAGAAACTTTTTTTTTCCTTTTTTGAACTAGAGACATTTCAACTAGAAAATTTCCACATAAATTCTTTTAGTAGGAGACAATATAGAAGAACACACATTTAAGGTAGTAAGCTCCTAATAGTCTGAACACATTGGAGGTAGTATCAGCTGATGCTGGAAAGAAAGCTGTTTATAATATACATTGAAATGACAGAAGGATCTATAGGAAGCTCATAGTTAAAAAGCAAGGGACAATAAAGACATAGAGCTGTGTCACAGGGAGATCCACTAACTTGTTAGAGTCTCTGGGAAATCAGTGGATGCTCTGAAAATTCAGTTTGGACAACCTGAGCTACCCAGGGCTTGGACCATGCTTTCTTACAAGTGTCAAGAGCTGCTCTGCTGGGATGTCTGGTTCAGAAAACCTCTGCTCTGTGAATATAAGGCAGTTCCTTACTACCAGAGTACTTGGATGTGATCTTCCTTGGAGCTTCATGGTTAACTTGTTTTGGGCAAGTGAGTCATGACTACTTCAGAAAATTCCAGCCCAAAGGCTAACCCTGATCCACTACACTGTGTGTAATATGGAATAATGGAATAATCCCTTTGAAAGGGACTCTAGAGGCCATCTAGTCCGATGTCCTGCTCAAAGCATGGATATCTTCAAAGTTGTAGGGCAAGCTGTCACTATTCAGTCTTATTGCTTGAAAACAGTAACTTTATATGTTCTGCTTAACCTTTCTGAGAACCCCTTCATTAAAGGGTTTCATTGTGCAAAATGTGTAGAAGTATGTCCACTTATTAACCAGGCAGAAAAATAAACAGATTATTGACATATAATACTTTTATTGTAAAATAATGGTTCAGGTAGAATTGTTGTAAAAATCCATGTTGTCATCAGTTTAATACAAAAGTTGGTCATTAAAATGTAACTATTTCAGAGAGTGAGTAAGTGAGAAGTGAAAGTTAATGATTCAGTTTTGGGGTTTTTTTGTTGGTTTTTTTTTTACTATCCATGTCAGGAATACTAAATGTGTTTTAGAATAATTTGCAATGATATGTTTTAGTTCTCTGAATTATATTGTAATGTGACTTGTCTCCTTGAAACAGATGGAATGCAGAAGATATCGTACTTGGAACTTACATTATTGCTTTATATTTATTTCTTATTGCTAAAGTACATACAGATGAATAGCTTTCCATGTAGGTAACATAGAAAAAGAAGTGATTTTTAATTTAGGTTTTCATTTTTATTTTCAGGGATTGGATTTTGCAGCCTTCACAGGGCATATGTTTGTGGGTATCTGCCTTGTTGTTCTGGTCTCCTTTCCTTTTCTCAGACTTCTTTACTGGAACAAAAAACTTTACAATAAGGAACCAAGTGAAATTGTTGGTAAGTGTGAGCATGAAATAAAGTTATTATTGTTACACTGAATATGTGCTAAATGGAAACTGAATACAATGGTGTCTTCAGATAGACATGCCCACTCTCCTTCAGTCTGTGAGCAATAATTTTTCACTAATAATTTAGATCTTATTTTTCGTGGTGATATTTTCTGGGGTTTTTAAATTGATGTTTTTCTGGTGCTAAAATTGAGGTTTTGACATGAATTATTAAATATCTTTCAAAATTTGCATGGATATTTTGCATCATTTATTGTAGCCATAGGCTTGAATACGAGGATGTTCTGTATTGCAACAGATAACATCTGCTCAAGGTGCTGAGTTCACAGCATAGATTTATAAATACCCCAGGTTTCCCTTGTGACAGGCATTCCCTCACTGCTGATTTTCTTCCATTGGATTTTTTTCAGCAGTTTTTTTCCAGGCCTGTCATCACTGAAAGACATTTCATAAAAGTAGAACTTCCCAAGTTCTTTCCAGCTTGCCTCTGTGGCTCTCCCTACCCTAAGTTTCCCTGGTGCATAATTTCTACAATTCAGTAGGACTCATCTATGTTATTTTACATTCCTCACCTCAGTAGTCTCTATAGCTGTTACAGCAGTTTCAATGACTGTTGACTGGGTAGGTCCCTTTTTGTGTTCTTGCTTTTATGTCTTTCTTTTCAGTCATTTTGAAGTTTTCGTCATTGTTCTAGGGCTCTTTCCGTGATGAAATTTAATAATTACCCCCAAATATTCTCAATTTCTTTATGAGGTAAGAAATAATTCACTGAGTATCATTTCTTAGCAATCTTTGTACAAAGACATTGTTTCTTCCCAGGGATTGATGCTTTTTTCACTTTTGGCTGCAGAAGACTTAGGATCCAGGCTTCCAATGACCATGCAACAGGTGTTTGAATGTGCTGTATGACACATCTGATCGTGGGTGTGTGGTGTCTCTTTGGCATGGGGAGGAGAGCTTTTGATACAGTTGATCTGTCTTGGCTTCATTTCTAATCTGTGGAGACAGATAAGTGCTCTTAAAGACTCAGGTAGCTTTCTGTGATAGAACAGATATATTGCAGCCCCCAAAAGTTACTCCTCTCTTTTGAGTTTAAGGGGAGTTCAAAGTGACAAACTTGGTGTCAGAGACTTTCATGATAGGTCTCTGATAACTGATAACTCATTTAGTCAAAATAAGTACCACTTGTAGTGCCTTGCCTTGTTCCAGGGAAAATTTGCTTTAAGAAAGGCAAAAGTGACAGTCCTCTCTGCAGCGGATTCTACCATGTCTCTTGAATCCCATCTGATAAAAAGGTTAGAGAGAAGATATCACTGCTTAGGAAGTTCTTGTGAAGACGTTTGGTTTTGAGGGACTTCAGAGCCCATTCAGCACAAAGTGCACTCAGCTTACCTGTTTATATCTCTAGGGGACAAAGTCTCTCCCAGTATTAAGATCCAAAACATTTTTGAGGTGTTTGAGAGGTTATACTACCTAACTGTTTTCTAAGAGAACTTGGGAGAATCTTTTTCTTGGGGAGGAAAAAGGGTTTTTTGTAACCTCTCAGATAAAATCCTCTGTAATCCTGTGTAAGCATATAAAATGATTACTTTGCCTGGAAATACATTATTAAGTTCTTGGTATTCAGCATTTTTTGTAACTTCCCAACTTTCTTATTTAAAAAAAAATTATTCTACTTTTATTCATGTCTTATTCTCTAATAAAAGTCATAGCTTCATGAACATTTCCATTAATAACTAGAGCTATGATATATATCTCTAAAAGTCCCAGCTTGCAAGGGATTTTGAGATAAGTAATAGCTAAGGACCAAAAAAATTCATTCTGCCAACTGTATGCAATATTGATCTTGACATCGTAGCGTTATTTTGTGAATATATATTTTAGAAAATAGAAGTGTTACTTTTTTCTTTCAGCTATAAAATTTTAAAACATGTGTTGGATTTTTAAGAAATCAAGTATGCATGACTTATTGTTTAAAATTAATTTGAATAGTATAGTTTATTCACTAACATAGTGTTTTTGCCAGTGAAACACTGTACTAATGAAACACTGGCTAGCATATTTCCCTCAGTTAATTCTCGGTCTCTTTGTTACTTGCAGCTTAGTCTGTTCAGATATAGCAGTATCCTAATCAGTATACCATGTGTTCTTATAATCAGGTGCTTGTCCTTTGCCGCAAACCTAAGCAATAGCTGTTCAATTAGAGTAAGTACTGAAGAGCCACTCCTTCTACTGAATATTTCTGTGAAAAGGGAAGAGAAAGAGACCAAAACAGCTCCATTAGGAGATAGCTATCCTGGTTTGGGTTTGCACAATGCGTTCTAAGGTGCTTTCAGGCGTCCTTTCATCTCAGGCTGCAATGATTCTTTGATAACTTCAAATGGCTTGTTTGAAGCAGCTGTTTTAATCAACTTAGACACCAGCTTTCACTCACCCTGCCCCCAATTAGCAATTAAACAAGATACCTGAGATTTAATTAGTATATTGTTCTCCACAGTTTTTTTTTTCCCCCTGTGCACCATGTGCCTTAAGGTTTTTTTCTGTTGCTTTAAGCTATGCAGATTGTTGAGAATGGATTAGTGCTAATTTTAAAAACAGACAATGCTCCTATTCTGAAGATACATTGTCAGCCTAATTTCCATGCTGCATGTTACTAGTGTCTCTGTTGGCTTTCAGACTGAGTTGAAGCAGCTTTGCAGCAGTAAAAATGCATGTTCCCTCCACAGATACCACTATCTGCCTGCAGTGGCTTTAAACAGGGCATATTACAAAAGAAAAAAGAATCAGAAGAACTCAGCCACGAGAGACAAAATTTAATGATTTTTAAGAATGAAGGGATATTTTGAGTACTTTTTTGATCAGTCTTTCAGCTGATAAACTTGTTTCTTGTTCTGTGTGCTGCAGAAAAAGATGCTAGATTTAGAAAAGTAAGCTGAGAAGGTTTAAAAAGCATATATTTTCCCAAAATAATATGTAAGCAGAAATAATAATATATGAGTGTAAGAGGAATTAATATACTGCTCCCACTGCCCCTCTGAAAACCTGAAATCAAAGTTTTTTCTGTCCTTAAGAGTTGACAATACATTATTTAGTTCCTGGGAAGAGTAACAATACAATATGTGTTAGCTGTCAAGCTTGGAGATGTGGACATAAGTGTTTGGGAGAGTCTCTTTCCCCAGGAGACTGGGTGGTGCGTCATCTGGTGACAAGTATTAGGGAGAGTTTTCTCCTAGCACTACAACTTCTTGGCACCAGCTCCCTATTTCTCCTCTGTTGCTTCCTCTTGGTTCCAATTATTTTGCTGTCTGAAAAAGAGATCCACCCTTGAAGAAGGAGTGGTGATGCCAGGATCGAGGAGAGCCCATTATTCCCTCTGGTGTAGCTCACTGTCTGCAGCAGCTGGGAAAATATTGATGGTAGTATGAGAGTCAGCATGTAAAGCCGACAACAGAAGGAATTTTCTAATTAATCATAGTCATGTGTAAAGTGCTTAATGTGTGAAAAACACAGTGCTGTTTCCCACAACGTGAAATGTGGTAACCAGATAAATGAGCAAATATTTTTCTTTTTTCCATGTGAAGCCTTACAGATGCTTCTCAAAGAGAAGAAAAGGGAGAGGAGGAGGAAAAAAAATAGGTGCCAGTTGATCAGTGAAAACATAGAAATCTAGAAGAAGAAAGAAGTAGGGGAATGACGATTTAAGATGGTCAGTTGTGCAATTGACAGGACCGTGATGCCTACAAGATGTCCAGGTATTGTTCCTGGATTTGGAGTATGTTCTGCTTGTATCAGGACTCGTTTTGTGTGAAGTTGTGCAAAGAATGGCAGAGCTAAGGGCATGGTCGAGATAGAAAATAAGGTAAAACTGAAAAACTCATTTAACACTCCATGTCTGGTGAGTTTTCCCCTCTGTGTCCCATAGTGACTACAAATGTAGTCGCTGTAGTGCTTCATGCTGTATGTGGTTGACCAAGCACAGGCATCATCAACTGTAGTTGTAGTTGAAGAGATGGTTCAGCGGTGTAGCCCCAGTCATTATTATTTTGTCCTTGTGAACCCCTTGCTTGTCATAGCTCTGATGTGCCTGCCTGGGGGAATAGTTCCTGGGGACAGGTGGCTGCAGCTAATGACTTAAGAGCTTTGTTGCTTTCTTAGGGAATGGGATGTCTGGGTGGCCTCTGCATTCTCTAGCAGGCATGATGCATGCTATGCCCTCATGCTATGCCCTGCAGTGAAATGTGTAGGTTTACTGCTGGGGAAGAACCAATGACTCGCAAGAAAGCCCCAAGACTGCTTAAGACACTCTGAACTGAAAAAAGTCCACATAAAATAATAATAATGTCCAAGGCCACAAGGACACTGCAGGGGCACCAGAGGGGACCCAGGATAAGGTGCTAAGTAGCATCAGTATGTATGCTGCTCAGAGTCAGAAAACAGTCCTTAGTCCTATTTTAGCTAATTACATATTTGTAACTGTAGGGACCGTTTCTTGCTAGAATCATTGAGAGGTACATCAGTTGCACAGCTGAATTGACAAATCTGAGTCCTGAGTTATGTCTGTACCTATCTAGGTACTTTAATAACTGCCAGTAGTGGGCTGTACTCACTTGGAAGCTGGTTCAAGTGAGGAAACCAGCAAGCAAACTATGAAGAAAATAATGTCCAAAGAAAGGAGTATTTCAAGGTGTTTTCAAGCATTCAGCTCCAGGCTCAGTCTGGGTGGAAGTTTTGCCATATGCACTGCATTCTGCTGTCCTTACCCAGGGTGCTAATTTCTTTGGAATATAAGGGAAGCATTTTTAAACCTTGAAGAACAATATGGATAGTAAAATGTGAGCTGGCATTTTTTTGTGTATTTCTTTCTTCTTTTCTACTCTGTAATCCAGTTGTATTTATTAAAAATCACTAATGAATAGTTAGCATTCTAACTCTCCCACTGTTGATGCTAAACTAAAAGATTCAGCTTTCTTATTAATTGTCTAATATCCAATATAAGTTCTTTCTGGTACATATTATGTCTTTTATTTGAAAGAACTGTACAACTTTCAGTCTGAAAGGAACTAGGTAGTCGTATGTGCCTTTAGACATTTTGTATACTCCTTTTTGGATAACATATCAGGATCCACCAGGGTCGTGCCTTTTTGTCTTTGAAAATGTCTTTTATTATTTGCACCTTCAATAGCTCTCCCAATGATCAGGAATGAAAATAAGCATACTTTTTCACTTGCCACAGATTGAAATTTTCTTTATTTTTAAATAATTTAGATAATTTTATGCTTAAAATCCTGCATATGTCCTTTGAACTGCTTTACAGTTGATGGAGTATTCCCTTTGGAAAGAGAAAAACATTGATCTGTCATTTCTTGTCTTCAGATGATAAAAATAGTATTCTGACATTACAGAACAAGGTGAATATGGCAATCTCATATTATTTGCTTAGTGCATTGATAATGTAGCCATCACAGGAAGGCAGCTATAATAGTACTTTACCCATCTTATGCAGAAAGGAAGTATAATATAGTGTCATTTTGAATCAATAGAGCAGAACTTCACAATTTATTACACACATTTTTCATGGAAGGAATCAGTACAGAAAAATCACTGATGGAAGGTAAAAAATTAGCTAGTGATACTTCTTATTTCTTTTAAAGCACTTGTGCCCCTCTGTTTTTGTATGTGAAGCTCAACTGTGAAATGATACATACACCGGTTGGGAAGACCTGGCCTTTCCACTACGAGTGCCTTGGTGAAGCTATGACAAATTTTTTCACTTTAAGCTGATGGCTCTGAAGTTCATAAGGTCTTCCTAATATACAGAGCTTAAAAGAAGTATTTAGGTTAACATGTGGTCTGTTTTTGTTTGCTGCAGAAAGCTTTCACTGTGATGACATTTCCAATACAAGTGTAATCTTGACAAATTGGGGAGTTGCAGTAGATGAAACTAAGGGACAAAACCACAGGGACTGAAATAAGTTCCTGGCTGTCAGTCTGACTTACTCAGAGACAAAAACAGAGCCCGCATCACCTGAGAGATAAATATCCCACTGTTGTTCAGGGACAAACTGAATGAAGAATAATATGTGTCTTTATTAACCGTCCTGAAATGTTATGAGAAATCTAACCCTCTTCAATATGTATTAAGTTGACTATTCCCTTATAAGATGCAAGACTGGGACTGTAGTGTTGTAGATTCTTTCAGTAGCTAAAATTACAGAGGGAAACCCAAAGCAAAGTGAGGAAAAACTCTAGTACCTTTTTGAAGAATACCTGCTGTATGGCAGCTTTCTTAACAGCCTGACTCCTGGGCCTGCTGCAGCCTACCTCAGCTTGCCCAGAAGATGACTCCTGGGAGGTGGCTTAGGTGTGTGGTACCCTCTGAGCTTTCCAGTTTTCTGCCCAGGCTCCGGCTTCTCTGCTGCAGGGATGAGGCATCCTGTAATTCCTGTGTGATGGAAGCAATTTCATGCTGGGTAGCAGAGCTGGTGTTAGGTGCTTTGGTGAACAAATGGGACCTCACTTGTTGGAGTGAACTGAAAAGCTTAAAAAAATGCTCTGTATTATGTTATGCAGCGTAGTGCAGATTTCTTGCATTCCATAGCAAGTACTTAGCTGAATAAGGCAAAGCATTATTCAGCTAAGTATTTCTTGTAGTTTTGAAGACCTTGCAATGTTTATGCCTCTGATTACCTTTATCTACTATTGATAGATAGTATTTATAGATAGATAGATAGTATTTTATTCAAAGGAATAAAGACAAGAAAATTTCAGTTGGGTGTTGTTTTTATTTTGGTTTTTGGGTTTTTTTTGTTTGTTTGATTGTGTTGTTTTGGTTTGTGTGTGTGTGTTTTGGTGTTTTTATTTTTGTTTTGTTTGTTTTTTTTTTTTTCAGGGTTAGAGACTTTCACTT
>JAWWTY010000001.1:85795437-85811172 GCA_035222235.1 Margarornis squamiger
CTCTGTATTATGTTATGCAGCGTAGTGCAGATTTCTTGCATTCCATAGCAAGTACTTAGCTGAATAAGGCAAAGCATGTTTTCTTGTAGTTTTGAAGACCTTGCAATGTTTATGCCTCTGATTACCTTTATCTACTATTGATGGACTATTCAAAGGAATAAAGACAAGAAAATTTCAGTTGGGTGTTGTTTTTATTTTGGTTTTGGGTTTTTTTTGTTTGTTTGATTGTGTTGTTTTGGTTTGTGTGTGTGTGTGTTTTGGTGTTTTTATTTTTGTTTTGTTTGTGTTTTTTTTTTTTTCAGGGTTAGAGACTTTCACTTTTGGATTAAGTTTCTGCACTTTTAAAAAGGAGATGACGCTTACTTGCCATCTAAAAATGCTTATAGGATTGTTTACATAATATCAGGGATTTAAAAATTATTAAAAGTTATTACTACTACTAGGTTAAGCTAGAATTCATGTTACTTAATTTGCTTTACAATTAGCATTTAAACAGAAATATTCTCATTCTGAGAAGCTAGGTAAGAAAAATAATTGCTTTACTGAAAATAGTTAAGCTACATTAGCATGTGGAGAAAACACCTAACCAAAACATTCAGAGGAACATGTAGATTAGTCACAACTCAGGAGTGCAAACTTGCATTGCATGCAAAAAGGTAGTTAATGTATTTAGTGCACGTGCAAGTTAAAAACTGGCTTTTAATGACAATTCTTATCATCTCATCAAGGTTGGTCATGCTCTTCTGAGTATCTTCAATTAACAAAACTGGCCTTTTCATATTCTAAGACTAGAAATTAATTACATTCAGTGTTTGAGGATGTCTTCTTTGTTATTGGCAGTCGGGTGGGAGAGAATGTGTGATTACTCAAGTGAAAATAAATCTGACTATTAATTGTCAGATTTCAGAAATATTATGCATTTTAAAATTAAGCTTAATATTTTCTAAAATCCAGAAAATGTTTTCTAAAATGTCACAGTCCAGGTCAACAGCTGGAATTCCATTAAATTCAATGGGTTCAGGATATCATATTTGTGGTTTCCATGGTAAAATGTGATAAATGACAAACCAGAACAAATTTGCAGCATAGGGTTTGCATGTCTGATGATCCTTTATTTGATCCTATAGCTAAGCCAAAAATTATTATTTTTGTGTTGTAAATGGATTTTCTGTGGAAAAAAAAATGAGGGAAAGGAATACAAGACAATTTTTGTGAAATAATAATCTTAAGTATATTGCTGAGATGCCTTGTGGGCTTTATGAATGTACAATGTTCACAAAGATTTCCGTATCATAATGGGCTGAGTTCCCTGACTGAGCTGCAGCTCTCATGTCTTCTTGTACTCCATCCAGATCGCTGCATATTAAACTTAGCTTTGCTTCTATCACTTTGACTATGACAATTGCAGTTAAATGTTAATTTAGCTGCTTTAATGATAAACTGCCATGCTACACATGTACCATTTTGGTTACTAGCAATAAACCTAGCAGTGGATGATAAATTGGATAGTTTCTTGATCCACCATAAAGCTAACCCTGCAGACTGGGTTTGTTGGAAGAGTGAGTGGAGAGAGCTCACCCTGGTATAACATGGCCAATAGATCTCATCTGAGGAGAGGACAAGAACTTATGGGTGTGGAGAAACAGGGTATGAGACCTTCCTATTCAGTGGCAGCCAAATGCTGCCTTTGTGCTGTCTTGGCCATAATTTCAAAGTGATTGATAAGATTCTGTAGTTGTATTAGGCCCTCGTTCATGTGTATCATAGTATGTCTTAAAATATCAGATGTTCCCAAACTCTGCCTAAATGGTTAAGATTGCTGCCTAAATGGTTTTGCAGACATAAAGTGAGAGAAGTATAACAAGAAGACCCAAAGGATTTTGTCCATGTTCAATGTTGTCGCCGACTTCAGGGTCCTGCATTATATTTCCTTCAAAACAAAGACTACTGCTAATAAATATGTATCACCTGATGCCACAATGAGCTATTACAATAAGAGTGTGCATGAAAGAGAAATAGGAGAAAGATTCCATGGGATGACATAGAAAACCTCTTCACAAATTATTAATGCAACAGGAGTCAGTATAAAAGATGTATCAACTGTTCTCATTTTCAAAGTACAGTTTGCCCTGAAGTAAATTCCAAAGCAGATCGGATGTTCACATCCTTGGGATGTTTAGAAAACTAATGACTAAAAACTCAAGTATGATGTACATAAAGGCCATGTATATATGCCACGCGTATATTTCTAACATAGATCAGAAAGCACCAGGCCAATTTTGCTCAACCTGGAGCTTAGACCCCAGGCACTTCAGATGTGGAATGGGAATCTGCAATGCCAAGTCATGCTGCTTTCCACTCTGCGGGTTTGTTTGTGGCACAGCTACAGTGATGATAGCTGCCTCTTTCTGAAGGAGAGAAGATAAAGATTCTTTGTATGAAAATAACTGTGAGGGATTTGCATCTCAGATGGTGAATGGTTCAGCTTCCCTCTATCAGCAAAACCCTTGATGAAATTTCACTTGGAAAGGATGGGGGGAAATGCTATGGCAGGATGAACAGATGTCATCAGAAAAGTTGTTGCAACAAAGGCAAGCTATAGGGAAGTAGAACAGCAAACTGGATGATCGTGCTTCACAAGCATTTGACAGAGAAAAACACAAAACTACACTCTTTGACTGAGGACAGTTTCAAAGCTACAGTCCAACTGGCTCAAAAATCATGTAAGACAGCAGTACAGAAAGGACTTTTTTTCTCTATGAGAGAGGGGAAAATTACTGCTGATATACTTGTGTGTGTCACAGATGTTGATGCAAAAGTCAATGATGACCAGGAGAGGGTCTCTACACAGTCACATGGATCCTTTGATAAACAGGACTTATCCATGTTTTAATATAATTTTGTGTCAGATTATGCTCCTAGAAAGGACCATCAAATGTATTGCAAAGCAAAGTGGTAGATTCTGCACCTTTTTGACATCTGTGGTTCAGCTATTAATCCGTTTTGGGAAGAAGAGCTTTAGCTGAGCACTAGTTGTTTACTAACCCAGGATAGTCACTGGGTCTTCAATAGTGTGAATTTATATTTCTGGTCTTGCATGTGAAGCTTAGGCAAACATTACCACTTTGACTGATATGTGCTCATCTATAGACAGGAACCATGCAAAATGTGAGTCAGTTCCTGTTCAGATCCCTTTTTTTTTTTTTTCTCTTTTCCCAGCTATGCAGACTCTGGACACACTTTTGCTGTTAAACGTTTGAGCTCTGTCAAGTCTAATTCCTTGTCATGGTCAATCTTTACATGATTCACTCAGTATTATAATTATAAATACTTAGTCACAAAGGAAAGTGGGGAATTAAATACATTTAGTACCCTTTTTGATAGCAGATACCATGAACCATTAGGGATTCGCAGCAGAAAATGTTAACATCACTGTCTACATCAAAATGTGTGTAAGTTTTTCATGTTATTACATAATTTATTCTTTTTATAAATAATGCATATAGTTTGTTTACGTGATTCAAAGTCTTCCACATCCATTTTTTTAGGATAAGAGCATTTTGCTGATTGCACAGGGATCTTAAGATATAGTCTTGAATTCTTGACACATTGTCTTCAATGCCATGAAATTTGAGTGGAACAGAAAAGAAGGGTGAGGAAACATCCTGTTGCTTCAGCAGGAAGCATTTGCTCAGACAGTTTCTGAATGAATATTCTGCTTTATTTCTTTTGTGATTTCCTGTAAAGTTTGAAGCTTTTTTTCAGTGTGCCCAGTTTAACATCCTTCTTGAACAGGAATGAATGTTTTTTGATCATTTTCCGAGGCCTTGACAATACTGGGAAAAAAAATTAATCAGAAAGGATTGAAAATCCTGACAAGATTTTGGAGTCTGATTCCAAAGTGTTAGTCAGTCTGCCTGAACTTAGAATCAGATATCATCCAGGTCAGCACAAAGGTGATGGTAGCTGTGTTTGCACGTATTTTCAGTGCCTAAGAATGAAATCCTCTTAGGAAACCAAAAAATATTATTGAAAAATATTCCTTTATTCAGTGCCAAATTTCACTTCTGCCTTACGTCGATAAAATTGCTTGTATGAACATGGAGTGAATGAAAACACACTGTCTATTCTGAATGCAGTGAAGGAGTGTTTGCTGTAATTCCTAACTACAAAGCGAACTAGTATCTTGTTAGCAGTATAATAGTGTATGCTGACAGTTTATTCTCTGATGAAAAATGAACGTGCTACAATTTTAGCCCTAAGCTTGTTGAAAGCATTTGCAGGCATTTGAAGTCAGTACTTTTTCTTTGAAAAAGGACTTTGAGATTAACTTATTTAAAATTTTGAAAAATTTCTATTTATTTTTCGTTCCCTTTAGTTCTGAAAAATTAATAACAAAAGCAGCTTCCTAACTGGAAAATTGTTGGGAAACCACCCCAATAATTTTAACATCTTTGAGTCCAGGGCACATTACACGTATTTTGTGCATCTCCGGTCTCAGATGCATTGGACTTTATGTTGAAGGAACTTTGTTTCTTTTCAGAGTTGAAACATGAGATCTATGTTTGGAGACTGACTGCACAGCGCATTAACCCGGCTAGCAGAGAGGAGACTGCTGTGAAATGCCTCTTGATGCAGAAGGTGCTGACTCTGGAGATGCTCCTGAGGAAGAAGCTGAGGACTTTTCACAGGTAAGCAGGGACCAACATGTTCCACCTCCCCTGCTCTGACCCTTGGTGGGGTCAAGCTGCAGGCATGGGCCGTTTCTTACATCAGCAAGGAGATCCTGCCCGTCCTAGTCTACAGCCAGGAATGATAGTTTGGCTTTGTTAATATCAGGGGCAACACTTTTGTTTGCTTTGATCAGCTCAGGGCTCATACCTAGAAATTTTAGTAATATCTGAAAATGAAGGCTTTCAGGCAACATTCCTGGGTTGAGACCTATATTTTTAGCTCTCTTGATCAGATGGCTGTTGGGGCCGTTATGAAACCACCTGCAGCCTGAGTAAAACCCAAAGTATTTCAGGGCAAAACTGATGCGTAAAGCCTGGAAAACATATATCAATGTGACCCAAATTTAAAGGCCTAGAAATTTCAAGTAGCTCTTGGTTTAAAAAGATCACAACTATGTCTTCACATTTTCCTTGCAGTTGTGACTCCAGCATAGAAAAAGGCTGTAATTTCTTTTTTTTTTTTTTTTAATTGAAAAACTCAAGTGTTCTTTAGTGAATGGCTGTTTGAAAAACCTGTCACCAGTGAATTGCTGTGTTTTAAAATTAATTCGTAATCAAATTTTCAGTGTGAACCTGAGTGAAGACATAATTATTTGTATATAAAAGACATTTATATAAACTAGGACTAAGAAAACTTGTAATCTTGTTTGTTTACATTCCATTAAAATCAGATGTTATGGCATGGAGTTTGATGACTGAGAATAGCAGTGATAAATATTTTGACTGTGAATTGACTAAAGTGAAGCTGTAATAATTAATTTTAATTAATAAACATGTTAATATGAGCAAGTAAAGGTAAATACGATTTCTTAAACTATTCTACTAATAAGATTGTTTACATTATTTTTGCAGATATTGTGTACTTTGAATTGAGTGACAGTATTAAAACTTGCCTCCTTTTCAAAAGATTATAACAGAATATTACACTTTATAATAATCTAAAAAAGGCACTTTTGAAATATAAATAAAAATTGTATATTTAATCTTGAAAATCAGGATTCCTCCAGCACAGCACATTTACAGCAATGTAAAAAATTCATCAGCATTAACAACAGTGCTGCTGAACTGCAAACCCCAAGGCTTTTTGCTGGAGGGCTGACTATGCCGATAACACAATAAAAGTTATTTGGATCTCAAAAACTTCATTATAAAATGCAAATGTGAAACATAAGTGTTCTGCCTTGTTAATGTTAGCACACGACCCTTGTTTTATCCAGTGAGACACACACATCAGCTCCTGAAACTGCTTAGAGAACTACGTATTGCAGATAGCCAGATCCCATACTGAGGTCCATAGCCTGGAGTCTAGCTTGTTCCCAGCTGGTGGCTTTCCATGGACAGAAGGGTTTGTATATTAGTGGAGCTTGTTACAAAGTGGAGCCTTAAGTGAATGCTTATGGGAATTTTGCTGCTGGCTGTAAAAAGGCCACAGCTCCATTGTGGTATTAGTTATTCCAAATGGGGAAAGAGGTGATCTATGTGTTATGAGAGGAATTTATTCCAACACTCTTGACAGAGCTCTGATTTCACTCTGGAAAAAAGCAGGTGTCATTTTCTTTCAGACAAATTTCACAAGAAGATAAAAACTGGGAAACAAATATTCAGGAACTCCAGAAAAAAGTAAGTAGATGGCAGTTCTTCTCAGTATTCATGTAAATAAAGCTATGCTTTTATATAGAGCTAGTGCTTTGAATGTAAGGAAAATTTAATAACTCTCGTGATAGCAGAAAACTCAACAGCCAGGGGTGCTGGCTTCTTGGTGGGACAAGGTTATTGATATTGAGGCTATTGATCGTTGGGTTTTGTTAGGTTTTATACTTTTGTTCCTTAGAAAGATATAACTTAAAGAATCAATAAATAATTAATCACGGTTTTCTTAAATTTTTAATCTGTGGCCAGAAAGGATCAGAAGGTGTCAAAGATTGTTTATAGCTGTAATGACTGATGATACAGTACATTCCACCTAATGTACCCAATGCTGACTCTTAATTTACTACACTGTGACCTTACTGCTTTTATTTTTCAAGTAGGAATAAAGCACTTGGATAAATCCTATTTTTTTAGCTAAGCACACATTCACACCACCTAAATCTTTATACTGAAACCAAGGAGATGTAAACTCTGTAGTGGGATTAATGTCTCCTAAATTTAATTGTCTAAAGGTCACAATCTCTCTATGTCACTGGCATCATTAATGGATCTAGACCTGTTTCTGAGAGCTCAAGCCCTTGACTTGGATGCCCCTGTCCTAGGTGTCACACCAAACCACAGCAAACCCAACAGATTTTCTTTCAAGGTTTTACACCTTTTTCAAGGCATTGCATAAGAGACAGATTTTTTAAAGAACAGAGACTTGTGTTTTAGTAGAGCTTTAAACTCCGAACAGGGGAGGAACTCAGTCTGGGAGAAGGTGACTCCCTGGGTTGGTGATGAAAGTGAGATGAGAACAGAGAAACAGAGGCAAAACAGAAAGTGCTGGGTCTGAGAGCACAAGGAGGATCGGCACAGGGAGGCAGGAGCTGGGCATGGAAGTATAGAAACTCCATAGAAATGATGGGCTTGGCATGTCCATGAGAGCTGTACAGGGGGCATGAAAAATTTGACCTCTAGGGTAGTTTATAGGTTTTACAAAAGAGTGATTTTGTGCAGAGTCATGAAAACACAGAGTGCTCAGAATGCCCTCTCAGGTAGGAATTCCATTTCAACCCTATTTTTCCTAGTGAAATGAGGTTGTCCTGGAGGTGGCTGAATACAGCTTAACATATACAGCAGATGCTAGATAGTTATATATCTTAAAATGCATTGGGCCACATATGTGTATTTTTCATATGTATGCATAAGATGCATATCTATAAAAACTATTTAAGTAGTCCTGTCTTTTATGCTGCAGAGGAATATACAATGCAGGAATGCACTTCACACATGCTTTTGTGAACTCTGTGTAATTGATAGCTCCTTATTTAATACAGTTATTAATTTTATTTTTGTTTCTGTGTGTCTACAGCACAGAATAACAGACAAAATTCTGCTCATCAAGTGCCTGGCTGTGCTGGGATGTGTTATTCTTATGTTTTTTCTCAACTCATTTGTTCCAGGCATCTACCTAGATCTTGGTAAGTTTCACAGTTTTGTTCTATCTAAATAAAACAAGCAATCTCCCTGAAAAAAAACCCAACAAACTGAGTCTGCATCTTCTGAATCTTTTCAGAAAGCCATTTTTCATTTGTCTCTGGCCTTGCAATTCCACCAGGTTAATCAGAGCAGCAATTTCTCAGAACAGGTTTTCAAATTCAATTTTTCTGAAGGTTTTCAAAATGCAGTCACGTGCCAGTTACCCCAGGAGGAATAACTAAGAGTGCTCATGACTTCATTTTCGAGGCTTTCCAATACTAATGAGCTGGCTAAACATTACTGAATGAGCAAATCTGACCTTGGCATCATTGCACTGTATGTTTGAGTGAATGTCCAAGATGCATTAGAGAGATCAGAAAATAATCACTCCATGGAAGAACAAAGAGGTATAGAGAGCTTATTAAGTATAATTAGTATTATACTAAAGTATAAAACTTAAGTATAGAGAGCTCTTTGTATAACTTCTAGTCTCCAATATTTTATCACCATAATAAATCGCTTCTCAACATAAAAACAGGAACGCACTGTATTTGTGTGAATGAAAGTAGCTGTATGCATACTTTCTCTATATGGACATATATGTGGAAGTTTCTGTAGAGCTAGTTCTATATCTGTATGAGAACAAGCTCTGCATGTCCTGAAAATAGAACCAAATCAAATCTCACATTTAACTGGACAGTCACAAAACCTACCTCTTTACTGACCGACAGAAAATGATTTCTTTTTATTTTTTTTTTTTTCATCTGTTTGGCTGCTGAGCACTTCAAAGTTATGGAATTTCACATTTTTTTATTTTTTTTTTCAAACAATCTGAATTTCCCCACTACTTACGTCCATCTCAGTGGCTAAAAGTTGTAACAGGCTTGAAGAGGAATAGCTCAATAATCAATAAGTTATTGACTGGACAATCATATAAACAGATATCATATTGACGTTTGTTTTTGCTGTGCAAAATATAGAGCCAGTTCTAGCTCTACAATGGTGAGCAGGTTGTAAACAAGACCTTCCATATCTGCCACTGGCAAACTATTTACCATGAAAATGTGAGACTTTAGTCCATGAAGATTATTGGCTGTTAATAAGTTAAACAGTATACTGGTGTGTTATAACAGCAAAAGTACTATGTTAAAAAGGTGTAGGAAAATGCAGAAATTGAAGATATTTGAAGGCATTTGAATGTATTGAACCAAGTATGGGATCAAGAAAGAATTAGAAGAGAAGGCCTGGGAAATGTCTAGGTAACCTTGTATTGTTTTGTCTGAAGCTTTGGTTTCCTGACCAGGGATGGAGCTAAGCTCTCGGTTTGCAGTTTGCTATGCATGGGTTGTGAATAAGGCAACTTGAAACTCCACGGTCGGTGTGTATGATGAGTGTGGTGGCCGCTTGGATGTTTGTGTGTGAGTGTGGTGTCTGTGTGACCTGCAGTTGTATTCTGCCTTGGCTGCTTAGCCCCTCCTAGCTGAAGCTACACTACATAACTCTGGAAAATCAGCATTAAAGCGATTTCTGTCCATCACCACGGGAATCTGTGCAATCATTCTGTCACATTTGAAGCTGTGGTAGCTGAGAACATAAGAAAGGCACTCACACTGACAGTTTAAGAAATCAGTTTAAACCCTTACTTTTCTCCGATAAGAGGCACTGTACCATATAAGATTTCTTGAATTAAACCAAACATCTCTAAGTCCTTTTGAAAAGTCACAGAGAGTCCATAAAGACCTAACCGCACTGGTTGTTTATGCTCCTGGTAAGATATTTTTTCAAAACTGCAGAGCAGTTGGAGTCAATGCTAGAAGAAACATAATAACTAGTGATCATTTTTTGCCCCACTTTAAGCCAATAAAATAAATGAAAACAAATGGAATGTTTGGCAGTGTGGTTTCTATTATTCAGTAGCTGAGTAAAAACCTTGAAAGTAAATAGAGGCTGTATGTAATCTGTATGATTTCTCCCTGTTCTGCATTCATGGCGAGCCTGTCAGATTAATGAATAAATGTTGCTGAAGCATCCACATAATTTCTGCTAACAATTAAATCAATATGTAAACTTTACAGAGAAGTTTACAGGTTCCATTAATTTGCAGGTTTACAGGTTCTCATTGTTGATTCCTGAATTCCACTATCTTGGTGATAGATATCACTTATTTATCATCACTGAAGTACTGCTTCTCTGAGTCTCTGGATTTTAGTCCTTCAGTGCATGGAAATGAATTTTCTAATATACACTACAACTTGCACACTGTTGCTTTGGGTAAATTTGTTCAATATGTTTTTCTCATAAAAATGAAAGTAGATTGTAGTTCAGTGTTTAATTTTCTACCAGAATAATGGTTTATACAGAGGCTGAAGTGTTGGAAATTTAATAACTTTAAATTGCATTTGGTAGAGTGAATTAGAAAGATTTTAGAATTCTTCATCTGTTCCCAGCCTTGATATACTTTTTCATTATGAACTTGGACTCATTAAAATAATTTGAAGGCACTGACATTTTAATTTAAATAATAAAATCTGCATACTTAGCTGCCTTTTAAAATGCAGAACTCTTTCCTATTGATTTTTTTTGTACCTGTTCATCAGTTTGTTTAGTCTAATTCTATGAAATGTCTATGTTAATTAAAGATTAGTACTGAGACTTTAAATAAACAGATACTACAGACTTTAAGATTCCTACAGTGCTTTTGTTTGGCCCCATGGAATTCTACTTTATTGATAGAGCATTGATAAAACATCTGAGAAAAGATGACAAAAGATGAAAGTAAAACCCCTTTGAAGATTGTACCTAGCTTCTGTTTTGACTTTAACTTTTAGGCAGGCATGTCTAGCTTTGACATGCCACCCCCAATGGTATTGAGATCCCCCAAAAGAGACAAAAGATTTTAAAAATAATATAAAGCAAAATTTTGTTGAAATTTAATCTAGAGTTTTTTTGTTTTTTTTTTTTTAATGGAGGATGCTCAAAGTGACTGGGTCAGAAAGAATACCAAAATCTACTTGTAGCCTAATTCCTTCTCCTTTGGTGGAGCAGGTCCTTCCTCTTTGGTTTAGTTGCAGTCATTTCATTGAGTTGCTGAGCTGCTGTGAACTATTCTAGGACATAGGAACTATTCTAGGAATGATTCTAGTTCCTTCTAGGACCCATCATCTGTGTGGTGCTGCTTTTGTCTGACCCTCTCAGTGGTCTTTGCATGCAAGGCTGGTAGCCTGCTCCTTGCAGACTCCTTGCTCCTGCTCCCTTCTTCTTCTGGACATCTCTTTTTCCAGGGCCAGGCTCAGTAGTTTCTGTGACAAGGTAGGGTTCTCTCCTACCTTCAGAGCATTACAACAGATTCTGTTGCTCTCATATTCAGTGAACAAGATGCATGACCAAGAGCAAAGAGAATACATGTTTCCTGCTTCATAAAGGAGATAATGTCTCTATTTTGGCTGCAGACTGCTGGAAGCTGGGACAGTATGCCAGGAGAAATACAAATGTGTTTTTGCCTAATGTGTATATTAATTCCCACCTTATTGCCACCACTTTCCCTATTGGAGACATGACTCTTGCATAGGTGAACCTGCGGTGTTACAATCCATTGCTTTTTGCATGTTCCTTTGATGAATTATTTAAGCAAGGGGACAGGGAGAGATTTTTTGTACTCACTGAATTCTTCATAATTTAAGACTGCTCACTTGAGGCAGCTGTCTTGGATTTTTTTTTCTTTTTTGTCTTTCTTCTGCGGAGAGGATCTGTTTTAATGCCATTGTCTGAGTCCATTTTGGTATCTAGTGCCATGGATGTCTGTGGTCCTTCAGACCTGAAAGTTTGAGCTAATTATCTTCATCTGCCCATAGAATAATTTTTGGGACTGGTCAATAATCAGTGGAGGTGTTCAACAGCTCTGATAAGCTCCCCCCACCTCCCCTGCTTTTATGTGGGCCCTGGAACACAGTATGTATGTGCATTTGAACTTGTGCTAAGAGGTTTCTTTAGAACTGTGAAAATGATTTTAAGCTTGAACATCTCCCCCACACCTCTGTGAGAAAGATTCTGCCTCACAGTGTGCAGCAGAACTTCTTAGGTCCAAAAGATCTATAAATGGTCATGGAGGAACACAGGGCTGAGAGAGGTGTGAACAGATCCCCTTGGCATGAAAGGGGTATTAATGCCAAAGGCGCTTATATTTACACTTTGAAATTTTATTCTGAAACTTTTTTTCTCAACTGCCATCAGTGATAAATAGATTAAACTATGTTATGCCACCATCCTGGATGATGGTGGAGTTGTATAAATCTGACATTTGTTTACAAGCAAAAAGTTGTATATGCAGAAGCATATAAACTTGATTTTAAAAATTTACATCTTTGTACACATAGAGAGGAAAGAAAAAAGAAAGTGTTCATATTTTGACAATGATGGCTTCAGGTTAATTTGTGCAGTAGTTAAAATGAGCTACTCAATGTTATTGATGAGTTATTTTATAAAATACCATAGATCAGTTTAATAAGCTAGTGTATAATTTTTTAATGCTTAAGAAAATTCTGAGACAGACAGATCTTAAGCCATAAAAACTGGTATAAAAGACAGATTTAAGAAAGCATAGGCTAAATGCCAAGAATGACATTGTAAAGCTTAGCACATCTTATATTTCACTTCCTATGTCACTATATTGTCATTGTAAAAAATGGGTATTTGCTCTTTAATTTGTCACTGAAGGTAACATTTATCTAGATATTATCTAGGGTCTGCGAAATTAATCAGTTTTAGCTGATGAAAGCTTGTAGGTATTGACTCAATTGTAGATAATGGCTCAAATGATACTTTATTATCAACTATATTTGAAGATGTCACAATGGCTATTTTCTTTTCTTTGTCTTTTTTTTTTTTTTTCATTTTAATTTAAATTCTATTTCATTACTTTGTAAAACTTTCCAACATGACCTGCTAAATTAAGCAACCAGATGCAAAGTTTGGAAAGCAACATTTGTGGACCTTTTCTGTACAGCTAAAAATATCAGTTTGAATAATGTGTAGTTGCCTGGAAACTTCTTCACACATTTCACTAAAGTAGATGCTTTTAGTCCCCAAACATTTGGATTAGGGATGCTTTCTCTGTATATGGCAGTAGCTTCCTTCTTTCAAAGTATCCATGGTCTTGTTACGATTGTGATACTGTGGGTGAAAGGGGGAACATTCCCTATATCTGGAGCTGAGAATTTTTTGTTAGTTTAATTTAAAGTTGTATCAGTGCAACCAAAACAGTTATTGTTATTCCTCTTATGATAATACTAACACTTGCAATCTAAATTATTTAATTAGTACAAAACAAAACTCCTTAACAATATGAAGTATAAATTGTAAAAAATCAATCAAGCAAGGAAGCAACCAGCCAAAGAATGCCCCCTCCCAGAAAACCCCAAAACCCAACAAAACCCCCAAAAGACCCAAACGCAAAAATCCCCAACCCAAACCCCAACGAAATACTCCCATACACTCAGTATCTTTTTTTTTCTTTTTTTTTTTTTTTTTTCCCCCTGATTTTAAGGTCACCCTTTGATGATCTCCAGGGTGCTATGGGTCATAGGTTTAGACTGTGAGGAGTCACAAGTTGGTAATTTCAGGTCTTTAATTGGATGAGAAGGGATGAGTATGATAGGGCTGTCTTTCTCCTCTTTACTAGGACGTGAACAGTTTTGATGTTGATGGTTTCTTACTTTCTGTGCTTGAGTCCACTTGAGCCCATTTTTATATATTTTCTGAAAGCTTTACACTTTTCTTTTTCAAATTTGGTCTTCAGCTCTACATTATACCTGATTTTATCATATGAGGTGTATTATATGTATGTTACATCCTTGTTTTTTTGAGCTTTTTTTACCCCTAAAATGGATTTTGACCATCTCCTAGGTTTGCTCTATCATACACCTGAAATATTTCTACATCAATAGATGGAGCATGAGGAACAAACAAGAGGAGCTCAAAGGCTTGGCCCAGTCCCAGAGATTTGATATCACTGGTATAAATGAAACCTGGTGGGATGAGTCCTGTGACTGGAGTGCCTCGTTGGATGGTTACAGGCTCTTCACGAGGGATAGGCAGGGCAGAAGAGGTGGAGGGGTGGCACTGGATGTAATAGAAGGGTTGAAATGTATGGAGCTCAGAGTTGGCAATGGCAGAGTTGAGAGACTCTGGGTGAGAATCAAGGGGCAAACAAATAATGTGGATGTCATCATGGGAGTCTGCTATAGACCTCCCAGCCAGGACAATGATGCTAATGAATTTTTCTTTGAGGAACTAAGGGACACTTCCAAGTCAACTGCCCATATCATTATGGGGGACTTCAACTTGCTAGAAATTAACTGGGAGCATCACACAGCTGGTACAACCCAGGCCAGAAGATTCCTAAAACACCTAGATGACAACTTTGTGGAACAGGTCCTAAGGGAACTGACTTGGAAAAATACCCTCCTTGATCTGCTGCTTGTCAAAAGAGAGGATCTCATGAGCCAAGTGGAGATTGGTGGCCTTTTTGGCCACAGCAACCATTAAATAATTGAGTTTAAAAATCTTTGTTTACAGGAGGAAAAGTGCTGGCAAAACCTCACCTCTGGACATGAGGAGAGCGGACTTCAGGCTGCTCAGGGAAGAAGTAAATAAAGTTCCCTGGGACAATGTTTTTGCAGGTGCAGGTGTCCATCAATGCTGGTCACTTTTCAAACATCACCTCCTAAGGGTGCAGAAGCAGGCAATTCCAAATGTTGGAAGTCAAGCAGGCAAGGCAGAAGACCAGCTTGGCTGAACAGGAATCTTCTCTTGGAAATGAGGAGAAAAAGGAAAAGGAAGGTATATGCTCAGTGGAAGCAAGGCCAAGTGACATGGGAAGAATACAAAGATGCTGCTTGGCACTGTAGGGAGAAAATTCATGTGGCCAAAGCTCAACTGGAGTTGAAACTGGCCAAAATGTGGGGGACAAAAACCCAGTTTTTTTCAAATATCTTAATGGCAATAGACAGTATAGAAATATGATTGCCCTGTTACAGGATGAAGATGGTGACCTCCAAAACAGGGACAGAGACAAGGGAGAGGCATTTAATGCTTTCTTTGACTCTGTCTTCAATATGGATGATGGACCAAGGGAGTCTCAGTGCCCTGAGCTGGAAGAGCATGACTGTGAGAATGATCAACTCCCAAGTGACCCTGAAATTGTGCAGGATCTGCTTCTCCAGCTGGATGCCTAAAAATCTATGGGGCCTCATGGCATTCATCCCAGAATCCTCAAAGAGCTGGCTGACATCATCATAAAACCTCTCTCAATAAATTTCAAGCAGTCTTGGGAATCTGGTGAGGTCTCAGGTGACTGGAATCTGGTGAATGTTGTCCCATTTTGCAAGAAGGGCAAGAAGGAGGACCCTGGAAACTACAGGCGTGTCAGTCTCACTTCAGTGCTTGGTAAAGTTATGGAGAATATTATTCTGGGAAATATTGAAAAACACCTGAAAGACAACACAGTCACTGGTCACAGCCAGCACAGCTTCAGGAGAGGAACATCCTGCTTATCCAACCCAATTTCCTTTTATGACAAGGTAACCCACATAGTTGATCAAGGGAAGTCAGTTGATGTAATCTTTTTAGATTTCAGTAAAGCTTTTAATACTATGTCTCACAGGATCCTTCTGGACAAAATGTCCATCCCACAACTGGATAAATACATCATGTGGTGAGTGAGCAATCGGCTCATGGGTAGAGCAGAGAAGGTAATGGTGAATGGGGTAACATCACAGTGGTGACCTGTCACTAGTTGGGTTCCTCTTAGGCCCTGTGCTCTTCAACATCTTCATAAATGACTTGGACACAGGACTGGAAGGGATACCAAGCAAGTTTGCAGATGACACGAAAC
>JAWWTY010000001.1:85818922-85850626 GCA_035222235.1 Margarornis squamiger
GCTGCCAGGGCACTGCTGACTCATATTCAACTTGCCATTGACCAGGACCCCCAGGTCCCTTTCCATGGCACTGCTTTTCAGCATCTCATTCCCCAGCCTGTCCCTACATCCTCAAGTTGTCCCATCCCAGGTACTGAATCTGGCACTTTCCCTTGTTGAACTTCATACGGTTGGTGATTGCCCAGCTCTCTAATTCACCCAGGTCTCTCTGCAGGGTCTCCCTGCCTTCGAGGGAGTCAACAGTTTGAGTTTCGTGTCATCTGCAAACTTGCTTGGTATCCCTTCCAGTCCTGTGTCCAAGTCATTTATGAAGATGTTGAAGAGCCCAGGGCCTAAGAGGAACTCAAATCTGAGCTGCATGGGACCCACAAGAATCATCGAGGCCAACTTCAGGCCATTCCCTTGGATCCTGTCACTGGTCACCCTAGAGAAGGGATCAATGTCTGCCCCTCCTCTTCCTCTCACAAGGAAGCTGTAGACTGCAATTGGGTCTCCACTCAGTCTCCTCTGCTCCAGGCTCCTGTCTGTGACTGACGACTACATTGTCTTTCCATTGTTTTCCAGTACTTCCCAGAATAATCTTCTCCATAACTTTACCAGGCACTGAAGTGAGACTGAGATGCCTTTAGTTTCCAGGGTCCTTCTTCTTGCCCTTCTCAAAAACTGGGACAACATTCACCAGATTCCAGTCAGCTGAGACCTCTCTAAATTCCCAAGATGTTCAAAAGATATTTCCTGGACGTGTGTTTTGAAAGGATAATATCGGTGAATTTCAATCTGAAATGCTAATTTAAAAGATATTCAGCTCTTGAAATGCCTGGATACCTTGCTGTGTAGTTTCTTTGTTTTATCTGCTTGACAACAGTACATCCATGTTTGCATCCAATTTTATTCCCTATTTGAGACTTTTGTATAGCCCGAGATATGTGGGTGGTTCCCTGTATTTTTTTACCCCAAATATTTGGATATTTTTTTGTATAAATATTCACATTAGCTTTTCAGTTAGGCATCTAAAAAGCTGACTGTTTTTCAGTTGTTATTTCTTAGGTTTAAATGATATAATAATGTTGTAGAAACATGACTGACAAAATCCAAGTGACCACTGACACTGCCATAGCTAGTGAATTGACTGAGTGAGCAAACTTGGGAAAAGCCTGTGATAACAAATTTAGTCACGTGGCCTCTTTCCTCCACACTTCCCTCTCAATGTGGTTGAAAAAATACAAAAAAATTTGTAAATTTTGATCTATTAAAAAAAAATCCCCAGCAGTAAAAGAGACAGCATTTGAAGCAAATAGAAACAAAACCCAATCCAACTAATTCTAATTGATGCCAAACTCGAAATCAGAATCCAGTAACTTCTGAGAAGATTAATGGAAACTGATTATCATTAAGAGGCTTGGCTGTGAGCTACTAGATATAAAGTTCAGGAAATGCTGATTTATTGTATGCTCATTAACCCAGGCAATTTTTAGTTCTCTGTTTTATCAGGCTCTATATATGCTTGATTTTTCTAGCTCTTACAGGGAAATCCATGCTGAAGCCATGTTTATTTTGTCTGTTGCTACTATAACAGTTTATTGTTGCATTCCCCTGATGTATTTGTTGTTTTAACTCGGATTGAATGGCTTTGATTTGAGTGCTGTGTGACTGCACAATAACACAGTAAAACATGCAGGAAGTTATTTGCCATTTACTGCCAGACTTTGGATACAAGTGTTGTGAGTCACTGAACTTTGTTTTTGCGGCTTCTCAGGTCACCAGTGAATAGTTTGTTAATGAATGAATACTTTTCCTGGCTCTCTAGAACAACAGCAGTTTAAGGTCATGAAAGAAACTTGCACAGATAATCAAGGGAAAAAAAAAAAAGGGGAATACTAAATTCTTCCCCATTATGAATGAGAAAAATATTCTATGTATCCTCACTGCTAATTTTGATCTGAATCTATTGCTCTTTGGATTAATAGATGACAGTCCTTTCCAAGGCATTTTTCTTTCCTTTGAGTTACTAGTGTCAAGAAGAAGCAAGTCAAAGGTAGTTTGTGAAGTATGAGATGATCTAGCCATTCAGCAGTTGTCACCTCATATTGTTCACCCTTGGTGATCCTTCAGCTTGGATGGTTCCCAGTCTGAACCTGTTTCCTACTGCTACAAATGTTCCCTTTTCTATTACAAGGCACATTTAAAAACCTGTGTGGGACTTAGGCTGCAAGTAATTTTGGAAAATGTGATTTGAGTTTGTGAGCCACAGGGGAACTCTTGGTGGTTCTGCCTTTGGGGGTTCATCAGTCCAGTCTAGTGCATCTTTTACAGTAAAAAACTTGGAAATCCTTTGGAGCTTTCTTGTTTTCTGTTGTGTCCTTTGGGTAATTATTCTTTACAACTGTCTTTTTAGTCTTTGTCCACAAGTGGCTGTTACAAGCTATAAAATCTTCCTGATTCTTCTGTCTCTGTAGCATAAGTTCCTGTGCCTCTCACAATTACAGTTCTTTGTTCACTTTTATAATATTGACATTTTACCTTAATCCCTTCAGGCAGAGTTTATTTGCAGCAGTCATCATGACATACTGTCCACAAGAGGGATTAATGCAAATTTTTGTGCATAAATTAAATTTTGTTTTAAAGTGGCACATGGTTTTTTTTCTGAAGTAAAACTCTATTTTGAACTCTCAGACAGAACTAGTATGCCTGAAGACACCAATTAGTGCAAAAATACTTATTTTTCTTAGAAGACGTGGGAATATCCAGGAGACCCTCTGTGCATTTTACATGCAGGGGAGGCCAGTGGCAGGGTGCTAATTGCTGGCATTCAGTTAGTTGCCTGCAGGAGCCTGACCTGGAAATCACAGAGACATCCTAAAACTGGTGATGTGATTAGTATTGTCATCATCTCTAAAGGGATGGGCTACCTGCAGACTGACCCTTGCAGGAGAGATGTGTGTGTTCATCACTCTCTTCCCTCTTAACATCTCTTTTTCTGAGTTCCAGAACAAATGTTGAGTGTTACTGAAAAGTGATATGTTCTGTTAACAGATAAGTAATAAGGCAGCAATATTAACTGAATATAACTCTGGGCTCTAATTGCTGACAACTATGTGTTAAAAAGGTTATTTTGAAGTGTGAACACAAAGCAGTTGTAGAAAAACTGTTGCTGTTCACTAAGAATATTGCTTTTACATAGATATAAAAAGTCACTGTCATAACCTTTGAATTGATAAAACAACACAGATAGCTTAGAAAGACAATGATAGCTTAAAATTGTGAGCAAGAATCAATTTCTTAGGAAACCTTTTCCTGGGAAGTTAAAATAATGAAAAAAATCCTTTTTTTTTTTTTTTTTTGAATGTAAAGTGTATGTATTTTCAAAAGTTTTGTTGCTTGTTTTCTGCATGCTGTATTTTTAATTGTAGAGAAACCTTTTTTTGTTCAATGTATTGTTAAAACTAAGTATTATTTCTGGGCCAAATTTACTATGTGGTGATACCCAAACCACTAGTATTCAGCTGATGTCTAGTCAAGCTGCACGTACAGGAACTGCCAGTCTGATGAAAGTACCTTAGTCACTCTGACTCAAACAAGTGTTGTATACCACACACTTGGTGCCTTTTAGGATGTTTGTCCATCTCTGTCATGGAATTTGACAGCATGCGAGTTGAATGCTGATTTTTCCACTGATGTCTCTGAAGGGCTCTGTCTGACTGCCACATGCGGAGGTTATATGGAGCTGTGTCATGTGAATGCTTGGTCTAGGCTGAACCAAAATTGATGTGATCTTCTCCCTTGTGAAACTGAGAAGTCATAAAATAGGTGTACTTTATTCACCCTGAAAATAATTCTTCATTCTGCACACCTGTAAGAAAAAAAAATAAACCCAAAGTGAATTAAAGGCTAGGTCTCATGAGTTAAAATCACCCTTTTACCTTGTGGATGAGGAAATAGGTCTTTGTCCTTGGGTGTGAAGGCTCAGTTTGTATTGTCTGCCCAAGGTGAAATCAGAGTCAGCACCACTGAGCTGGAGTCTTCTTATGTCTTCATCCATTTTGGCAACTGTGGTTGTATGGGATGCTAAATATCTTGTAGGGATGGGAATGCTTGTTGCAGGGAGGACAGAGCACTCTGCTCCAGGCTGTCCTGAGGTCCAATGCCTGCAGGGCTCACCTCCTTGGTTCAGGTGTCTAACCTGGGCATTGGAGAGCTGTGTTTTCTGCCTTTCAGGTGCTGCTGCTTCAGTGCCAATTTCCATTCACCCAAGATCTCTGCCCTGGCTTTAGCAGAGGGGTACTATTTTGGAGTAGTTTTTGTTGTGGTGGCTTTTTTTTTTCTTTTAAATAGGTCTGAGAAAGCTGTAAAACTTAAACATAATTTGTTTTCCTTTTTCTTCATCTGAGACTGAGCACGAGATGCCTGGTTTTATCTGACCTTTTAAACACATGATATATTTCTATCTATATCATGGTTTTGAGGAAGTTGTATTAAAATCAGTTCTCTTCTGGTATTCAGAAGATATGTACCCACTGAATAATGTCGTCTTTAAATTTCAGCCATTCCCTAATCTTGTGTCCCATGCTCTTAAGTAATCCTACCACTTGTTTCAGTACAACCAACCCACTTCTGAAAATACAGCTACCAATTTCTGCTATGTCTTTTCTTGCCTTCAATTACAGAGTTGTTGTAGAAGCTACATGAGTTGAATATCAATGTCTTGTAAGTGGGAAGGAATTGTTGCATTTTCTTATATCCACGAAAAAAAATGTAATTACATTGTGTACTTCACTAATTGATACCAATGTCTTTTTTTTTTTTTTTTTAAGGCTTTGGCTCATCTGCACTTAATAGACTATATAGGAGAGCAGACAGCTTTGTTAATAAAGGTGTGTTTAAAATATTTATAATTTTTTTAACAGACCAGGAAAATAGTTTTATTCCAGCAGAATAACAAATATACTTTCATTTTAATTTAATGTTTATAATTGCATTCCTGCATCAGCAATATCATGAAAGCACATCCTATTTTGGCATGCATGATGTTTAATATGTATATATCTGTCCACAACCACAATAAACATAGCCATAAATGCAATAGGAAAGCCTTTTCTCTAGTCTAAAAACTCAAAAAAAATACAAAGGTAAAGGAAGTATAAACAGTTAGAGGTCAAAATTCACAGTTGCACAGTGTATTTCTTGTGAGAAATTTAGTATTAGAAATATCATTCTTTGTACTGTTATTAGTTCATATTTTCTTGGAGAAAGAACAGTAATTGTGGTACTAAATGTATTTTCTCCAAGATGCCTTTCCTATCTCAGAGCCTGAGGGAATAATAAGTGTCAATAAATTAAAACTGTGAGGAACGTGCAATTATGCCATGAGGGGACACAGAACAACACTGATCTTATAGTTATAGTTTTATTTCTCTCAATTCCAGGTGGTTCCTGAGGACCAGCGCTTGGCAGTGGCCATCATTTTAGTGCTCTGGGTGTCTGCTTTGGCCTCGTCCGTGATTGACAATATCCCCTTCACAGCTACAATGGTAGGGTCTGTGCAGCACTGCACATCCTCCTGGTGCTGGCAAGGAAGCTGAGATTACTGATTACAGATTGTTTGTTTGTTTGTTTTTTGACCTCTGCTGTGTTGTAGTTTATCCTCTGAGATTGAATCATTATTAGAAACTTACTCATACCCAAAAGGTATCTAGCTGGCCATCGCTGCCAGCAGCTGCAGTTAGCTGTGGGACTAGAGGCATTTCTGTACTTTCCCTTTTTTATCTACATCTGTAGTTAAAAAGTGAAATTGTCTTTTTGATGGAAACTGTCAGTATCCATAAACTGCTATCAGTCTTTTCCCTCTATGTGCTGTGTGTTTACGCTAATGATTTTTTAACACCTGAACCTTTTATTGCTACCTTACTTATGTAATTAGTTTAAAACCCAGCAAATTATGTTAAGAATAACAAATGCTTGTCAGAAGCTGAGCTTTAATATCAGAAAAGTATCAAATTAAAACAAATTAGAGCATGCTTATATAGGTTTATTCAATCCAGTTCTCTGTTTAAAGTGCAATAATCCATTAATTGTACTGTAGGAATGTTTCATTGTTACAGCTCGTTCTCAGCTAAGTATACTTTTTCTGCACCTTTTTCTTCTTAAGGGTCGTGTCCACCCTTAACTCGTGTCAAGGTTTAAGACATTCCTTATAGAATATATGACGAATTGGGCAGATTTGCAACTGCTCTATAAATATATATTAATATGGTATTTTGCTTTGATTATCATAGTGTTTCCTGTGAAATTATATTGACTTAACAGCAACCGACTGCAAACAATAGGCATGAAGGGAAAGATTGGTTCAGGATGAGTCACCTCCCAGTAAACGCTTGAGGACTATTAAGCAATAATGGAGAACTCAGTGTAGAAGATTTTATCTCATATCCAGCTGGTCTATGAAAATTGGCTTGAAGCAATACCAGCCAAACAGCACCTACATGCACATCAAAAAAAGGGTCTTTCACACATTTTAAAAGAAACCCTCTTTTAAAGGAGTATGTTTTGGGGAATGGGACTGAAAGGCAAGAATCCTCTGGAATGCCTCAAGACCATTTCTTTTATATCTTTGAGGGTGGGAAATACAGATGAACAGGAAAGGATCCTTGTCAACATTTTTAACATTTCAAATTTATCTTTCTCATTCTGTTCTGGGATGAACCTAAGAGATTCTGCTACAATTTTTCTTTCTTTCTTTTTAATTAGGCAGAGAGAAGAGATAGGAAGAAAAATACAGGCATATTCTCATCTATGTAAAAGCAGTCATTAGCTGAGGTGTTAAGACTTTAATGTATTATATGGCAACCTAAAGTTGAGGCCTAAAGTCATCTAGTTCAGTGAATAGGCTTGCACTTTAGTCTTTGTCATTCTGCATTAGAAAATACAGAAAATTCCTAAGTAACTTAGCCCCAAGTTCTTACGTGAAATTGTATAAACTTTCATTTAAAATTCCTTTTGTTTCTTTGGCACTTTCTTCCTATTTTCAAACAAGCGGTATTTGAAGGCTATTTATCCGTATGTATGTCGAAGTTATGAACTTCTGATGAGGGGTATTAAATACATTGAACAAAGCTCTTTTGTAGAATGACTTTTCCCTAATCAGGGACTTCTATAAATGAGTTTGTTTTGACATTCTCTAGTGACATAGAAGTAATGGGGCACCTGCTGTGACGTAGCCATGAATGATCCTGTCCTTTCCTGGCAAGTTTCCAGCTTCACAGATAAGCCTACAGTCATAATAATGAAAGATAGAAGTACTGAATCCCTCCAAGTGTCTCCATAAATCTCTCTCAGTGGTGAACAAATGCCATGACAATGGGTCAATCTCTGTTGTGTTTTTCATTAGTCATAGGTTCGATGGACCAGGTACTGGGTAGGGGTGTAGAACTCATCAAGATCTTTCAATTTTTTGAACCCAGAGATACAAAAAGTCTGTTTTGTTTAATAGATATCAGCTGTATGCTCTGACTTAGGAAAGAGTGTTTTGAGGATGGCACCACAGACCTCTGCCTATAGTGGGTTTGCCACTGACCAGTAGGAGTTAAGGGAAACCAGGCTTGTGGGGTGACATTTTGTTTGACTTTTACATGAATTCTTTAAGTATCATGCAGAAATGATGAAAGCCCTGGTGGTAGGTCACAGTCAAGGACACCAGTGGTGTCTTTTCTGCAATAGAAAGGTGAGTATAGCATGATTTTTGTACCATGTTCCAGGGATGAGGCAGCCTTACCATCCCAGTTCTTCTGGTTGCAAGGCTCCAGTTGACTGTGGGAAAAACTGTTGTGATGGCCAAGGCATCTAGGAAGTTATACTGTTTTATTTCCTTCAGGAGTGGGAAGGTTCAAGAAAACAGGCCTCAGTTCATTCTTGGGATGACCCCAACACTGCCTCTGTGTTGCTAGATAGGGTCTTCCATTTATCCCTTACAGCACTATGCAGTGCATGTTGTCCAGAATTGGAGCAAGGAGAGGAGATGTACTGCACACAATCAGTGTAGTAATTCAGAAATGGAGCAAGAATGGACAGGAGTAGGGCTCTGCTATGTGAGGTGACTGATCCCCTGGGCTGAAGGCAACACAGATGTGAAGAGGCTCAGCTCCAACTCTTTCAATCTTCTGTTACACCACATTACTTGGTCATGTAGGTGTAGCCCATAAAATTGATATGTAGAGTGTTTTGACCCAGGAACTGCCTGAGAAATTGAAGAAATACAAAATTCCATTAGAGCCTGAGCATAGCCGAAGGGGAGACAAAGAGAAATACCTGCAGATAGTTCTGCAACTATGATGTTGTGTTTCCTTAAAAAAATAATAAAAAATCAAGTTTTAAGTATGGCTGTCCAAACTTTCCTTAAAAAACTCAAGTTGATGTATGGTTGTCCAAAATTTCCTCTGAGTGTCTGTGGTTGTACTACTGAGATAATCAGATTCATAATGACTTCCTTTGTACACGTGGGAAAATGTGAATGCCCAATTAATGGACCTTGATACTAAAAATTTCACTTTATCTGTGTTTGGATAAAGTTGACTGCTTCATTTAAAGTTTTGGATTTGACAGTATTAAAATTTACAGCTGACTTAACAGTTAGTTAACTTACCTTAATAGGATGTGAAAAGCAGAAGCTGTAAATTGATATTTTAAAAAGGGAATTAGGAGTGGATTTGAGTTAGCATTGCAAAGAATTCTGGGTAATAAACTATTTTATGAATTGAAGTTACAAAAACAGATAAGAAAAATGGTTTCCTATAAGAAATTATAGGCATTTTCAAGAGTTTCTATGTATCTCTGTAGGCAAAGTAGGATTCTTCCTTATCCTAAAATACAACACATTATCTGCTGTCTTAAGAACAAAACATAAATATTTTCAGTTATTTTAAGATGAATATATTTTAAAGTGCAAAATATTCAAGTGTTTAAACAGAATGAACATATTGATGGTTTTCAACAGCTTTCAGCACCAGCATCATGGAGAAGGCTTCTCTCTTATGAAAAAATTCTGAAATTACAAAAATGAGATCAGTTTATTATTTTAAGCACCTTATCCTGAAAAAACCTTTCCAATGCAACACTGTTGTTGGTCAAATTCTCCTTTGCCCTAGACAGGAGTAAACATGGTATAACCCCACCACTAAAAATGTCAGAACCATATGGAATTCATGTACAGAAGTTGCTAAACTGAAATCTCTGCAAAGAGGTCAGAACACAGCAAGTAGTTTTTGCTACAGAGGATGCTGTATAAAGATAATTGGCTACATGAAACAGTGCAATGAGTTAGCTCATCATAAGTTGAGTACTTCTACTGTTTCTGTCTTGCCAAAATTCTGTTTGTGTTAAACTAAAATAAAACATTGGAACCACATAAAGACTAAAAAGTCTTCAAAATATCTTCTAATTGATTGTTTCATATAATTTGTCCTGAATGCAAAGATCATGAACTGCCCAAAATAAGATGAGGGGATTGAAAATTGCCCGATGAGCTGTAATCCCAGGACTTTTCCCTTCTCTTTAAGCATTGAAAAGATCCAGCTCCCTAATTAAATAGATGTTTATATGAGTGAGTGTCTATTGCATTTCTTTGCATAAGCATGACTGACAATTGTGATAGCCATCTTCAGGTATTACTCCATCGTAGGTGCAGAACCTGGCATTTGGACTTGTTAAATTTGATCCCGTTAACCATAGCCCAGTGCTCCAATCTATCTAGATCCCTCTGCAGAGCTTCCTGTCCCTCAAGAGAGTCAGCAGCACCTCTCAGTATAGTATCATCAGTACATTTAATAATGTGCATTCAACTCCTGCATCCAGATCACTGATAAATATTTTGAACAGAACTGGCCCTAGAACTGAACCCTGAGGAACATCGATGGTGCCCAGTCACCAGTCAGATGTAGCCCCACTCACTACAACACTTCGGGCTCTGCCCTTCAGCCATCTCTTCACTCAGTGCACTGTGAACTCACTCATCCAACAGCTGGACAGCTTGTCCAGAAGGATGCTGTGAGGGATAGTATCAAAAGCTTTCCTAGAATCCAGGAAAACTACATTTATTACCTCCCCTTCATCCACTAGGTGGGTGACTTTATCATAGAAGGATATCGAAGTATTTAAACACGGCTTCCCTTTGCAAACACATGTTGACTGTGCCTGATGATTGCATTTTTCTTTAGATGCCTTTCAGGAGTACCCAGGATAATCTTCTATCTTTTCCAGGAGCTGATGTTCTGTAGTTCTCTAGTTCTTCCTTCATGTCCTTTTTGTAGACTGGAATAAGTTTGGCAAGCTGCTGGTCAGCAGGGACCTACCCAGATTTCCAAGACTCTCTGGTAGATGACCAAGAGGGGTTCTGCCATAACATCTGCTGGACTCTTTACAGTTTCAGTGTCCCAAATTTTGAGTTTGAGAAATACTTTGTGGGAAACTGTGACTGTATGTAAAACACTTTGTTGCCAGCAGCAAATCTAATATCTATAGATATATCTCGGAGCTGTTGAAGAAACACCCAGAAAATATTCCATACATAAAAATTCATAAACCAGAAGCTTAGTAATTACGTTTCACACATTTTAATTTTTTTGAATGGGAAGGATTCTTTTTTCATGTTGCATATCCAGCTTTGCAGAGTAAGTGTGGTGAATCATACCGATGCACTATGTGCCATTCCATTAAACCTCCGATATTTCTCCTCCTTTTTTGACAGGCTAAACTCACACTGACATTCTGTGAGAGGCAGATATTAATTTTCAAGGCCTGGATTTTCCTAGTATTGTCATTTAAATAGCCATGAATTTCTGCCCTTAGAATTTTAGGTGACATAATTTATCACCACTATGCTTTTTAGTTTAATTGACAAGTTTTATCATCTATATATGCTGGAGCCATCTGTTTATATTTTTCTTTTATTACTAGAAGTAAAAATACACAAACAGTAAATCCCCATTTTAGCTGAGTTTAGATACTATTTCCTCAATATAGCGTAACAAACAATTTCTGTTAACCATCTGGCTGGCAAGGTGATTTAGTCTCTGACAGGTCTTTTTTAGAAAGTAAATAATTTTGGGCCCACTACTTATTGCCTCTAAAACTATCGGACATTTTTCATTTACAGTGTTGAATGTTTGGTATGTATCTCATGGTCTTAGTGCCAGCTTTATTTTTGAATCTCCCTTGCCTTCTGCCCTACCAGAGTTTTCTATGATGTCCTGGACTTCACTGCCTGATAAAAGTGAAAGACTGGGCTGCAGCTGTCTGCAGAGGCAGAGCAATCATCAATGATTTGGGAGGCTACAAATAGTTTGTTTTCTATTAAGTTTTCACAGAATACATCTTTTCCACATGCAGTTCTTAGCAAAGTATGTGTTATGAAGTTCCATGGTGTAGAGCAGCAACGAATCCCTAAAATAAATTGCTGTTTCATTGTCGTTTTGCACAAATAGACAAAATGGGCAATATTATAGAAGCATGGAATGGTTTGGCTTGGAAGTGACCCTAAAGATCATCTAGTTCTGACCCTCCTGCCATGGGCTGGGACACCTTCCACTGGACCAGGTTGCTGAAAGACCTGTCTAACCTGGTCTTGAACCCTTTGTCCATGTTGCTGACAAAGGTGTTAAATGGCACCAGTCCCAGTATCAACCCCTGATGAACGACACTTGTCAATGGGCTCCACTTGGACATTGAGTTGTTTACCACAATTCTCTAAGTATGAACGCTGTTAGACACCAGTTCAGCAATTGTTGGCTCGGAACCACCTTGTGGAGGTGCGCGTGTGTGTGTGTGAAGGGAGAAGGAATGAGTCGAAACTCATGGAGATGAGGTGGCATCAGCAAGCCCTGAAGTAGCTCTCAGTCACAATCATCCAGGGAAAACTATAACACCCCACAGCTCCTGGCACCCCTGACCCAGGCTCAGATTGGAAGGGACAGTGAGAACAGTGCCCCTCATCCTGGAACCCAAGAGTAGCCAGTGGGTCAGAGGTCCTGCCTGGGGGTGGAGAACTTTTGCCAAATTCTCTTATTTTCTCCCCTAAATTAATAAAGTTACCTCTTGGGAACAAGTGGCTTATTATTTTGATGCTTTCTTGAGCTATTAAAGAACTCTCTCTCTCTCCCTCTCTCTCTCTCTCTCTCATTCTCTCTCTCATTCTCTCTCTCTCTATATATATATATGAGCCCATGAGCAAGCAGCCCTCAGGCTGAAGTGTTACAACCATCCAGTCAATTCCTTATCCACCAAGTGGTCTATCCATCAAATTCATGCCCTCTCCAATTTGTGAGAAGGCCACTAAGTCTGCCAAGCATCATTTGCACTCAGTGAAGCCATGTTGAATGTCATCAATCACTTCCTTGTTTTCCCTTTGCCTTACCATAGTTTCCAGAAGGATTTGCTCCATGACCTTGCCAGGCTCCAAGGTGAGACTGAACTAACTGACGCATAGTTCTTCAGGTCTTCCTTTTTCCCCTTTTAAAAAATGGATCTATGTTTCCCCTTTTAAAATCAGTGGGAACTTTACTAGACTGCCATGACTTCTCAAATATGATGGATAGTGGCTTTGTCACTTCCGTGGCCAGTTCCTTCTGGACCTGCGGATACATCTCATCAGGTCCCATGGACTTGAGCATCTTCTGGTTACTTAGGTGGTATCAGATGTAATCTTTTCCCACAGTAGGTAGTTCTTCATTGTTCCAGTCCCTACCTTTGTCTTCTGCTACTGGAACAGTGTGGCTGGAACACTTCCTGGTGAAGATCAAAGCAGAAAAGTTGTTGAGTACCTCAGCCATTTCATGTCCCAGATAATCAGGTCTCCTCTTTCCTCCTGGAAAGGGCACAAATTTTCCCTAGTCTGCCTTTTATTAATGATGTACCTATATCAGCTTTTCTTGTTGCCCTTGAGGTCACTGGCTAGACTTAATTCTATCAGGCCTTTAGTTTTTCTAACCTGATCCTGGCTGCTTGTACAATCTCTCTATATTTCTCCCAGGACACCTGTCCTTGCTTCCACCCTCTGTAGGCTTCTTTTTTGTGTTGGAGTTTATCCAGGAGCTCCTTTGTCATTCATGTAGGCCTCCTGGAATTTTTGCCTGATTTCCTCTTTGTCAGGATGTGTTCCTGAACTTGGAGGAGGTGATCCTTGAATATTAACCAACTTTCTTGAGCCCCTCTTGGCCTGATGCCCTTCACTGTGCTGCACAGGTATAGGGCCTTGTGACTTGGTTAAGTCACTCTTCTTGCAAAATGAGGATGTGTGTGATTACTTGTACAAGTGTTATGTTTGGGAAATATAAATAGCTGAGAGGGCTTCACTGTCTTCTGCTGCCATCCCAGAAGGATGTGCTTGCTGATAAAGAAGGACCAGTGCCCCTGCCCTTTGGTCTCCTCTCTGCATATCTAGAGTCCAGCTAGTAAAGCTAAATCATCGTTTCTTGTATTTTGGAAGGTCTTCATAGGTTCAAAAGAGGTCTTTCATCCTAATTTCCTGGACTGATAGAATGCCATTCTCAAGAGAAGGTTTTATCATAAAAATAGGTAAATAGCATAGAGGTCTTGATTCAACTTGTTCTCTTGGTATTTTGGAGTCTTGCAAAAGAGTCTGTGACAGCAAGGTGTGAAATATCTCTGTCAAGTAAGAGAATTGAGACGTAGTAATTGCTGTGTATAATTCTGGTCTAAAACGTAGTTTTCTCTTTTTCATGGTCCTGACTTAAAACCGGCTTTCCTTTCTTTTTGACTGTTTCATGTAGCTTAAATTTTCAAGTTGTTAGAGAGCTGAGAGGGATACAAAGAAATGCACTGTCCTGCAGAATCATATTTTTTGAGTCTGAATTAATTACTAATATTATTAATTGTTAATAAATTATATTTTCTAGGGAAGGTGGTTCATTTATAACAATAATAAAATCTTGTTCCATTTTTAAAAGCTTGCAATGCTGATTTAAGATTAAATGGTAAGAAAGATAAAACCACATAAATTTCCATTTAACTTCTTTTTACGTTTGCAACATACCCTATATACTTTCATGGTATATAGTGTAAACAAACATTTTCTTCACAGAGGCTGATTTTGATCAGGATAGTTATATAGACAAATGTGCCAACATCTGTAGACACTAATGTTGCTTTTGTGCATCAGCTTACATGCTGTGAATATAATACACATAATACCTGATACAGAATCAAGATTAATGGCTATCTCCTTTCTGTATCAAGTGTTTGAGGACACTCTCCTTTTTCCAAGTAAAATCATTATTTCTTACACTTGCAGTTTTTTGTTTTAACACCTGAAGGCAGATAGTCTTGCAAAGATTAGGTAAGGGGCTTTGGCTTTGCTCTATTGAGCTACATCACTCATTTTACCTAAATCTTGCCAATTGAGTTGCACTGAGGAATGCTTCAATATTAACTTCCCAGCAGACTTAGCAAGTTTTCAAAAGCTAGTCCAACATAGATTTATTGTGGTAAGACTTGAAATAAAGGGAATAAGAAAATATTTTCCTGATAAAACATTATCTTTCTCTGTCTAATATTGATAAGGGTGCTGCTTACATAAGCTGAAGAAGGAATAATAAAATAAATGTGAGGCTTCTTCTCTGTTGAGAGGCAGAACTTCATAAAACCATGAAAAAACCTGCATTCCCAATAAGTTAAATCAATATGAGAAAGATATTTGTACAGTATGTATCACAGCTAACTATATCGCCATTTGCAAAGTATCCTAGCTGTTGTAAATGCTTACGACTTGAATTGGAAAGAGTTGCAAAACTAATTCATGTTTTCAAAACTATTGAAAACTACAGTGAAATGTTTTCTTCTAACCCTTTTATATTTTGCATTTCTGTTTTTAGTGCTCAGATTACTTAAAAAAGTAGATTAAACTGAGTTTTGAGATTTTAATAGTCCAAAAATGTTGTCTAATGCATAATTGCATGACTGAATGTTGCAAAAAGCGTTAAAGATGATTTTCAGGGAAAACAGAGCAGCAGATTCATGACCCTGTGTGTGATCCTTATCTATTTAAAATGCAAACACTGAACCAGTGAGAAATGTCCATTCGCTTCAATTGCTTTGCAACAAGTCTTCAAGAGTTCTTGATGATGAGATAAATTTTCTTAATATTTTTTTCTTTTTTTGAGCACAAAAGTTCTTGTGATGGACATACTCTTTGCATTATGTCTACTTTTTGATCAAAAGAATTAGATGCCAGTGACTTTTGGAGACCTGTGTCACAAAGTTGTTACACAGGAGATTCCATCATGTTTGCAAAAAATTAGTATTAATTATGGATTAACTAAATATTTCTGTCTGAGACACTGCAAATTTAACTGAATGTTTCACACCCACCTGTCATCTGGCTATTCAAAACTGAAACTTATTGTGCAGCATTCCTTGTTACAGATACCTCCTATTTCCAAAGGATATATCCATGTCAAAAGGGACTTCCATTCCCTTTATATCTTCCAGCTGTTATGATTTGGTAGAGATTAATTCCTTTAGACAGGGGAAATGTTCAAATTTAAGTGCACACAAATATGTATTACTAAGGTAAGTTTCAATGTTTGTCCCTTACTACAAAAACGTACCTTCATGGGAGCAGAGATTCCTGATCTAGCCCTACTACCTCTTGATGCACTCAGGAGTATAACATCACTGATGATAATTCTAACATAGATGATTAATTATTATCAGGTCTTTCAGAAAGAAGACACAATATTTCGAACTTAAACAAAAGCAATGTTATGGCAAGGAGAGAACAATAAACCCACTGTGAATTAAGTACATTAAGGCTCCTAAAATACTTTGATTGTTTTAAAGAACAAAAAAAATAAGAAATGGAGATTCAAGCAAAATACGCAATTGCATCTTCTCTTGATATGTTGCAATATATCTTTGTGTTTGAAAGAACACACAGTGAGTTGAAAATCACTTTGTTCAGTGATTTTCTTCTAGGGGGTTTCTGTGTCTTTAATCAAAAGAAATTTACAGGACACTGAGAGCTCCTGAAGCCGAGTTCCTTCATTAAACAGAGAACCAAGTTTTCTGATGGTACTATTATGCATATGTGCCTGCAAATTCCCTAGCAACGAATTACCTCATGGACTTTATCTCTAGGATCTCTGTTTAGCATCTTGCTTCCCCTGTCCTTCACAGTGTTTTCTTGGAGGGGCTACAGGGCTCTGTTTTCTGAAAGCTCTCATTGGTGGGGTGCGAAAATGGCATTACTTGCTCTGCACTTGGGAGCTGTCTGGCAACAGCTTTGAGACTGACCTCAACAGCAAGAAAATAGGTTTATCATTTTAATCTCTGCCTAATCACCTTCTCTGTGCTGGGCAGGACACGCACAAGGAGAAGTCTTGAAGAAATTAAAAAGGTGTTGCCAGCCTGCACAGTTGAGGATTGTGTCCTGCAACAAGTAATTTACTGTAGTACATCAGGATACTTGCAAATAATTCTGAGAAACTAAATAGTTTGGTTTGGTTCTCTGGTCAAAATTATATAGTAGGGGAAAATTCTTTACTTAGGTTGAACAAGATGGCATATCCTGTGATTTTGGCATTTGTTAATTTTTTCTTAGTGTTGAAACAAATTTTTTTTTTAAATGAATATAACTTCATTTTGGATTGCATATCACGTTTGAGCAGTGATGGTTTGGGAGAGATAAAGTCTGTGGGGAGAAATAACATCTGTCATTACTGTTTAATGCAAAAAAATAGACAAGATTTTGGGCATGGTGAGCCTTCTTTAGGCCTTAAAATAGAAATAGACATCTTCGGGCAATGTAAAATTCAAGAATAATTGTTTAGACATTAGCTTACCTCAGTTAATCAATTAGAGGATTTAAGAGGGATGAGTAGCACCACCGGTGGGAGGAATGGGGAAAGGGAGCCTATATATTGCTCCATACTAAAAGAATATGCACGGTCAATAAAGGTGAGCATCATTCAGCTATCAAAGTGAAAGCATTTTTCAGGAAGCACCTGCTCCACCTCTGAGATCATACCCCTTGAGGGGCACCTGTAAAATACATTAAAATGACAAAGTGGAGATTAAGAGCCATAACTCAATTCACTACTGAAACTCCTGGACTCCAAGAAAGCATTAATTTTAAGGCATATCACAGTTATTTCCACAAATCTCTTCCTGCTTGATCTCTTGCTGTTCCACATCTGCTTCTTCTTTCTCTCTCTCTCCCTTTTGGCCCCGTAGACTTCTGCACACGTTAAAAACAGGAGAATAACATTGTCACCTCTCCCCTTGCTAATGACCTTCTCTCTCCAGGTAGGGATTACACCTTTCTTTCAAACCAAGTGGTTACAAAATTACCTTGAACTCAAACCGGTTTTTCCCAATTGAGGTGAAAGTTGTTTAGCTTTGAAGGATGTTACTGGCTGAGATCTGGTGCTACTAGAAAGCCTGCCTGCTGTATTTTTGGAGTCTATACCAATTGCCTAATGAAGTCTATTATGTCTCCCTACAAATCTCATTTCACTTTTCAGGGGAGTTTATTTTATTTGCTCAAGCTTTTAAATGAAATTCATAAAACTTGCTCTTCTGGTTTTGGCTGGCATAGAATTAATTTTCTTCTTAGTAGTAGCTGCTTCAGTGCTGTGCTTTAGATTTACTATAACAATAATGTTGATAAGACACTTATGTTTTGGTTGTTGCTAAGTAATGCCTGTTCCAAGTGAAAGACTGCTTAGTTTCCCATGCTCTGCCAGGTGCACAAGAAGCTGAGTGGGTGGGTGAGGGGGCATAGCCAGGACAGCTGACCCCCAACTGGCCAAAGGGATATTCCATACCATAAATGTCACATTCAGTATACAAACTGTGAGGGCTGGCCAGGTGTCAGATTGCTGTCAGGGGATGGGCTGGGCATCAGTCAGCAGCTAGTGAGCAATTGTATTGTGCATCACCTATTTATCTTGGGTTTTATTCCTCTCTCTCTCATTTTCATTGCTATTATTATAATAACTGTTATTTGCTATTATTAAATTAATTGTTAATAATTATTATAATATTTTCTTTTGTTTCAATCATTAAAATGTTTTTCATCTCAACCCAAAGGGTTTAATGTTTTTTTCTGATTCTCCTCCCCACCTGAGGGGGATTGGGGGGAGTATGAGATGGGGGATGCATGGTTCTTAGTTGCTGGCTGGCATTAAACCACTGGCAAATATTTTCCAGTGAACTAAATCTACATTCTCTGGTAAATATAATGCTGGAAAAAGAAGTAAAATAACTCTTATCTGCTTATGAATTTGAAAGCCTGCCACATGGACCTTTCTCATTTTTTTCCTAACACATCAAATATTTTGATTATAACAAAGATTCAGAAATTTTTTTGTTACTGACACATGATCTACAGCCATTTTGACTGTGAAGATCTGGGCATCTTTTATTGCCTTCTCCATCCAGGAGAGGATATACATCTCTGTCCTTTAGGCTTTGAGAAATGAAAGGGGAATTGATCTATAATCACTGTCAGTTCCCTGTAGAACTAGAAGGATCTAAAGGAAGGCACTCAAAACCTTAAGACAGCCTCAGTTTTGTTAGCAGTACTTGTGTCAGGCTTGGCCTAGTATTGATACCTTCTCCTTGCCTTGTGAGATTAGCACAGTCAGTGGGGAAAAGCGAGTCTAGATCAAGCATATGATGCAAAGAGACTAATTAAGAAAAACAACAAAACCAACAAAAATGCTCCCAAAAAAAGCTCAACAACCTCTCCCAACCACATTATTCTTTGGAATTACTGGTGGTTTAAGTTGTTTCCTTTAATGAACTTTATTTATATTGTGCTGATGGTTGGATAATGTCTCCTGATTTTCCCTCTCTTTTCTTGTTAAACCACAGATTCCTGTACTTCTCAACCTGAGTAAAGATCCAGATGTTAACTTGCCTATGAAACCATTAATCTTCTCATTGGCCATGGGTGCATGCCTCGGAGGTAAGACTTTATGTGAGGAAGCTGACGTAAGGTAATAGCTATGCAATTATGACATAAGTAAACTGGCACAATAGGTTCAGTCATTTTACTGTGCAAACCATATGGAGGGCCTGATCCAGCTCCTTTTGACTTCAAAGCACTCCTGAATAAGTATCCCAGTCGCTGCTGCTACAATAGGATTTTTGCAGTCTGTTTTTGAAGTCTGTATCTGCATAATCTACAGACACACAAAGAAGGCCAGATGGCGCTTATAGGGTTCTGATCTTTTGTGAGAGAAAAGACAAAGATAAATTTAGCTTTCAGAACAGAGAGCCATCATTCCTCATTGAAAAGATGCAGAAAATATATAATAGCCGAGATCTGAATGCTTGATTCAAAGTCTGCTGAAGTCACTGGGAGGTTTTCTAGCTGATATACAGAAATGATTTGAGTATCCATTTGCTGACCTATTTCACTCCTCATTCAAAGACAAGTCCTTTTGAAGTCTTTGTGAAATGCACCTCTAATAATGACATTCTTTGGGAAGTGCACCTCTAATAGTGCAATTAACAAGCATTCTTCTAGTGCCTATCTTGGTGTTAACTGGGATTTTGTGTATTGTCAGTGCATGAGTTGGTTTCATCATGTTGTTTTTTAATTCAAAATACGGCATTTATGTGTTGTAGGCTCAGGATTTCCTCTGTATTTGTTACAACAACAAAAGAGAAAAGCCATCCAGTAATTTTTAAATTAATGTTTATAGGGTTTTCTGGTTTTGTTTTGTTTTGTTGTTGTTGTTGTGGGTTTGTTTGGTTTTTTTTTATATTCGGCTAATGGCTTATGAAGGTGTTACAACAGAAGATTTCCAAACAGCAGGTCCACTGAGTGCAATTAAAATGTGTAAGTTTTTAATGAGAAATAAAATTAGTATTATTTTTTTTACTACTAAAGATTTTAATGCTAATTACATTGTTTTGATCCCTAAATATTTAAGTAGTTAATTTATATAAAGTTAAAATGAATAAAAAGTTTTTTCACCATGGATCTATGTCTTCTTCCCCTCCATGCCCTTTTAAATAGTTTCCTTGACTTTGCAGGAATTAAAACTAAAACCAGTTTTGTGTGTAACAGAAGTTCTGGTTTGTTTATTTAACTAAGTGATTGCTAGTACAAATGACCTTAATACCTAACAAAGATTATAGTGATGTAATTTACAGATTGAATTTTAAGACCATGTTGCAATTTCAGGACAATTTATACCAAACAACAGTTATTCATTTGAGGAATATCTCTTTGTGCTCATCATTACTCATCATTATATTGCGACTTTAATCTGTTCCTCTTTAAAACCAGTGATTTGAGTAATCAGCATATCTTTACATAGATGTTTGCCATAAAAATATTGTCTGTCTTCACATTTTGGTTGGACTTAAAGTTCTTAGAGGTCTTTTGTAACCTAAATAACACTATGTTTCTGTGAATTTGTTGATCACTGAATATTCTCTCATTTCATTAAATTTTCAGATTAAAAAAAAAAAAAAAAGCATAAGGAACATACACTTAGCCAGATTATGCTGACATATTCTCAGTGGGAGGCACTTCAGCAGCCTTGGAGCCTTAACAAGTCTCAGCTGATTTTCCTTACATATCAGTTATCATCTCAACCCAAGTTCCCTTAATTTGATTTGTTGAAGGGCTGCCTGGATTTTAACAGGCTTCTGTGCGTATGCAGTATGAGACAAAAGTAAAACTGTAAACAGTACCATGAGAATTATTTGAATTAAAGAGATTAGAGATGCATAGGAGGTGTTTAGGTATTCAGATATGCTCCATAGAAATATTTGTATAAAAATTTATATCATTATTAACGAAAGCTTAAACTCTCTAGACTATGATCTATTAGGATAAAGCAGAGCATATTCTGAGTCATACTGGCAAATAGGGAGTGTTAGCCTGAAATTTAATAAGCTTCTGACTTTCCACTGTAAAAACAAAAAGCTAACGGATGGGAGCTTATTGTTGGAGAATAAAAAGCATGGAAAAGCTTCAGAAGATGTAACCCCAAAAAGTAGGGGGAAAGCTGCTTTTCTTTTTTTAAAAAAGGAAATGATGATGGCCTTTAAAAATTATTTGCAAAAGAGAATTCTTTTCAGCCCTGAAGAGGTATGAAAGAATACTCAGGGAAGGCTAATCCGACTGTGGAAGGAGTAGATGAAAATGATGTCATTACTGCCTGGTGCTTAAGGCAAAAGATTGGATCTTATTACTGTTTATGCAACCAAAGGAACTTGGATAAACATGATATTTAGTAGAAGAGTCTGATGGAATAATACATTATAACTACATACTTTAGGGATAGCTGTTTACTACCTAATGCAGAACTTTTCTGGTAATTTGATAGCATTTGTGGAGTTCAGGGTAAACGCTGCTTATGTGTCTGTAAACGGAGCATCAGCATTAGTGCCTGTCTTGAAAAACACTGTGCAGCATTTTCTCCTGAAAAAATTTCCAGTGGTTGCAATTTCTTTTTTCCTATTGTCACAAAGTGCACAGACAGCTACAGGTTTGAAAGATGATAGGATGGGAAAAGACAGTAATTTTCCTTCAATGCTTTAGCTGTTGTCCTGGAAATGAAGGAAGGATGGAGTCAGTTTCAAATAAGATGAAAAGACCTTTGACAGTATAACTGCCGCACTGTTGTCATTGTCTCCCAAAAGAATGCTGCTGCTGTTAAATTTCTGTCTTTCATGGCATTGGGCTCACACATAAGGCCTAATGGAATATTGTGGAGATGCTCCTTGTGCTGTAAAATGTGTCTCTGGAGGGGAGAAGGGATGAAAAATTCTGGCGCTTAATCAAGGAAGCCGAGGACAGTGATAACCATAAGCAGTTCCTGGTGAGAGTCACAATTCTGAATTCTTTGGATATTCCTTGGAATTTGCCTGTTATTTTTGGCCCAAATGTTATTGTTCAGGTTAGGTCAGTCTTACACAGTTAAGAACATGCCAGTTTTCCAGGCAATCTGGTTCTAGAAATTTTGATTTATATTTGTTCCAGCTATCTTTAAGAACTTCAGCTGTGAGTTAGGAGTCTGGCTGCCCCAGTCTCCCTGTTTGGTGATGGGGTTACTGGAACGTTCAAGATGTTTATTCCTCCACTGAAATTGCCAGATGCTTTCTGTAGAGCACATTGGAGCCCCTTGTGTGACTGAGAGGGGTTCTCAAAGACAGGTCAAATGAATTTGGGATTTTGGGCCCTTTGATTGGTCAAATCTGAATGCTGAACAACCCTATTAATTGACATCTGTCTGGGCATTAGTGGTCAGGCTGACTAAGTATCTGGAAAAATTGTGTTGCTCATGAGGTTTTTCTATGTGTGGTCTGCCAGCATTTCAATTACATTTTGACAATGAAGGGAAAGAAAACAGGAAATGTAAAAGATATTACAGGAAGCAAACAAGGAAGAAACTTCTGTGCCGTTCTGATGAATCTGTATTTATATTTCTTTTGCATGAGAGGACGCTGAATAAAACTTCATTAATGCTTACTATTTTAGTACACGATAGGATTATGACACTTTGGAGATTGAGTTTTACATAGGCCTTCCAATAGTGTCCAGGGAATGCTGCCCTGAAATTGTGGAGAGCAAATGAAGTTGCTAGCTACAGCAATTTCAGAACAAGAGGAACTTTAATTGCAATTTTCTTATTGACTCATGAGTTCTAAAATAGCATGAAATAAGGATTCAACTTAAACTGAGTAAGCGTACAGTCAGAAATTCACCTGTTAAGATTGTTCAATTGTGTAGAACTAGGTTATTTACGGAGCTGAAGAGGTTACAGCTAAAATATTATCTGAAGGGTTTTTCTACATTTAACATTTGAAGAGCTGGCATTTAATTGGCTTTTTATCTCCCTTTTTTTCTTTTTTTTCATGATTTATAAACACTATGCTTTTGAAACAAACCCCAGAAAACAAAAACATTAAATTAATTCTCGAAAGTACCTACTATCTGAGATCTCAGCTGCTAGCACAGAAAAGTGCAAAAACTGCTGCAGTGACTATTATTGTGGTCCAGAGGGGCTATTTTCTACAGCGTATAGTTTTTGCACTATTTTCCTTCTCTGTACATTTTCCTGAAGGACAACACCTGAAAGTCATAATTTTCACAATTCTGCAGAAACAGGCAGTCTCTAAGACACATACAGCTATGCTGTTCCGGCCAAAAAAATCAGTTGTAGCCTCTACATCAAGATTGCTGGAACTTTTCTTTTAACCTTACAGGGTCAAAACACAGGTGTGAATAAAATTCATTATCCCCAGGACATGTGCTAATTACAGCTATTACAGCTATCCCACAGTGTAGCTAAACAGTGGGATTTTGCTCAGTGGTCCAGTGCTGTAGCTATTCTGCCTCTCAGCACCCTTCCTAAGGTCCCTGGTGCAGACAGGGCCTTGCACAGTGCAGTATCACTGATTTGTTATTCCCTGCTGATTCTGCTCAATAAAATCTTAAACTGGTTTTAAAGATTCAGACACACTAAAGGTATAAAGCTAGAAATATAATTTATATTCATAAACCAACCTTCCTTCTTTGCAATATGAGGAAAAAGTGACATTCTTCAATAAAACATAAAATGTATTAAATATATGATAATTAGTATTATGAAAAAATGTAGTTACTTTGAAGTTCTTTTATAGTTACAATCGATCAAGTTTGTATAACACGTTTCAAAGATTAACACATTTGAAAGATTAAAGAAGTCTATCAAAAATTGAATGTATGGTGTAAAAATATAGCTGTTATTTAAGAGGAGCACTATTCAGTTTTGGTTTTGAAATTAACGGTTGTATAAAATGTGTAATTGAAACTGTAGGAAAAATTTTTGGTGGAGACCATATACCTTCCTGACCTTGATTTTAACCAGGACATGGATATAGAAAGTTCCTATTGTTTCTAAAGGAGTCTTTTAATGGCAAGAAATCCTAGGGCTCAGTTTCGTGTCTTATGGGTGAGACAGCCCTGATTTAGATAAGTATTTTTTTATGGATATAAAACTCAATCCAGATCAAAGGGTAATGTTGTAGGGAATGAGAGCAATCTTTCAAAAGGAAAGGGACTTTGTTGCTCTTGACTTTGAAAGGCAGGCAAATCAAATAAGGAAGTTTGGGAAGTGTTTCACAGTTTTTCTTTGATGACCTCAATGCAGTCTTTAGCAGCATTATGCCTCTAAGTTGTACAAATCTAGAAGCATGTGTTTTGGATGTCTTCCACTACTATCTAATTTACTTTCTGAGTATCCTTTGCATTGTTTCTTTGATGTTTGCAATGATAGAAATGAGTTCAACTGTGATTGCTGTCCATTAAATGGCAGTACTACTTGCTTATTCTTAATGAAGAGCTCATTCAGAAGTTAACTGAAAGTTTTTGGGGTTTACTGTAGTATGAAAAACAGCATCATTGGATATAAGCACAAGGAATCATTTCACTTTATTGATAGTTGAAAGCCCAAACTTTCTGTTTCTCTTTCTGTTTTCTGTAACAGTCAGAATTTGTAACATTCTATAAAAATCCAGTTGCTGTTTCCTTAGCTCCTTCATGACATTTAAGCTCTGGGCTATCGTCATGCTTTTTCAGTGTGAAATTCTTAAAGTCCAGCAGTGCTGAAAAGTCCTTGGTGTAAGATCCAGGCTCCTTACCAGAGTCCCTGCAGCTAAAGGATATTATCTAATCTTTAAGATTACCAAAGATTATCCTCTGTGGCATGGAAGACATACAGAAGAAAGTTGTGAACCTAAAACATAAAAACAGCTAAAACTAAGTGTGTCTATTTGACAGGCTTATCTTTGTCCATATGAAGGCAGAATCAGAGGTCTGTTGGTTTTAATACACCGGGTTAATATGGGAAATAATCCCCTTGCTGAAACTAGTAGATTTTTCTCAGCAGTGACATCTTTCTAAGATTGGAAAGAATTACCTTGGCAGAAATGCACATACAGATGTATGTATTTCATTAAGGGCAAAATATTAAGTATATGGGATAAGGGATGTTGTTTCAGATGTACTGATGAGGATTTATAGTTTGGAAGATAAATCTTAGATTTTAAAATGGAAGTAAGAGATCAGTGTGTAATATGTAATATTCATTTAGGAAAAAAAATTATACAAAAAACCAAAATCACTTGATTATAATGCTAGCATTATTCATAAATTTGAAATGCTTCTAATGATGGTTTTCAATCTGTGTAAAATAACCGCAAGCTATAAAGTTCTGCAAACTATAGATAGGGTAGTGATCAGAGATGGAATTGGAAGCTCCCACAAACTATATGTGGAGATGTGTTTAACTTTCTTTACTTGCTTTGTACATTTCTTTATCATAAATAACAGAAGATTCTTTCCAGAAGCCTTAGCCACTTCTGTTTTCAGAATGATGTGGGACAGACAATCTCATTATGCTGTATTGATGAGTTGCTGCAATATGAGAATACAGACTCTGCATAGCTGTCAGCAGAAGAATTGTATTCAGTTAGGAGGTAGCACTTGGACTATCAGACAGAACAAGGCAGGGAAGCTATGGCGAGCTTCAAAACACTTAAGTGCAGAAATTAATACTGGACTATCTACTTTCCTTCTTCTGCAGACAATTTCCAGGCAATACCCCCTCTTCTGCACCTTGAGGAGGAAAAAAATCTTGGTTTGCCATATTCATATTGGTTTATATTGATGAATCAGACACTCTGTATGACACTAAGGAAAGTTATAATCATGCTCTAGATATTACTTTTATATATATATATTATTAGATCTGTCCATCACAGTTGCAGTTAGCAACCTAAAGCAAAGAGGGGCAATAGCAGAAGCTGTGAAACTGTTTTAAACAAGGCAATTGGAACCATAGCAAAATTCAATAGGTAGGCTCCAAATGAAAGTCAATGTGATTCAAGGTAGAATCTGAATTTAAATATATTTGAAAATAACTTAAAGGAGGGACACATTTTCTAATTTAAGGAACATTTTTTGTGTTCGGCTTAGTTCTTCAAAGTACGTTATGATAAAGTTGAATAATGTAATTTTATGCCAGGTTTCTACACATGAAACAATTTTTCAATATTTGGTCCTTAGTAGTGTCACATGTGGCAAAGCGGTGAAATTGTGTTGACACAGTTTTAGTCTATGAATCTAAAAGTCAGAGATAAAATATGTGCAAACTGGGACTTGTGTGCGGCATTAAAAGCTTTAAATGGAACCTATTGGAATATGTGTCTCAAGGCATTGGGAAATGGCTTGTCAGAGTACACTGCCATCACCATCGTTATACTAGTTTGTTTCATGCTTGTACTGGGTAGGTGGACTTTGAGGAAAGAAGTGGCTTTAGTGCTCACCTCAGGTCTTGTGTATCCTTTACAGATGTCTGGATTGATAGAAGATTATGGGTTTCTTTATGTCATTAAAGTAACAAATGCGGGATCTTCAGCAACTCACCTTATTTATTTCACAATTCTGGTAGAAAAATGACAAATCTAAATTTCACCTTTTCCTCTCATAGCAAAAAGGAAGCAGTGAGCATTGACTAATGTAATACTTAGAGTGACTATCTAACACCACTCCTGCTGGTGGTCTTGTAGTGGTGATATAAAATGATAAATTTCACCTGATTTAAAGCATTGGATTGAATGCAGTTTGATGAACTTTTTGGATAAGTTAACTCAAAATTTTCATTCATGTTCTTTCATCTTTTGTTTCCTATAATGTACATATTTATGCATTTATGTAGAAGCATACCATACTAAAGGTTTCCAAATCAGTAAAAGGAAAAAGTGCTGGTATCATGAGACTGCAATCACAAATAACAGTATTAAATGAGTTCATGCGTGCCTCTGTCTTGAAGTTCTTTCTAGGGACTGCTAATGTTTTAATTATCCTTGATTCTGTTTTTTATTGACTGCAAAGCTTGATTATCCAAGGCTTGTAAATTTTTACATTTAAAAAATTATTAAGGTATTCAACACTTGCACATTATTAGAAGATATTCAAGACTTGTGGACATTTAACAGATCAATATAGATGGCGTTTTTTTTTTAATGAGGCAAATCTGAATTACTTTTATGTGAAACTGAAAATTTTGAAGGCTATGGAGGCTGTCTCCTACAAGGCTAATCAAAACCAGAACTGGACAGAACTGGTCAGTGTTCACTTTGGCAGACAGATTTGTTAAATTTGCTCAGTCTGTGCCGTAAGTAGAGAAATGGAATATGCTATGGAAAGGAAGCCAGGCACATAAGTCTACCTTGATTTAACAATCTAAAATATATTGGAGAATTTTCTTTTATAATTGGATTGGAAGCAAGGAGCTGGCTTCCTTCAGTAATTTTTGCTTTGACGCTATAATGGGATGGTTGGATTACAGCAAAAAGCAGGGCTGAGAACCCTCACCCTAAAATTATTCCTGACTCTGTAGCAAACTCCTAGTTTCAGAAAGAGAACCCTTGGACAGACAAAGCAGTGAGAACAGCTGGCCTGTGTAAAACTGGGCCTGTCACAGATGTTTGCCAAAGGCCAGGGAAAAGCTATTTTCATGGCGACCGTTGACATGGGCAGTAGGGTAGTCTTTTTTGCTTCTGCACTATTTGGCAAGAGTTGGGAAGAGAAAATGCAGAGAGTCTCAGTTAAGCACAGGTCTAGCTTGTTCTCCATCATCAGAACATGTGGAAGGGAAGTGGTCTGTAATTCTCAGAGCAAGACAAAAGTTTTCTGTAAGCCGTCCACTTTCTCGCTTGCTGTTACCCAAGGTATTATTTCCTTTGTATTTGAGAAAGTTACTGTTTATGAAGGCTGCTCATGCTTGGTCAAACAGCTTTATTAGTGATAATCCCTTCCCTTTGATTTCTTAGTGCTTTGAGCAATAAACACTAATCCTGTGAAGCACTTTGAGGTGATTCTCCAGGCAAACATATTAATGCAGCAAACATGAGGGTTAGGCTTGCTCTTGACAGTGGCAATACCAAAGGGACTCCTGAGAGCTAATGATATTTAGATATAATAGATGTGCTGCTGCTGACAAGTAAAAATCAACAGCTGAGAATGAGACTTAAAGTGAAAGGAAGCACATTATTGCTGCAAACTCTCTCCCTTTTCTCCTTGTGATTCTAATCTGTTTTCCCAGCCCCTTCCATCAATAAGCCTCATTGGTTGTCCTAGCATTGATTTTCAGTGCATTGCAGGTTATAGTGACTTGAATATACCCTGGTTACTGAGAGAGGGGCTGTCTGGACCCAACTGAGGTGCATTCCATGTGGTGTGCAGGCTTTGGGTTTGAATTTTTCAGTGTCTGAAGGAGTCACGTAGTACAGGGTAATAGCTGAACACTGAGGTGTGGAGAAGTAACTACAAATGGAAGTAGAAGGCTGGAAAAGGCAGGGCGGGTGGCTAGTGCAGGTATCAAATCAGGCTTACCAAACCTTGTCCCCATCTTCCTGCTTGTAGCTCTAAGTTAGCTGGAGATGCAAAGGCACATTTTAATGTGTGGGGCTTGGATATTTCTTGATAGATTTATTCTTAACTAAAACTGTTGTATACTGCCTTATACTTGCAGTTCATTTCACATTCCCTAAAGATATTTAAAGTAATTTGCCTTGAGAAATATCAGAAAGAAACTTTTATGTTGCCTTTTCTAGACAGAAGCAGTAGAAGCCTTTCTACTGTTTCTGAAATGATTGTGCAAATCTAGAGCAGCTCCATGAAACAATGAATAAAGTCTGTGAGGATTCCTCTGTCATTTTCTTCTCTGTAGCCTAGGCAGCAGCATGTGTTTAAGTGACAGATCCGTATCATTCTATGATCACACTTCAAAATTACAATTATTTTTTTCATTAAGAAAAATGATTCTCTTGAGTTCATGTATATAAACTCTTAAGCATAGTTAATATCGGTAACAGAGAAGGTAGTCTATCAAGAATAAAAGGCAGAATAGATATTCAGGATAAAATGTATTGCTTACCTAAAACATAAAAAATACTATTGATATTTAAAAAAAAATAATATATAATTCATTGTAATGAGTCCAGTTTCTTAATATCCATCTGCCTTGCAATAAAGGATGAGTTACTCTTGGAGTCAACAAAACAAGTTACAATAGGAGTCATCAACACAGATTGGTTATTTCGATGTTACTGTTTGATACAGTTCACCCATGTGTTATTTTGCTTTGATCATGCAAACAAGGGAGCAGGGATCTTTTTAAGCTGAATTGTTCTTAAGATTGCAGGTGATGTGAATAAAGAGTCAAGACTGGGTAAAGTCCTAAAAAATATTATTCTTAATTTGCATCAACTGGAATGAATCAGATGTGTAGGTTTTTCCATATTAACCTACATTAACCTAGTCTTGGGTTTTCCGTGATTCAGAGGTCACGGTCTTGCTGTTTCACTACTGAGTTAAACCTGTGCCATGGAGACAGATGTTCCTGGGAGGTGAAACAAAAGTTTGCCTCTGTTCTTAATTTCAGTGCAGTTCTTTGAAGCCTGCTGAGCCAGTACCTAATTAAACTGCAGACACGCTCCAAACAAATGAAAAGGAAATGCTGCTCCTCTCAGATAACATTTGAGGTGACGATTTCTTCTCAAGTGAAATCTACTTGGGGAAATCAATTCACTGCTGAAGCATAAACTCTTTCCATAATACTTCATTATGTGAAGGCATTACTATAGTCCATTTACAGTATAGGAGAGCACGTGCTGTTTGGAGATCTCAGCTGTATCTTTTCGCAGCCATGGGACAAGCGCAGTTTCAGTTCCCTTTCTCTAATTTGAAGCCAGAGCTATATTTCTTGTCTACAGTATTATTCTGAGACCGATGACTGATTTTACTACACATAAAGCAGAAACCTCTTATGAAATGATTGGAGGCTGTAGATTAGTGATTAGTTTGGAATTGAAAATTCCTAAGTGTTCCTGCCTGACTCCTCTAATAACATCAGCTGTATTCATTTGTTCTGTTTTTGTGTGAAGCCACACACTTTGTGGCTTGGCTTTCTCATGCCAGTAACTGCAAGGAGCACTGCTGTTCTAATTCAATTTAATATTTTTAAGGATGCATTAAAGTAATTAAGATATACTTTGAGGCAAAGAGAGGGCAAAGGAAGTGAGCTGTGCCATTTTGAATGACCAGTGCTAGACACTATTTTTTGAAGGTTTCTGTTCCTCTAGTAAGGTTAGTCATCCTTTTTTCCCCACACCTGAATTCCTTGGGGAGAGGAGTGGGGTGGGGTGATTCACTGTGTATGACAAGAAGCCAAGGTCACAAATAGCCCTTGGTGTCTCACAAAAATGATCATAATACTATTATAATCAATAAGGATACACCCTTTTATAGATGTGCAGTTTCAACAACATCAGCAGAACTCCTCGTAGACAAACAAGGCCTCTGCACAGAGCTCCAGCTCCTTGCAATGTTGAAGCCTAAAAAACAGAGCAAGTAGGAAGCAGCTCACCTAGCATAAGTCCTGGGAGAACAGAAAAAAAAAAAAAAAAAGAAATAAAAAAAATAGAAGGACAATTAAATATATGAAATAAAATGTCTATTTGGGGTTGCAGGGAATAGAATGGAATGCTTTTCTCATCTCAACAGCTGTTTGAAGCTGCTGATGAGAAAATAAAACCAGTCTCTTGTTCTTAATAGGTGTTGCTTAGGCCACTCACCTGAGACAACAGATACCTTTATTCAGATCCCTATTCCAGGAGGAAACTCTCAGTTTGCTGCCTGTTTTGGTGTTCATAGTAATTGACCATCCTGGAGTAAATAAGAATCACGCTTTCTCTTTGGACTCAATTGGAAAAATCTTGGCCATACTGGGCCTTTTTTACTGGAAAGCTTTGGCTCTCATCTGGACTATAGTCCATAATTTTATTTGAATTTAAGAGTGTTCTATTAAGAATATTTTTTGAACACCTGCTCACTTTGTGTGCACTTTCAGGTGCATATGGGTACCATGTGTGAATACTAGGGGTAATAATACTTCTGCCATTATTCTGAGATACTCTTTCGTAAACTGAAGTGACCTGAAGCATTTACTAAGTCAAAATGATTAACTGGGACATTAATTGCATTCTGATCTCTTTCTCTCAAAGTCAGATCACAAGAGTTTCTATGAGCTGAAATTTTTAACAGAACCAAAGTGAGAAGAGTAATTGTATGTCAATGGAAGCAAAAGAAGGCTCCTGCTTAGAATAAAGGATTGTTAATGTAGTGAAGTGTGGCAAAAGAGATTACTTGCCACAATGTACAAAAGATTGCTACCTCCTTTGTTCAAAATTTCAGCTGAAGAACAGAATGTAGGAGTCACTGTCACTTCCTGAGTCGTGCCTTAGATCAGAAACACTTGCTGAAGCCATCTGCTTTGTGGAAGCCAAGTGTACAGCATGTCTTAAGTTTGAGGTATGACTCATGGGAAAGATACAGAAAACGGGTCGGTCTTTCTGAACTCAGAATACCTGACTTCTCTACATTCCCAGATTGCTGAAAGTTTAGAGAAAATGCAGAAATAAATTAATTACTGGAAAAAGCTCTGAAGAAGAGACATGTATAGTTCTTCCAAGAGGACAGATTCATATTATAAATGTGGCAAATTATTTTTTTTTTGGTGTGTTCCTGTTACAACCTGGTCCAGCTTTACCAGGTGTTACATCTTAATTTCAGGCTTCAAGAGATTTTGCAAACACAAACCCTTGTAAAGCCCTTGGTCCTTTGGTACC
>JAWWTY010000001.1:85850726-85890362 GCA_035222235.1 Margarornis squamiger
AGCAACAGGGCTCTCTGGCCATGTGGGTGCAGCCCGGGGGCTCTGGGCAGGGCCAGCCCTTCCCCTGCACACACACACGTGCACACACACACTCACACACGTGCACACATGCTCACACACGTGCACACAGACACACACACACAGACACACAGACACAGACACACAGACACACAAAAATGCACCCCCACAAAGTGTTTCTGACCCAATAATAACTGGCCTGGTTTGTAACAGTTCCTGTCTTATAGGGACTCATATAAATTGTTGAAGTTCACTGAATATGTTCCATTACATATTAAAGAACCATAATGATTAGGTAAGCAAAGCTTGTGATCTGCCTTAGTAGAGAGGTGTAAAGCAGATCCTTTCCCCTCCATTGTCTCACTTCTTTTGTCTTAAATTTCTGTAAAAAAAACCCCACTGCAAAATGCCAAGTCTTAGGAATTAGTTTATCTATAAAAAAGACACTAATTTGTCAATGTTAAGTTTATGAAAGAAAAAAAATGCATCCGTTTTCTTAGCATCTCAAACTATCTTGACTTTCCATCTCATCTGATGGCACCTTCTCATGTGGAAAACTGAAAATCAACAAGTTTATCTGAATGCAAGTCTCTGATGTCATTTTGACAACTGTCATTGGTGTTATGTTCCTTCCCTACTTTTCTGGCTTATGTAGAGTCAGAGATTAATGCCAGGCTTGTATGTCAAAGTGTGAAGCTGTTTATAGGATGTGGAGATATTGTCTGAAAGTTTCTTTCCAGTCTATACAACCGAAATTGATTTCTCCTTTCTAGTGAGCACATCTTAGGGCTTTAGTACAGAATAAACAGAGGAAGAGTAAGAAACAGAGCATAACTATAAACTGGTATTTGTTTTCTAAACTACAGGTAATGGAACATTGATTGGAGCATCTGCGAATGTTGTTTGTGCGGGAATTGCTGAACAGCATGGTTATGGTTTCTCTTTCATGGAGTTTTTCAGGTACAATTTTAAACTTCTTACCTTAAATCTGATCTTTTTTTTTTTCTCTAGGCAACCAATGAATTTGCTAAGGAGAAAAAATCTGGAGAAAGGGTCTATAAAATAGGCTTGTGTTCCTAATTTGGTTTTGGCAACTGAAATTCACATGGAGGTCAAATAACTTCATTTTTACATAATGTTGATAGAATACATGAAGGTGGTGACAATGTAGTGGAAGTCCAGGAAAAACAAAGGCTCAGAAATTCCTACTTTGATCATCCTCAGTCTTCAGCTTTGTAGCAATACTAAATTGTTGCTTTATTGTTAAATCCAGTTTAAACCTATTTTCTTATCGGCACATTTTCATGGATGTTCTATTGTCAGGCAAAACTGGATTGTCCTAATTTAGGCTGAGTCAACTTTTAGTCCATGATCCCATGAGTAAACCTATTCATTTATAAGAAATTCTTTTGACCAGCTGCTTAGCAACTATGAGCGAAAGTGTGATGGGCAGCTAGTAATAGCTCAAGTTATTGCTTCATTATTGCTTAATTAATAACTGTTGTTTAATAATGGAATTTTATTTGCAGGTCATTCATCAGCAGGTTTTTAAGAAACAAGGTGTACTTAATGCATACAGCAGTTTAATATTTTCCCAAACACCTCTGGATTTTGAGACTGTGGTTGAAAGCTGTAAAGGGAAACTGGCAAATAGAGCACTAAATATGAAATTTGATTTTAAAGTATAGTTGATTTAACTAAAATATAGTTCCTTGCTTATTTTTCTGCATATTTAGGGCAAAGGGTACTGGTAAGTTCACACCATTTTCCCCCTCTTTTTTTATTTGCATTGTTTATTTTAGTTTCTCTATCAGCCTTCTGCTATATTGTTTACCTGAAACCCCTCAAACCTGTGTTATTAACATGAGTAATCATACAGGATTGTCTGGAGACAACCCAATTATAACCCTAAAAAGAAAGGTGGTCTGAAGTGCTGTTGCTAAAGTTCTTGCTATGAGCATGTGCTACTCATAGCACGGTTTCTCTCTTCACCCATAGTCTTTTGATGATATGTTTAAGAAAGGCAATCTTATGTAGTACACAGTGATAACTAACAGACTTCTTGGAAGTCAAGCCCTTGCACAAAAAAGGATGGTGATAGAGCAATAATGGGCTTGTGGATTGTTCTGCTCATATTTCATAGATTGTCATTTGTAGATTTAACTCGTACGTAGCATTAAAAATGTGTCTTCTGTGTAGATTTTGTAACGAAATGTTCTTAAAGCTTCCATGACACTGACTGATATAAAGCCTGACTCGTCTCTTCAGCAGTGTTTACTGGAATGAAATCTTTGGGAAGACTGATGACAGTACACAGATGTTCTGAAACTGCCTTCCATACATATGCTTTTAGTGGAAATGATTACTGGGAAAGGCTGTACCATTGTGAATAAAGATGTGAGAACTGAATCCATAGTGGTCTCAGGAAGATAGCAATGGATGTTATAAGAGCCCACTTTTGCTGTCTGCCTCTCAATCACTGAGTGGGTAGATTGTGAGGTCCTTCACAGTTTGTGTTTGAAAATATTTGTTTTGATCAAATGTGCCAAAATTCACTATTTTTTGAGACTTCTCCTGGCGTTAAGAGGTATTAAATATATACCTTGAGGATTTTGATCTTGCTTACTTTTAAGAAGATTGTCTCTAAGCATTTAGTGATTTTCTGCATTTCTTCTCTGTTTGCCCAGATTGACTCAATAGGTTTTACATACCCACTGAGGGTCCTCTGCAATGCTTCTGCCAGATTGTTACTTTCTCATCTTGCAAAACCCTTTGAGTCACCAGAGAGAAAACATGGATACCATGTGTAGGGGGACAATGACCCTCTGCTGACTGACTTGCTAAGATGTCTTCATTGCAACCTGTGCTGGTAGTGTTCTGTCCTTCTCAAGTATCTCTGTACAGGAAACCCATGGCATGTCTGTCTCAAGTAGAGTCTGGGGTCATACAGCAGAGTATGTTACTTTAAATACTCTTCCTACCTGCATGCTAAGCCAAAATTATGCAACCATGTTTAAGGTGGGCCTTTGATAGAAGCAGCTTTTTTGAAAACCGTGTTTTGACATGTTGGTCTGTAAGAGGAAGTCTGGCCAGTGTTGATAAGCACGTCTAGTGAGTGCATTGTGATACAACAGGGGTGGAGAGTCTATGGAAGCTGTGAGTTCCATGTGGCAAGAGGCACCACGATGACTGTGCAGTGAAAGAGGCAAGAACCAGGCTCTGTGCTCTGTAAGAGGACTGATGGGCTCATTACCTTTGCTGTGCATGTCTTTGTGCAGTGGCACTTGGTGCAGTTTAGGGTTCCTCTTCTTTTTAAGAGGCAGCCGAGCAGGTGTGTTATACAGTGCTCTTCTGCTGCCCAGCCAGAGCCAAAGGTGGCCAGGTGCGATAACTTGTCTAAATGTTGTTGTCTTACAAGCTTGATGTATTTCTCTCTGAAGTGCCTTCATCTGAAGAAATCCTGTGCTAGGGGGACACATGAATATATGACCATGAATGCTATAGTCTTCCAGAAATCTCTCTAGCCTTCTGGGGAAGCTCCCCCTTCAGAAGAACATCTAGTCACTTCTTTCCCTAGATCAAGAGTCCTACCTCCTCAAGGACCTGAGGGCGCTCATCTCCCAGGCTGCTGGATATGACTGATGTCACGACCCATTTAGGGGGTGATGTTCGTTATATAGGCTGGACAAAGATGCTAGTCCATGTGTCAAGGTACTCTTATGCTTTAATCTTCACTCTGGCAAGTAGTGCACTGTTTAATGTTGAAAGTGTTGCCTAACAAGCCCTTAACTTTTACAACACACTTCAACAAGCTCCCAACTCCCACAATAAACTTCAGTAGGGATTTTAGGGTAGAGTATGATAGTTGTACTTTGCAAAGACAAAGCAAGGGAGGGGAGAAACAAAGGTAGAAGAGCGACATTACCCATCAACACATGTAGAAACCATTTCTGTCTGAACAGTGCTCACAAGGGGAAGAACAAGAGTGTCTGTGAGAAAAGATCTCTTGGTTATTATGAACTCAACTTGTTGTTTCTGGACCTTGTGAGCTTTTTTTCATTATTCATTATGTTCCACTGAAATAAAAAGATTTGTGTGCCCCTTGGAATATACAATTCTGTAACAAACTTAATCAACATGAAAATATTTTAACATTTAAATGTGTTAGAGATGGTGGTAGGGCACCACCATGGTAGGCACTGTTCTTTTACTGGTATATCAGCAGCAAAAGGAAGAAGAGGAGATATGTGAGCATCACAGAATGGGGAAATGACCTGCCAACAAAGAACATGGAGAAGGCAGAAGCTATCAGTGCTGTGATCAGCAGCACAAAGTCCAGCTGGATACCAGTCACTAGTGCTCCCCGAGGTTCTTGTGATTCCCAGTGGTGCCTTCCAAGCTCTGCCACTTAGAGATTCAGCTTTTAGCCACCCCCAGAAATCTGAAGGCAAATAATTAATGACTGCCAGTGGATGATTCATTTGGAATAATTCAAATTCAAAAGGAAAGAAAGCAATGTTATGACAAAAAGAAAATTGAAACTCTTAGGAAGATGAAGCTCAGAATAGCAATTTACTTAAAGATGCTCTTGCATTTTTTAATAAGTCCAGCCAAATTATGCTCTTTTTCCACAAGTCCCTCATCAAACCACATTTATATGTTCTAATCTTTCCTGCTGAAAAAAAAAAATCTTAGATGTGCCCTAATATTTCATTATCCTTTTAGTAATTCAGAAAGCAGAGCTGAACATGAGATTCCAGGCATAGTCCTCTTATTTTTTCACATTTTTAAAAGATAAGATTTAATAGAAAATGTGGAGCTATTTGCCCTTTCTTTGTTAATCTAGGCAATGTGAAATTCCTCTTATTCACTGCTAAATCCAAGTCCCTTTCAGTTTTCATGTCACTTACATGAGCGTGAGTATACCTGTTCCCCTCTTAATTTCTTATACTTTTCCTACACTGTGGACAAAAAGCCAAATATTTAAGTGGTAAAAATGGAAGGAATCGTGAGTCAGTGGAGTTTGGAAAAGGAGCTAGAGAGCAGTGGGATATTTGCTGTACGTGGTCAAGGGTAAACATCAGAATAAGCAAACATCAGAGCAAACAAATGATCATTATGCCTCTGGAGGGAAGTGCAACTTTTTTTGTAGTCTTGACCCTGTAGAAAATATCAGATATGTTAATAATACAAGGGTAAGTTCTCAGGGACAGCATATAGGAGTAAGCAGAAGGCAGGAAAGATAATAAGCCTATTATGTTTTCAGTCTAGTTATCCAAGAAACATTAAACATAAATAAGAGCTTAACATAAAGGAAAGCCCAAAATGTAGGACAGAACTCTTCCTCTTGGCAAATGGTCAGATAAGGACATTATAGTCATGTTGCCAGGATGAGTTCTGAAGGTTAGCATAATGTTTTTATATCAATTAAGACTGCAGAATAATCAACGAAGCTTTGTTTTTCTCAAGGAGTAAGACAAAAGGAATAGTATTGAAGATGTCTCTTCAAATCTAGATGCTTCATTTCATGACAGTTTTTTTAAGTTTTATTAGCATGCGTCTGAGTTTGTTTGTTGCAATATAGCATTCTACTAGGTCAGACCACCATGTGGAATATGAAAATGATGCACAGAAATCTTTCTTTTACCAATAGGATAAGAAGTTCTCATTGCTGTAGGGGCTTTAATTATCTTCTTCTACTTGCTAATAAACTTGACAGCTTGATTTTAATTTTCTCTGTAAGATTGACATTTATAAGCTTATAAAGATCCATAGTATTTCAAACATAAAATAAGTTTGTTTCTTTATCCCATCATAATTCAGTACCAATCACCCCTCTGTGTCCATGATGCATGATGCGATAGAAAAAAAGAATCACAGATAAATGATTAGCCTATCTGACAAAAAAATAAAGTGGGTACTATGGGAAATACTGTAATTTTATTTCAAACAAATTTTGGCTGACTGTGACTGTATCACAGTCCTGGATATATTGGTTAGGGAAGAATGGATTGTATAACTCTATGCAATGGGATAAGAATATGGGACAGATGACTTGATATACAAGGACCAATGTGTAAACCTAAGAACCTAATTTAGAGTGCAGTTGCAAGGCATGGTGCATATTTTCAGATTTTGCATTTTTCTTTTGTTTCTCTCTTTTCATATGCCATCTGCAGATGAACTAATATTCTGTCTTCTCTGGGAGTAACAATAATTTGGAAGTGTCAAAAAATACTTCTTTCTGATAACAGTTTAGAAAAAAAAATGATTTTGTCATGGGATTTGTTTTGGGAGGCATTCACAACAAAAATATTTTCAGTAGGATATCCTATTTATCCATGCTTGAGAGCACTCAGTAGTAAAGACGATGAAACAGTGCTTCTCATGAGAACTGTCATTCATGGACATGGGAGGACAAATGTCATGTTCTTTGCTACCACCTGTGTATCCTATTTACACAACTTATTGAAAATAACTGTTTTAAAAAAAACATTGGGTCCTGTAAAGCCATATAATTGTCTCACTGGATTATGTGTTAGACAGCTGTAGTCCTTTTCATTCCTGGTAATTTAGTGTCTCTTTCTCCTGTTTTCTTGCTATTAACACCACTCTGCCACAAACGTGTTGTTGCTCTTCTCGGGCTATTTCTGATCAGAATAAAACCAACCCTGAATTTTGGGTATGAATTTGGATGATGGAAGTTTAGATTGAGCAAACACCTGAACACAATTCACCTGTGGGATTTCTGATCAACTGTACAGCTCCAGAAGTTAGAATTTGGGGATGTTCAAAGTAACTAAGGAAGATTCAATGAACTGCTGATTAAAAGTTTAATGCTTGTAATACTAAAATTATCGCAATCTCACTTCCCACTGCTCTTCTGATCAATACAGAAGAGTAACTGATCATCAGTTAAATGCTGATGCTTACAGTGAAAACAGATTTTTTTCCAATTAAAAGAAGTGCAAATGCAGCACCTGATAAAGCCCTCTCAACAACCATGCATTAATACATGATCAAGTTTTAGCTTTTCACAACTTTTCCTTCATAAAATGTCTGTCTTTTAAAATCTGTATCTCTTAGGATTAATAAAGCTTGTTTTTATGTTTCTCTTGATTTCTTTACATATGTAAGAAAAATATAAGGGTTTTTTAATAGCTCATTTGAATCTTAAGTTTCAAATACAATTGTGTATTAAAATCTCTAATTATCAGTCTTAGGGAACTGAGTTTAACAAATGTAATCTAGATTTTAACATCCTCTTTACTATTATGCTAGAAAGGGCAAAGCTCTAAACAACTTTCATCTGATCACTCAGCAGAACAAGAAAGGTGGTTCAGCATGTATTCATTTTTCATTATTAGGACCTAAGCTGGTTTTGTTAAGAATGTCAGTTTTCTCTGAGTATCCACTAGCAACCATTGCAATATTTTAAAGTGTCAGTGTTGATCTAACTGCTCTCAAAAAAACATCACATCAACATCTGTGGCAGTTGAATAAAGTGAATGCTGCTTATTTTAAATACTTGGATACCTTGAGTCAAACCCCACGGGAGTAAGTATTCCTGCAATAGTGTGGTGCACACTATTTCAAGAATATTTCCTGAGATATTGGTGATTTGTTTTTTTAAAAATGTTTCTTTTGATTTTATTTGAGGTCAACAGCGTAGGTGGAAATGTAATTGAATGTGGATTTACCTTTTCTATTTTTCAGAAGAAGGGAGAAAAGTAGTATTTTGAGCCCTTATGTAAGAGAATATTTCCTTTTCCAACTTCAAACATGATTTATCTGCACTGTGGAGTCTTCATGGAGCTTAAAATGTTCCTGTGTCTTCTAAGAAGAGCTAATAACTTTGAATTGTTTAGCCTGTGGACATACACATATTACTTTTTTCTTCCCTTATTGCCATGAAGTCTTTTGGATTAGCAAATTAGTTTCCAGTAAAGAAAGATGGGATTTAAATGCTTGTCATCTCACTCAGCTTAAAATAAGGCTATGTGATTCAGCTATTAAAATTTTATTATGCTTTTAACTTTTAAATTCTGTGAAATGTGTGCATTTCATCCTCTAAGATTTTGAGACAGCACATTTAAAATGTAATTGCAATGATCCAGTGTTTCACTGGGCTCTGTAGGAAGCACTGAGCCTCTAGACATATGCCACTTGAATATTATGGGGTAGGCTCATGGGAGTAGTATCTAATCATAGAAATATTCAGGCTGGAAGTGACCTTAGGGGGTCTTTTATCCGGTCTTCGGCTCAAAGCAGGGTCAGCTGAGGGCTGCGTAGAAACAGCACAGCCTTTCAGGGCAACCTGCTCCCCTGGCTGGATGTCTCTGTGGGGAAAATATTTCTCCTTTCTTGTTTTGGCTTTTGCCAGTTTTCTCTCACCATCCTGCCGCACACCACTGTAAGGAGCACAGCTCCAGCTTCTCAGTCACCCTTTTCATGTGCTGGGGACATCGTTAAGTGCCCCTGCAGCTGCCTCTGCTCCAGGCTGACCCAGCTCTGCTCCCTCAGCCTCTTGTCAAGAGGCAAATGCTGCCTTGGTGACCCTCTGTGAGATACCTCCAGTTGGTCTTTCCTATGTTGGAGGACCCCAGCTGAACACAGTGTCTAGATATGGGGTGGTGACAATCTGTGAAGAAGGTTGGGGTTTTTTTTGCAAATTAGTGGTTCTTTGGAACTCAGATTTTTGAAGTGTTCAGAAATTCATAAATTTGAATGTGCAATTTCAGGAAGAATACAGGACAAGTTCTAAAGAATATTGGTCTGTCATGCAAGTAAGTAATGAATGTAATTCTAAAGGCTCTTCCCTAAATGTTGGATAGATGTCAACTCTTCATAGTTCTGGTGTGTCTGCAGGTATGCCTTTTCTCCTCTTGTGCAGTGTTATATGTATATGTAATATGCATAAAATTATCCATATAATTTTGAAGATATTTTTAGTTTACTGACATTGCATATCACTAAATCAATTAAGGAAAACAGACACATAAAAATAGAGTATAGAAAGAAAGACTGTTTGGATTACACTGAAACCAGATGAGAATTTAATTTTTGTTGTTAAGCTGAAATGCAGGATATTGATCCTGTTTATTCTAAAAAACATAATTGCATCCAGTATGGATGGAAGAGTTAGGTTTTTTACTGTAGAATTTATAATCACACTAGTGCTTCTACTAGATGTACATATTATAGGAGTGAGCTGTATTCTGTTAGAAATTGCATGCAATGGATGTTATAAATCACAAACAGTACAAACCAATTTAACACGTTGAAAAAAAAAAAATCAATGAACAACAAGAAGAGTGGTAAATGTAATATATATCTATATTTTCTTAAAATGGACTGTAACCCATTCTTGGTCACCTTTTCTACATATATACTAAATCAATACCTAGTAACTTCCCAACAGCACTTGAAAAGGAGATAATTTTAAGAGTAATGATTTCTAGATATTTTTGGCAGTGACAGAAAACAGATATTCTGCTGTGTTTGTACAGTGCTACTCCTATAGAAACTATGTTATGCAAAGGTTTTCAAGGTGTCTTGGATTATGTCTTCCTTTGTAGAAGGAAAGGCATAAAGTACTCCCCCATCGCATCTATACTAGAGAAGTCATTAAGCTGATACAACCTGTTGGGATAGGAGTCATCTTATAAGACTTAATATTATTCTACAGTATTTTACAGTGCTAATTTACATTGAGCAAATTTGCCTAAGCACATCTGGAGAGCATTGCATTCCAAGCTTTGTATTTAAAATACACAGGATGAATTTTTCGCTATGTACGTAGAGCTGTATTGAGTACAAATGGAGCCTGGAACTCCTACACAGGTAAAGTCTGGCAGCAAGAACCCCTTTCTTGTCTATTCCAACCAACATTTTCTAATATTACTTCATTTTCAGAACAGATGGGAAGGGGAAGCTAGAGAGTAGGAAGGGAAAAGTTAGATTAAAGAAACTGGGAGCTATTCTGTGATGTTCTGGAAATAGGAAGGGACAGCTTTCATGAAGTCCATTTTGAAAATACTAGTCTTGTTTTTCCAGGAGTAGAAAAGGTAAATACATAAAACAGTGCCTTTTGGCTTCTCCTAACAGACAATGTTTTAAAGTATTTTGAAGAAATGTTACCACATTTTTAATAAAAGAACAATATATTCATCTGCTTAGTTAACTTCTGGCCAGTATTACCAACTAATAAATATGTATAGGCTTTCTTTAACTTCCAGCACAGTTAATGACTACTTTCTTCTAGTTCTGTCTTCTCCACTACTCTGTGGTACCCCCATTACCAGAACCCATCACCGGCTCCATGCAAACCGAAAAAGAGTCATTCCTATCTTGAACTTTGGCTTATTCCTGCTTATAGTAAACAAAAAAATTAAATTGGTTTCACAGAAAACTCTATGAACTTCTCTGATTCATATTTTAAAATGATAGGCCAGCTGTAAAGCTAGAAAGAAAAATAAAACTTTAATCTTTTTGTGTTCTAAAAGAAAACCTTGGCTGTACTAGAAGTGACTTAAAGGTCCATGGTGCATATGTGATGTAATATGGTTTGTCATCCCTGGGTCCTTGTCCCTGAAACTTCCAGTTTGATAAATAGGTTGGTATGTGCTATATTTCCAATCTGCTATTCCTATCTGTATCTCTTATAGGAACTGAGCAGGGATGGAGGTAGGAGGAGAAGAGGTGAAGAGAGAGGGAAGGGTGAGAGAGGCCATCATGCACCCAGGTCTTATTTCATATTGAAGCTGGTACTTGGCTAGAACATAGCCTGTTTAGGGACTCACACTGCTCACATTCTTGGAGCAAGGCTTTTTGCACTGCTGTTGGCACCTACCTCCTTATTCTTCACCTGTATGTGTCTTGACCATCTACTCTACTACGGCTGCATTAAATTTAATTATATTTGTACATATAGATGAGTATTGAAACAGGTGAACTGAATCAGGATGGAATTATTCCTGTAGCTGACCCACAGTTAACTTGCTCTATGGGTTTGTATTTTAACTCTATGGGTTTGTATTTTAACATATGTATGAGATCACATTTATTGTCTTTTTATTAGAATGGTCCTGAATAAAAAAATGAACTTTTCTAAAATGGAGATTTAAACTATATCTGTGAGGGAGAAGTTCATTCTTGCCTTGGCTTGACATTTGTGAAAAATTTAAAATCTTGTATTTCTTTAGATTCTAATTTAATGCTGTTGTCCCCAAAGCTTACTTTTTGCATGTGATGAAGATGTACAAATTTCCTGAAATAAATTTGTCTTTCAAGTTACAGGGTTATGATGATCATTACATGAGTGAATATTGTAGTAAGAAAAATATTATTTATTCATATAGAGAGTTTTTTGTTTAGACTGCTCAAATATTTTAGCATTTCTTTTTTTTAAATAATATTTAAAGAGGAGTAAAGAGAAGTTTCTGCTTTTGCACTGAGGTAAATATGCTTTTGTTAAATGCTAAAAGGCACAAACTGAAGGTCATATGTACCATTATGCTGATAGACTCGTCATGATTGATTTAATTTTTTTTTTTTAATGGAGCCTATTAAATCAGAGAGCAGTTAAAAGAGGTCAGTGCATTATTTTCGAAGATCATTCATCAATGTCAGCAGTGCTAATGAGAATGTGGGCCATGTGTCAGGAGTTATTGTGTCCATGCCTCTGCTGCCGTTGTGGTCTCCCATTTGTGTTTCATTGCGGAACTTTAAATAAAAGGTTTGATGGTGCCTTACCTGGATCATGAGTAAGTTGGTGTGAGAAGAGAGGAGTGTCTACATTGTCTTGTGAGTGTCTCCACTCACTGATGATCATACCCAATTCATATTGCCAGCTTGTTTTGTTAGCTAAGACTAGAGGTATATTTATGACAAGAAGAGAGGTAGGACAGAAACAGTCTTGGCTGATTTTTCCCACCATGTTTTTGAGCTAGCAACTGGCTTTGTTTTCTTTTTGTTACCATCTTAGTTTATGTAGCACATGGAAAAGAAAGGGGTCTGTGTTTGATAGATGTGGTGCCCAATTGGCCCGGCTGTTGTGTGGTAGCTGTATGTTATACAAGGGGAAAAAAAATCTAATAATGCAGAGTCTTAATGTTAGTTATTTTTTTTAGAAAATATTTATAGAAAGAAGATGTTTGCCACAAATGGGGGAAGCTTTTTATGAATTTTAAATCTCAGAGGTAAAACATGATAAGAAATGGAACAGACACCTTTAAAAAAAAAGAAAAAAAAAAGTGCATTCTCTTACAAATACAGTTTCCTGAAATGTGCAAATTACTTCTGTGATGTAAACACATCAGGTGTTGTGCCCCTCCCCTTCTTGCTATGACCATCAAGGTTCAACTAGTCCAAACTGGCTTTCTTTTTCTCTGCAAACTCTCTGTGGGCAGGAGATAATCTTGTTTTGCCAGTAATTAGGGTACAAGTTGTTTTCCTTCCATAGTATTTGCTATCCTAGGACTCGTCCATTTCCTGTGCTTGATGCAACACTACATAAGTGTTTTGGTCATGCACAAAGCCCTTTTCTTTCCTGATGACTTCCTGGGAGGAAATCCATCCTTGTTGGGGCCTTCTAGGCAATACAGCCCTGTAGGTTAAAAGATATGCTTGCAGACAGCTAAACAACTTGGCCCTTGGTGTCTTGTTGCTTGGTCTTGGGTGGTACCTGGTCCAAGAGTAGTTAATCATATTGAGGTTAGCTGTGGGGTTGCAAAGCTGTGTTTTCTGTCATGCAGGTGGTCAGGCAAGATGGCCATTTAGGCGGGTGCAAGTAGTCCAGCCATAAAGAAGAAACCTATGAGCTATTAATAATCCTGCTAAATATTACGGATTTTCTTTGTATAGACTTGTGCATGGAACAGGACTTGCAGGAAGGGTTTCTTTTTGTCTTTTTACACTAGCTTCACAGTTGTTTGTATATAATTACTTTTACATGTTTAAGGTTTTTTGTTTTGTTTTCCAGTTTCTTTGTCAGAAAGACAGTGGCTACTACATATGCTTCTCTTGACCTTACCCTTTCTGTTGTAATTCCTGCAGGGTCTTCTGGGAGTTTCTAAATTGCTGTCCTGTGCCTAAATGCTTGCCCTTTGAAAAGCAAATACAGAAGCTGTGTTGAAACACTTCCTCAGTTTGTTAAATAGCTGTGAAAAATTGACTTACCAAGGTGCTGGCTGGACTGTTTGAAAAGATTAATTTGATTGCTTTCCCTTCTATTCATGGGAATTTTTGTTCACGGATTTGTTTCTTTGTGACCAAGACAATGTGTCTTGAAGGGGATTCTCTTTGAAATATACTGAATTACATTTTTGCTTATCCTAGTGTAATGTGGAGCTTTTTCAGTCTGAAGAGTGTACTTTTCTCAGCAAGATTAGAGGTTTGTCTGTAGTTATAGTGATAAATGGAATGTTATAAGAAAGAAGATCAACGATATAGCTATGAATAATCAAACCAGGGAGAGAGAAAGGAAAATTGAGATCATTCCAAAACAACAAAGGCCAAAAGCCAGTAAAATTCAAAAAAAACCCTCCAAAACCCCCAAAAGAATTCTTTTGTATTTCTTAAATATAATGTATCAATGAAGACTGTTTATAGAAGAGGCTATTTGCAGTGACTGAGAGAACCATCAAATACAGGTCTTTTCCACTGCTTTTGCTTCTTCAGTGAGAGCTCATTGTAATCAGTGGTCTCTTTTATTAATCTTTAGAAGACTTTGGATTGTTGTTGATAGTGATATTTCCATGCACTATTTCCATTGATTATTGCAACCATCCTGTGGTCATTTATATATTAATAAAATATAATATTTTCTATATATTCATAGATAAACTTTATGGGACTAAAAGCAGCTTAGATTATATCTCATTTTTAGACCAATCACTGTATAGATTATTTGATCTAGTGGCTAATATGATCAGAAACATAGCAGTATTCTCTTGTATAGTACATAGTCTGTCACATTACTCAAATTACTCAAATGTAATATTTTTTAAAAATTGCTCTTATTTATCACAGATATGGGAGCAAAGTAGGGTCTTTGAGATTTCTGGGCTTTAATTTTGTAGCCTGTCACCTACAAATTGTGCCTGTTTGACAAGAAAGGTTTTCTTATTGAAGGCTTCGGAGTAATAATTTTTGACAGATTGATTGTGTAAGTCTTTGTGTTGCTCTAATAACTCCTTTTTAATGGCAGAACTTTAATTGATGTCAAACTCAAAAGTTCAGTGACAGATAAAGTGTCTTCTCTTAGGTAAGAGGTTAAAAATAATTGACACTTTTATATGCACAGAATAAACTGCCATAAAAATATTAATTTCTATGACTACTCAGATAGGAAGATATAGAAACAAACTCAAAATGAGGGGTCAACTTTTCCATTAGTTTTGAGACAGTGAATAGGATTCTATTAGTAAATACAATAAACCGTTAGATAAATAATTAAGAAAAGTGTAGTAAGCCAGTGTTTGTCATAATTACTGTTGCATGTGTGGCAGAATTACAGGTTTTGAAATTTTTAAGTTTTCTGATTATGTAGAAATTTCAAAAATGCTTTTCAGAAAAGCAACTGATTTCTGAACTATTTTAGTGTAGAAAAATTATTAAATTTATCTTTTTTTAAAAAGCAGATTATTTAAAAATCCACCATTTGCTAAAATACACTGCTATTTCATTTGCAACATGGTTTTCTGACATTAAGAATGTCTGGTTGGGGGAGCCCTGGAGAGGGGTGAAATGGGGTTCTGGGCCATGAGTGTAGGGTAGCTCCAGGGAGGTTGCACAGGGACAGTGTGGTCTGTGGGTGCCTTCGGGGCCATGGCAGTTTGAATCATAATTGAAAATCAGATGATTTCTCAACATGAGCAGTGTCTGCAGGCTGTTCTGTCTGATATATATGGATTCATAAGACACAGCACAAAAGCCTGCATACCTAAATTCATAGGTATGAATTATATTATATTATATTATTTTAAAAGGATTTTAGCCTAATTAGTGGTTTTTTGGGTACTTGACTCCTCACACCTGAGTTCATCCATTTAATTCAGCCTATTCATTTGTACTCCTGCTTTCAGTGAAGAGGGAAGGGAAGACTTGTCCTGAAGGGGTATCCTGAGATGGGAAGAATTAACTTCTTGAAGTCCCTTTCTTTCAGCTGACTAAAACCAACCCTATGCTGTTGTGTCTTAAAGCTAAATCATGCTGATTGTACCTTAGGTAATATAGATATAGTTAATTTTTAGCAGCTCTTAGGTAGAGGCTGCACCATAGCACATATACAAATACGTACCACGTTACTTTTACTACTTCCTGATTCATGAGAGCTAAAGGGTAAAACTATTAATTTACCTTGACAAATTTTAGTGGAATTAATGCATGAATGTGGATACCCTATGAAAGCCCCAGTAACTGAGAGTAATTCTACATTAATATAGTGTATTTAATTAAAAAGTTAATATTTCCAATTTTTAATTACCACTTCAATTGAAAAACAAGTAAATCAAACCCACATCAATTTTGAAATAATTTAGTCTTCAACCGTGCTAATGCAGTATTCAAATATTATTGATCAATTTGAGCACAATTTTCTGGGTTATTTTTAAACCAGAAAAATGTAGAACAAAATAGTGAATGAATGCTCTATTTTAATACATTTTTTATTCTGACCAATCTTCATGCAACAAAAATATCTTGATTCTGAATACAATAGTTTAGAAGAAGATGGGCTTCAGCTTCAATTACAATACCTGATTTGGTAAGAGCTAGTTGTCTAAGCTCCCATCCAAGCTCCTGATGGGGATGTCAGTCTTTATTCACTTGCCTAAACACACATACTAAACTAGTCCTGTATCCAGGCCATGATCGGCCTGATAGATATGCCATGAGATACATAGACCCATGCCATCCTGAAATGGCAGGAGGAAGTTGAATGGCACAATCTTCACATCTCTAATGGTGCTGCTTACCTTCATTGGAGCATGTCACAATAGAATCAAAGGAATCTAATGTGTAAGTTGTCTCAACTTGCAGCAGACACATCTATTCTACATGCTGCTTAGTGTGTTGCCTAGATTTTTCACCTTCCACTATGACAACTTGGACAAAAAAACGCTTTGACATATAGTTCCCATCTACATGTGCCTGAATCTGGAGCTGAATGCTAGCATAAGTTTCTCATCAGGCATACAAAAATTTTTCAAATGAAAATGCAAAAGAGAAAATAAGCAATAATTAGGATAGAAACATTTTAATAGAAACTATGCACAGTGAAAAATATATACACTGAAGATTTAAGGTTTAATTTTTTTAAGATTTAATGCAACATATTCATCTACATATATTTTGCGCTCTACTCTTTTTTCTTGTCCTTTACTGTCCCTCTACTCATATCTCTTCCCTTGTTGTTTCCTTCACAGTAGCATGTAGTCCTTTCCTCTCCCATACAGATACGTGAGAATAATGAGAAAGGCATAGAAAACAACTTAATGCTACCCAAGCTCTCGCATAGCTATTAGATCAACAGTCAGGACTTATCAGCAGGATCTGGCCAAGCCAAGTTCAAATCTATAATTCACCTGGCTACAGAAATGAAAGGGATTTAAAATGGTAACCTTATTCTTCAGCCAACCACATACAGTTTTGGGGCCGATGGTGGTCTTTTTATGATTTCTGCATATCAGATGTCATGTGGCCGAGCCAGGTGCACTGGTGAGCAGAGGAAAGAAGTGAAGGCAGTCTTTAGGGATGCAGAGTGGGGAGAGGACAGGATCATGGTTTCAGCAGGGTTTGGTGGCTCTCCTTCCCTTGTGTTGCTTTCTCTCCATTGACACTTTCCCTCCTAACCCTGGAATGAACATAAAAGGGCAGTTCACAGTGAAGTGTAGCCATATGCTGACCAAGTTCTGATTCCCTGGGAATATGGGGACTTGAAAGGGATTCTTCTATTACATTCTTGGTGAAGGTTGTGCATGGAAACTTAGGTAGCCTGTGTCAGTCATTGTATTTCGTTTTACATAAAAATATATATATTTGTAAGAAGCAGGCATCATTTGTCCAGTGTTTAGGAGACAAAAATGGAGGGACACTGATTTGTTTTTGCATTCTCAGATGTAAAGTATATTTAGTTAGCAACTTACTTAAGTCTGTATTTAATTAGCAACTTCCTAAATTCTATATTTAGTTAACAACTTACTGAAGTATATTTAGGTAACAATTCTTTACCAGTTAGTCATTTAGTCTGTTGGAAATAACCCATAGTGGACTGATGAATGATGGGGATGAGGGCTCATGAGGTGGACTGGCTGAAGCACAGAGATGGAACAAATGCTATGGATGAGGGAGCTCCAATTCATTAATTGTGCTGAGGTCCACACCATCACTCCTAACTTTGTTTCTGAGTTAGGTGGGAATATCAGAAAATGAACTGCTTTTGTTTTGTTCTTGTTCTGGCAGAGGCTGATCCTGTATCATTTAAAACAAAAAAACCAGTAAGGATTGTGATTGCTGAAAGTATACTTTGCTGGTCTGTCTCAGTTGAAACTAATGGTCATTCTTAAAAGAGTTTGAGGGAGTGCAGAACTGGGCCAGACCATGCCCTTTTGATAAACTCTGTTGTTGATCATGCCTCTTTAAAGGTTAGGGATTTATAGAGAAAACATCAGTCCTGCTAATTATACTGTTGAACAAGAAAAAATATTTTCTATGCATTTCAATGATATTTCCAGAATCTCTTGTACATTTGTTTTATCTCTTGCTCTGAAAGGGCGCATTTTTTCTTAATACAAACATTCAGACTGTGTGCTGTCACTGTAGGCACTGCTGGATTATGTACAGAGCTTGGGAGATGGCTCAGTAACGTGGCATAAGCAGGTAATACAAAAATTCTAATGTAAGAAATTGTCTTCTGCCAGATGGAGCTGTACCTTGTGAGTAGGTGATTACAAGGTTTTGTACAGAACAGCAAATGGCTCTTGGGCCTTTTGTCTTGCTTTGGGACCAAAATGACCTAGTTAATTTAGCAATATCTGCATCTGCTCGTTGCTGATACCACGTTTTTTTTTCTTTCAATGCTTGTTTAATTTAAATGGAATTTACAGAAACATGCATTACCATATAAGTTGCAGATGTGTAAATTCATGTAACTGGAGGTCATATCCCCATCCCAAACAGGTGCTATCAGGGCAGCATGTTGTTTAGTAACTAAATTGTTCCTGGTTGCCTGGATTGTGAACTGAAAATGTCAAGGTAAAATCTTTCAGTATTGCAGAATATTTCATTGTTCTTTTGATACTAATTCAGTTTTCACTTTGTGAAGTTTGGTGTGTTTCTTCTGGTAAGCACTTCATTTGGAAATATATTATGCTTCTGGTTTATGTCATGCTAGTACAAGGTGCAGTTATTGTGCAGGTAGTTTCCTGAGGATTGCGTTAGTGTGCATGTTCTGAGCCCCAAGCTGCCTACTCCACCTGGGTTTGTTGTGCTGAATTGTGCACTTGCTGTTACCACAGAGACAAGTCATTGCCAAGGCTCAGCACAGTTAAAAGGCAAGACACAGTAAAAGCTCATACCAAAAACATGGTACTCTTCAGAGCACAGTTGATACATGGTTTAGGGTCATAGCAAGCACAACGTTTGTAGAAAGAAGCAATGTCAGACTTACTAAGTATAGGGGATAAAAATGTGTGAGTTGATCTGAAGATAGATAGGGACCCCAGTGCTCGTGCATGCACGTATGTGCTGAACCCTTTGTGATAGCTGGATAGACTTCTGCCTGTTTCAGAGTGCCACAGTTCTGGACACTCTGTGTTAGATCATGTTAGTCCAGCTGAGAGAGAAACACAAATATAATACTGAACTGCAAAGAAGATGTCCATGTACTGCCAGTTGTGCCAGGGCAAAATGAAGTGGAAGAATAGTGACAAGATGACTTTACAGGCAATTTAAGGGATCCCTACCAGTGTTAGGAAGCATTGTGGGAGTAAGGTACCAACTTGAAAAATAGCTCATGGTGGTGAGGGCTGACACCAGGATGCAGCTGAAAACACTGCACTATGAACAAACAGTGAGATGCTAGTCTAGGGAAGTTGACACAGCTTCTTTTGTAAGAAGAGAACTAGTGCAAGGATGCAAAGAGATTTCTGCAAAGTTGGAACTTTTGGAGCTGGAGAATAATCCTTGGTATTTCTTGAAGTCAAAGAAGTCAAAGAAAACAACATTAAGAAACTGAGGTAGAAGAGCCATAAGTTAGTGTTTTAGTTATGTGAATAGTCAGGAAAGAACACTTACACACAGACCTAATCTGCAAGAGCTTTAGATATAGCTTGAAATGGGAATTCAAAGTGATAAACAATATGTGAAGGTAAGGAGTACAATGATGGTGCTATGCAAAGGAAATAAATGGAAAGATTTGCAGGGAAAAAAAAATGGTACTGGCTGGTATGTAGAGTAAATTGATAGCTAGACATCAGTAAAGACCTGGCAAAGGAGTGCACTGAACTGTGATTTGAAGAGAGTGAGCTTAGACTAATTGGAGGGACAAGGTCAGTGAATTTTCAGCAGAAGGGACATTGCTGAATTGCATGTAGTCGGTGATGAAATTATCCAGACATGAGAGGCAGGGGAAATGGGAGAAAAGATCAAGGACAGCATCTCTTTGGTGAGATGACACAATGACACACATGTGAAGAGAAATCAGTGAAGAGCTGTAAGAGGAAGTGGCCTTCAAAGCCAAGAGTAGTACAGGCAGCCATGGTGCAAACAGTGACTGCTGGGAGGAAGAGAAAGGGACATTGCTTCTAGTTTCACTTAAGAGGTCAGTGGAGGGGACTTCAGTGAGAGTGATTTTGTTGGCAATAAAATTAAATACTTTGTTACTATAAAAGATTTTTAAAGTTTCTGTCACTGACAGAATTTAAAACAAATAAGTGGATTGAGGGCCAAGCTGAGGCTTGAAATGAAATCTCCTCTTGGCTGTAGTAGTTTACATTACAGCTTAGTTGAGGAAAATCCTATTTTTTGACATATATGTATATATACACTAACATGGAGGAGAACTACATGGCCTGCATTAGATTGTAGGGCTGACCCCACCAGACGCTGTGAATATTGCACAAGATTTATGCTCTTTGCAAGGAGAAACAGGCAGAAGGTAATGTGTATCTTTCTCATTGCCCCTGCAGGGCTTTTTGACTTACAGCATAAACTAATTTCCCTTCCCTGCCACAAACGCATGTACAGGCATACCAAGGAAAACAAGCTTTATGTGTGGTATACTGACATTCAGAAAGCCTGTAGTTGTATCTGCAATCACTTCACATGTTTGCATGGACTGCAATGCTCTCTTGTTGTTCTATTCAGACTGCAGAATAAGTATCTCCTCACTTAAATGGTTACTAAGATTATCCCATGTTTTCAATATTGTACAGCAAAATCTAGTGAGTACATTCTTCTGATACAAAGTATATTTAGTTAGTGTATATTCTGAAGTGCGAGCAATTAGTATGTCAGTGCATAGAAGAATTTGAAATGCTAAATATGTGCTGGAGCTTATCATTAAGTAAATTACTTTAGGGACATGTGTGCAAGTAGTTTATTTCCACTGTAACTACCAGAGCACGGTACATTTGGTGCAAGCTAATAATGTAGTTGCATTCAGAAAAAGCCATCAAATACATTTTTCATCTTTAATAATTTCAACGAATACATACAATAAGTCCACTTGTTTTGCAGATATTATTCTTCATCATAAGAATAATTTGAGTTTTCAGTTATGAGGTACACTGCTGGAATATTAATTTTTGGGTTTGTGAGATTTCTGAAGAGTATTCAGAATATGTAACTGTTCAGAATACAAACTACATGCAGAAGTATTATCACTTAGAATCAGAATTATACATTATTCCCTACTTTAGTGATGTTTTCATGTTCAATAGATATACATCTGAGTAGTAAACTGATTAAAAAGCTCCTTATATTTGAACTTTGTTAGAGATCATTCATTAAGTCATACAGGCGTTTTAAAATATTTTGGTAAATGGAACTTCACTTTTCTATTCCTTGTTAAAGTCTGAGATATATACCATGGAGGTGTCAGCAGCAGCACAATAATTAAATCACCTTGAAATTTAAAATTAAATTGTGATAATAATTTTTCTTTTTTTTTTTTTATAACTTAATAATGGAATTTTAGGGTTTTTTATTTAACTTAACAATTCCTTAGGGCTTACATGAAATTTTAATTCAAAATGTATGCTAATTCATGCTGAATTTTAACTCCATATTTCTTTCTCTTTCCTGTTACGTTCTGACCCCTATAAGCACTCATAATACATTGGAGACTAGAATGATATAATGTAAGCACATGCAAAGCTAGATCCCTTTCTCTAGTTCTTCTTGAGTCATATCAAGTTATCTCCTTGTAACAAGTATGTTTTAGAAAAAAAGAATGCCTTTGTAAAGCTTTTTGTTCCTCTCTTTCCATGAAAGCCTGACTTTTCATCTGCTTTCCTGTGAAATCATACTGCTATGAATATGTTGCTCTTTTCCATCTAATAACTTCTGAACGTCCTTATCAACTTCACTTTTGACAGGGAGGAGAATGGTGGGGAAAGGGGGCTTGATTTCTCAAATGTAATTAAAATCCCTGAAATATCATCAAAGTCAGTGGCTGGGAAGAACAAAAGAAATTCTATTAATATTTCCACTGAGGAAAAGAGCAGTCTGAGGCTATACTTCTTTACACATTGAAAAAAATCCATGCAGGTGAACATCATTATAAGTTGCAGAAGAAAGGTTTCTACTTAGACAGGAAGTCAATCAAACTCGAGACACAAATAAGTAGGAAATAAGGCTTCATTATTTTCCAGTGTTCATGGAGCTGCTTGTCAGTAAAGATTCATCTCACCTCACTTTTCCATTTTACAGTGTTGATATCTTTATTCCCACACTTGGCTGTCATTGTAGTCAATGGAGAGAAACAGCACTTAAAAGGTGATTCATTTCAGAGTGTGAGTTATATGCCCAGGAACAGGGTTTAGGATCCTAAACAAATGGGTGGGAAACAGTCCTATTCTGACAAACTGTGTAGCATAAGCTGGGGATAAGCAAGTTGGTGGGAGAAGGGAGGAAAGGAAATTTGAGAAGGGAACAAGTTCAGTCAAGTAGAGATGATTGTAAAAAGAGAAGAGTTAGTGAAGGGCTTGCTCATTTCCGTGCTCTTTGTACTTTGACTTGGGGAGATAAAAAGCCAGACTTCCTTAACTCAGTTTCTGTTTCTGTTCCATCTGGGAGATGAAATAAATTTCATACACAGTTGTTTGTATTGAGCAACACATATTTGAATTCTCACATGTGTAATGTCTTATGTGATGATGTAAATTGGCTTTGTTTCCCAAAAACGTCCTGCTTTTTTCAGATTCATCAAATTCCAGTTAATTACAACAAACTCAATTTGATTAGACAGTCTCTATAGTTGCTGAACAAGAATCTTATTCAAATATTGCTGAAATTAGAAAGCGATTTTCTAATTAAATAGGGTATTTTGGCAATTACCAAAATTAGTTAGAAAGTGCTGGATTGAGAATACTTGCTTGGAGAAATTCTCTATCTCTAAAAACTGTTTTGCAAAACAATTTGCAGGAAATCCAGACAAAAAGGTAAATTAGAAGGCAGAAAGAGGTATGAAGTCTGGGAAAGTCAGCGAACATTGTCAGTATGAAGCTTATATACATTTGCCATATGTACCTTGACAAACAAGTGATCTCACGAGAAAATATTTTTAACTTGAGCTTGCTTTATTCCATGCTTCGTGTTGCCTGTCAAAGCATCATACAGACATTTGGAGTTACATCATAGTCATGGCTTTACAGGGCATTTCATTTCCTCAAATAATTCAGTATTTTTAATTGAACTGACAAAATGATTTTCACTGTGTTACTAGATAATGTGTCAAACAGACTATCCTGGTGTCTCTCAAGACAATCAGAAGAAAACAGGATTTACTGCTTACATTATTTTCATTAAAATGCATTTGAAATTAGAACTGCTTGAAGGAAGTAATGCTTTTTATGCAATAATAAATAGATTTTTATTTTCTTGTGTAAATTTGACACTTTCTGTCACACAAAAGATGCGGTGGTATTTATTCTTTGCTTTTTACTGCTTGAACTTAGCAGTGAATTTTTATAACAAAAAATCATTAACTTTCTGATTAAATTTACACTCAGGCGTATTGCATTAATGTAAACAGCACTAGTAAACCACTTGAATAATAACTTGCTGATCAACACTTGCAGCTTTTCATCTTCAATGAAGGTTACTTAAAAAGGGCTACTCAAAAGTTTATAACAGATATATAACAGCTCAATAGGCTAAGATGATAATGGTTAGATAATGATAGTGGTTTAAAATTGATAGTGACTGAGAGCTGCTTTTATGGGAGCAGGTACAAAATTTGTTCCTGAGAAATAGATAAGGTTTTTTTGATTTTGGAGGTTTGTTTGTTTGTTTGTTTTGTTTTTGTTTTTGTTTTGTTTGGGGGGGTTTAAATTTTTTTAAGGGGAGGGATTGTTTGAATTGTTTGGTTGGTGTTTTTCTTATTTTTAATGTGACGCATCAAATTTATTCTACATGCCTTGAAAAAGTCTCATAAAGAAAAAGGAAAGGATTCATTCTAGGGAAGTTTGAAAAGCAGTGCTGGGTTGGAAGTTTCTAATGTTTGGGTTTTTTCTCCTTTGTAGTACCGTTTGGCATATATTACTAAATATTACTAAACAATTTAGAAAATATTTGTGGGGTTTTTTTTTGTCTTTTTCTGGATTCATTTTTTATTAAGCCATTTGTTATTTTCTTTATTATTTGCTGATAATGAAGGCTGAACAAAAACTATTAGTGGTTCAAAACCAAATGTCATCATACAGGTAAATTGTTTTCCTAGTACTGTGAAAATTATCTAAAGAATAGACTTTCTAAAGGCAAAAGGGAAAAAAACCCTTATCTAATTATCCCAGTCAAGAAATACATTCCATCTCTGACACTGTAAGGATATTAATACCAAGCTTTTATTTCAGATTTTGTTTCATAGTGCTACAGCTGAAATGCACTAAAATGCATCACTGTACCTTCTGTATCTAAGACAGGAAAATCAGAAGTCTGTTGACCTTAGCTGGAAAGGCCAAATTCAGAGAAATAAATTAAAATGAAAAATGTCTTAAACATATCTGAAAAAAAATAATCCTACTATTTTAGAAAGTTAATAGTGTGTTTCTGTGGTGGGACTTAGGAACGGTTCAGAATCACTTGATGACACTTAAACCAGCTGTTTGATTGTCCATGCCTGTTCAAAAGGCTAAAATGGAAAAAGGGGTGCATGTAGCCTGAGTGTAAATGGTTGGTCCAGACCATCTCATGAGTAAGCATAACTTGCTTACTCATGAACTTCTATGACACTCCTGTGTTCTGTTACCAGCTAAATGTAGGCTCATGAAGCAATGCCCACATGGGTTTATGGTGCATGCGTGCATTCCTGGAGTAGCAATCCATCTCCTCTACTGCAGAGGTGAAGATGGGAGGAGGGAGGCAGAAATTGGTATAGGAACCATCTTACTTTTCATCCACTTTTTGAAAATATGAACATAGTTAATTATATTCATAATTAAAAGAAAAATCTAATTATTTTATTCCTGTTTTTCCTTAATTTCAATCTCTCTAGTTCCTATTCCTGACGCAGGCCTGAGTAACACTCATGATGGTGTGGGTTGGATGACAACACTGGGACTAATGTATCTTTCTCAAAGAAATTTCTGAAAATGTAGTTCATTTTTAGGAGTTGAGAACTGGAGTTTCTCGAGCTCTGACCTTTCAGTTGGAAGTACCTTAAGGGCTATCTGCCAACTGTAACAATTTGACAGTGATGCTTCTGATTGACTCAGAACATCTGTGAACTGGTCATGTAGTTAAGCCCATGTTAAAACATCCTGGTACTGTGTGATACTTATCTGCCTCTTCATATTTTATTTTTCTATCTTGTCCATCTGTTAGGTCTCCTTGGGGTGATCTAGTTGTGGCCTTCCAGTCCCTGTAGGGTACAAGCAAGATGGAGAGAGACTATATACACGAACATGTAGTAGCAGGACAAGGGGTGATGACTTCAAATTGAGATTAGGTTTGGATTAGATAGGAAGAAATTCTTTACTGTGAGGATGGTGAGACACTGGAACAGGTTGCCCGGAGACTCTGTGGATGCCCCATCTCTGGAAGTGTTCAAGGCCAGGTTGGATGAGGTTCTGCGCAACCTGGTCTAATGAGAGGCATCCCTGCCCATGACAGGGGAGTTGGAAGTAGATGGTTTTAAAGGTCCCTTCCAAACCAGGGCATTCTATGGTTCTCTTTCATTTTATTAGAAATGTTGATGTATATTTGTGACAATCCAGAGAGATATATTTATGTATTATTTACCTTTTTAATGCTTTGTATATGGGAGTTTTAACATGCTGTGGAATGGATGCACGTAGAATAGGATTCACTTCATTTAATCTTATTTTGCTAGTGCACTTAAAATTAGACCTGTGGTTTATAGAAGTTTTCCTTGTAGCAAGTATGTAAAAGTTCAGATCTGTGGCTTCTCTGGGAAGTGGCTTGTCCGTACAATGTAGTGCACTGTGATGGCAGTGAGGGCTTTGAGGTTCCATCTGACCCCTCATTTGCCTTTGGCTGGCGTTTCATGGTGGGTGGGAGAGAAGCCTCCAAGTGCACACCTGGAATGAAAATCTTCACCCTCTGCTCTTTGCTTAGGCTATGTGGCCTGTAACATAGGGTTTGTGGTGGAAAGTCAACTGGCCTTACATCCTCATCAATGGCCTTTTATCAAGAGGCATCCACTGAATTAATAATGAAAAATAATCATTAGTGCACAGGAAACAGCTTTCTACTTCTTAATTCAAAATGCAATTATATTCCTCCTTTGTCCTGGTGAGCTGCTGTGTGTGAACTCTCTATCATCACATTGTGTAGCATATGAGTGGGAATCTCAAAGTGAAGAGAAAGAGAAGAGGGGAACAGTTTGGAACATACTTCTTCTTATGCAACATCTGGCTTTTGAGGAAAGTCCAGGGCTTTTAAAGTAGTTGAGAGTGCTCTGACGAAATTATTAAAGAGTTGAATGATTGGTCTCTTCTGTAAAATGTCATTTTCTTTTATCTTTTGCTTTAATCAAAATAAAAGAATACATTTGGAAGAAAACAAAACTTAAGAAAAGTGCCTCAAGATACAATTTGTGAGGGTTAGGATTAAGGACATTAATGGAAATAAGATTCAGTCAACTTCCAATCCTGAGTCCTCACTGAGAAAAAACAAGGTAATACAGACTCTGTAAAGGTTATTTAATTTGAAACATTTGAGAACTAAAATAAATCACAGTTAGTTTCTGTTATATCCATTATCTTTGATTTTTTTTTTTTTTTGACTATCTAGAAATACAATGTAATCTAAAAAATTTGTGGACATAATTTGTTTCAAAAATATACAAAAGATTTTATTTTATGAGACACTTCTATGGCAGAGAGATTTGAGCTATAAAAAGCTATTTTAACAAAAATGTCCTTAAGCCTCAAATTTGATTTTTGCAAGGCAGAAAAGCATATAATTGTCAGAAGTGAGTTTACAATATGTTAAATGTTTCATAAAATACAGAAACTATAACTGCAAACATTGCAAAACCCATTTCAGCAGTCCTAATGCATTCATTTTTGCAGTGTAAACCTCACTAGTTTTGTATAAATCTATCTCATTAGTAGAATATTTATATCAGAACTATTCAAACAATTCATGAGAACAAGTACTGTCAGAGAAGACATACTTCATTGATTTTCTCTTCTAGTTGGCCATGATGATTTTAATCTTCTTAAGCTCAGACTCACAACTACACCTCATTACACAGATGTGTGGGAGTTGAATAAGTATGGCTTTCCCAAGAAGCTGAACCAATTACATGTATTTGCATTTCCTAGACTTTAGAATGGTGTGAAGGTTTCAAAGCAACAAGTTGAAGACTAAACTTGTTTTGGGGTCTGCCCTAGAGGATGTGGAGAGCAAATATATTGCTAAGATATGACGACAGATCCAAGAATGACGTGAAGTGCTGATAAAACAAAAAAGTCACTTACAGATCCTCTTGAATCTTTATGTCATGCTTTATCATGGCATGCCCTACTTCTTTAGTAGGGTATGAAGTGAACTAATCTGTCTATAGAGAAGATGATCCCCATGTAATCATAGAATCTTAGAATTATTTATGGTGTAAAAGACCCTTAATATTATCAAGTCCAGTCATTAACCTAACACTGCACAGTCCACCACCAGGGGTGGTGACTCCACACTTCCCTGTGGAAGTGGTGGTTCCAATGTCTAACCACCTTGCAATGAAGAAATTTTTTTGAATATTGAACCTAAATATCCTCTGGTGCATCTTGAGGCCATTTGTTCTAGTCCTGTCACTGGCTGCCTGGAAGAAGAGGCTGATTCCCACCTTGACATGACCTTCTTTCAGGTGCTGAAGTCTCTCCAGAGCCTCCTTTTCCCAGGCTAAATAACCCCAGCTTCCTCAGCCACTCCTCGTAGGACTTACTCACTAGACCCTTCACCAGCTCAGTTGTCCTTCTCTGGGCATGTTCCAGCACCTCAACATCTTTCTTGAAGTGAGAGGCCCAGAACTGGACAAGTACTCAAGATATGGTCTCACCAGTACCAAGTAGAGGGCACTTCCAGTCACCTCCCTAGTCCTGCTGGTCACACTATTCCTGATAACAGCCAGAATGACATTGCCCTTCTTGGCCACCTAGGCACACTGCTGGCTCATGTTTAGAGTTGTCAGCCAGCATGCCCAGGTTCTTTTCCACGGGGCAGCTTTCCAGTCACTCTTTTCCAAGCTTGTAGCAATGCATGGGGTTGTTGTGACTGAACTGCAGGACATGGTACATTGCCTTGTTGAACCCCATGCTATTGGCTTAGGCCCATTGATTCAGCCTGTCCACATTCCCTCTGTACAGCCTTCCTACCCTGCAGCAGATCAACACTCCTGCCCAGCTTGGTGTCATCTGCAAATTGACTGAGGGTGCACTCAATCCCCTTCTCAAGATAATTGATACGGATATTAGCAGGACTGGCTCCAGTATGAGCCCTGGGGAACACCCCTAGTGACTGGCCACCAGCTGCATGTAACTTCATTCACCACCACTCTCTGAGCCTGGCCACTCAGCCAGTTTTTTACCCAGAGAACAGTGTGCTCGTCCAAGCCATGGGCAGCCAGTTTCTCCGGGACACTGCTGTTGGGAAGCAGTGTCAAAGGCTTTGCTAAAGTCTAGGCAAAAACATTCACAGTCTTTCCCTCATCTTTCCCTCATCCACTAAAAATGTCTATCTGTCATAGAAGGAGCAGGTTGGTCAAGCAGGACCTGCTTTTCATAAACCTTTGCTGGCTGGGCCTGATCCTTAGATTGTCCTGCAAGTGCTGTGTGATGGCACTCAAGGTGATCTGCTCTGTGACTTTCCTGGCACTGAGGTCAGGGTGACAGGCCTGTAGTTCCCTGCACTTTTTTATTTTGGTAATCAGAGTTTTTGAAGGCCAAGGAAAGGACCATTGCTTGTTCTGCATATAATTATGTTGAGGTTACAGCAAAACACCATTAAGAAGATGTTCTAGAGTGCAGGAGGCAAAACCAACACCTTTACTTTTTCTCACTCAAGATATGGTTTTTCCTATCTTAAGTTTGCTCCTGGCAGTAATTCTGTGGGAATAGAATTACTCTTGGCATAGACTCAAAACAGATAGAATATCATGAGAAATTATTATAATTTTAGCAAGCAGAGGAAAATAGAATCATAGGTTTTGTTCTGTGTTTTAAATTACACAGTAACTCCTGTGTATGGTAACTAGTAGGTAACCACACTGTAATTTTTATGTAATTACAGACTATATGAAATTCATAGCAATTTAATATTAAATTAATGTTCACTTTGGGTTTAGCCACCAGTTTTCTGAGCTACAACAGGTGTCTCAATTTGAAGGAGTCATGGGCATGTGATAAATATTTTGAATATGTTTTCTTTTAGCTGTTATTAAAATCCATACTTCCCTTTCAGATAAACTGGATCAGTATGTCAAAGACTAGGAATGATGAAAAGGTTGATACAACTGAAATGATAGGAGACTCATAAGGTCGACTGCACTGAAAGAAAGGGAAGGAAGAAACAGGATAAATATTGTGGTTATATTCTTTTGTTGAGAAGAAAATTACTTTGCAAATTGAATTATGACACTTCATTAAAAGGTGTAACTTTCATTCAGAACTAACCCTATATATGTCTTAAGTATGCCACACCTGAGTCTCTTTTTTGAGGCTGCTTTCCTAGACTTAGATGTTCTTTTAAAAATGAGCTCTTGATTATCATAATTCTAGACCAAAACACTGTGTATAATGAAAGACTGTGCAAGATTGAGAAGAATTATCTGTTCTTTGTTAAATATTTTCTGATGAAATGTCCATCTTCAGGTGTGCAGATGATACTTACTTATCCTGTGTTGAATAACAGAGGAACAAGTAGGTGGGTGAGAATCACAGTGACTAAAGTTGGAAAGGACCTCTGGAGGTTCTTCTCGAACAGGACCACCCAGAGCGTATTTCCCAGGCCCACATCCGTGTAGTTTTTAAGTACCTCCAAGGATGGATACTCCACTATCTACCTGGGCAACCTGTGTCAGTGCTTTGTCACCAGCACAGTAAAAAGTGTTTCCTAATGTTCAGAGAGAATCCCCTGTGTTTCAGTTTGTGCCCACTGCCTCTGGTCCTGTCACTGGGCATCACTGAGAAGGCCCTGGCACTGTATTCTTTACACCATCCTTTCAAGAACTTAAGCACGTTGATGAGTTCCTCTCCAGGCATTTTCTTCCCTAGGCTGCAGATCTTATTCCTTTCCTTGTATGACTGATACTCCAGTCCCTTAATGATCTTTGTGGCTCTTTGTTGGACTCTTCCCATTATGTCCACGTCTCTTGTACTGGGAATCCCAGAACTGGATGTAGCACTCCAGCAGCAGCCTCACCTGTGCTGAACAGAGGGGAAGGATCACCTCCCCTGACCTGCTGACAGTACTTTTCCTAATGCAGCCCAAGATACCATTAGCCTTCCCTGCTGCAAAGACACATTACTGGCTTTTGTTCAACTTGGTGTTCACTATGAACCTTATGTCCTTTTCTCCAAAGCTGATGTTGTACCTTCTACAGAACTTGTACTATGAAACTGAAATGAAGTGAGAAAAGCAAAATTTTAAGCCTGATCGAAATTCCACCAGTTGAATTTAAGTTTGCCTTAAATTGCAAATACAAGTAGAAGTTACCTTTAACTCTTTTTAACTCTTACCCTTGTCTACCATTAAGCTTCTTTCACTGATAGTAGTTTGGCCTTGGGAGATTTCTGCTGTTGCTTTTCCACTGAGAATCTACTGGAGGTTTCCCATTTCCTTAGAGGCATGGTCCTTCCACAGACTTCCCCAAGGATGCACAGGCTGTGCAGGTTATGAGCTGTCAATGAACGTAGTGCCTGAAGGTGAGGTTTTCATGCATGAGAACATCTTGTATTTCATGTCCCAAATCAGGCAGAACAGGGCACTGAACCTGAGTCTTGTAATACTGAGTCCTGCTGGCTCTTGAAGCATCACAAAATAGAGCTGCAGGGTAATGTAGAAGATCAGTTTGTCCAAGAAAACTCAATTCCAACCCTAGAGACTTCACTATTATTATTAGCAAATATTATTGGATAAACTTATAACCTAAGAAAACTGTAATATTCACTTCTGTAGAAACTTATTAAAAATGGAGTTTATTCCCAGAATAATCATACACAGGTTTGCTTTCCTCTAAGTAAATACTGGGCCAGAAATCTTGTAGTGAGGCAGAATTAGAAATATCTAGGTCATTTCCAGTGAAAAGCTTCACTTTCCTTGCTGTTCTTGTGCCAGCAGTTGACTTGTAATACATATTTCACACTTACCTTCACAGAGTTTCATTTTGTTCATTTCAAATTCTCATTTTGATTTGTTAAGAACATGCTGAATTCTGTTCTCCACAGAGTCTGACATCTCTCCCGCACTGGGATGATTTGCAAGCTTTTCATTACTGGATCGCTGAAGTTATTAATAAGTAAAACTTTGTCCAAGACAAATCCCTGGGGCTCTCACTTGAAATACTCTCACTATCTCACACTGAGCTGACATCTGCTTTTCGTGTATATTTGAGCTGGGCGATTTCATTTAGATAGCAGTTTTACATGTGAGCTTTTAATATGAAGAGGAGGAGGAGGAAAGTGGGGTGAATGCTAGATTCTGCCATTCTGCCATCCTTCCCCTCCTTGTATCTGACCTTCCTTCCTCTCTGCAGTGGTAAAAACTCCCTCAGCTGGCTGTGGAGAGTCTGGATGCACCTTTTCAACCATGCAGGCTATGCGTATATCCCTGTCTGCAGAGAGGGAGAGACAAGGAAAAGCTGCACAGTGCAGGGCAAAATAATGTACTAGTGTTTCTTATGAATAGGAAGTTTTAGTACAAGAAAAGTTTATATGATTAATAAACTCTACTGATCCTTTTTGCTGGACAGGAGCAAAAATAATGTGCTTTTTGACTCCAGCTAAGTAGTATCCTGGAAATGAGAGTGGCTGGAAGTAATTTTTACATTGTTTAAAATGCATTCTTAGACTAATATAACTAAAGAAAACATTTGTAGCTGTACACTGTGTTGTATGTGGCCTGGGACAGGAACTTTATGTTCCTTAGGGGAAAGCAACAGTTAGTGTAAATAGCATGACAGGGCACTGAACCCACTCAAGTAATCAATTAACTCTGCAGTAACTAACACTGACTGAGTTTATCTCCTTTCTCTCTGGTATACAAATTCCACATTGAATTTGATCCAATTACATTAGTGCTCAGGCCAGCAAGCCTGAAATTCAGACCTCAAGTTGAGGGGTAATTGTCCATGCAATGAGAATAACAGTTTCACATTTGTGCCCTGTGCAAACATCCACACCAAGTGAAATGAGGTTCTTCCCCAGACTGGCTGTTTCTGGCTCCAGCTACACAGTTGACTGGCACTGTGATGGTGGGGGTATGATCGTAATTCCTGTATGTGGCCCTCTATCATTAATGCTTTTTCTTGCATGCAGCTCCTCCATGCTGGAGAGAGCTTTTTTGTTCTCTTTTCAATGGTCAAGTAGCCCTTTAATCTCTTTGGATTCTTCCCTCCCCTTGCCAGTCTTCACAAAGGCATTATATTGCTGTTCACTGCTGAGCTACTGTGCATTCTTCGGGGAGGTTTGTTAGGTTGCATTAATACAGATTAAGATCTGCTCTCTCCCCACTCCTCCCAATGCCAGCTCATTGTTTGTTAACTCTGAGGTCAATAGATTTATTTTTTCTGTCAAACAACAGCCAGTGTTCTTATGCGAGTTGTAGCAATCTCCGGCTCACCAGCCTGTCATGTAGATGGAACGGCACGGAGAATTCATTAGCTATACTGAAGGATGTAGCAGGTTTTTTAACCACTCTATTTTATTTCTGTAGCCATTCCTGGGTTTGCTTCTTTTGTCCTATCAGGACACTTTTGTCTAAGTGAGGCTAGGGAGCACTGCAGATTGGATTTGATTAGAGAGGGTTGAAGAGGGTCTGAGAAGCAGTTGGCTAGCCAGCATACTAACTTATTTAGGTTTGGCTTTTTTTTTTTTGTTCCTAAAATAACTTCAGGAGATTCTTTAGCTCTCTTGTTTTACAATGTTATCAGCTCTATCATATTTTAGTGACCGAATAGTGATTCAGCTCTTTCAAGAAATTAGTCATTCAAAAGCAAGGATCTGACCAGTTGGGCTGGAAAAAAATAACACTTTTCCTCTGCAGTATTATGCATGTTCACATGAACAAAAAAAAAAGAAACAAAAAAAAAAATAAATCCTCCAAATGCATTTCAGAGTTTTCAGAAAATATTTGAAAGCTGTGACAATTCTATGATCCTTTCTAAGAATTTTTTACTGCTTTCACCATTGATGTCTTGGACACAGCTGGCCCTTCTCTCTACTCTCTCTTTTCCCAAGTTCAAATAGCAGCTTAACATTAATGTACTTGGAGCCAGAACAGCAATAATGATGCCTGATACCAAGATGGCACACGAGGTCCTAAACCCGAGAGAGGGAGGAGAAAGCCTCTGGAGCCAGGCATGGTGGTAACTGCCCTTCTGGGACAGATTTTGCAGGCAATGTTGGGTGATGGACACAGGGACATTTTTTGGACACATGGAGACAGGCCACCTTCTTCAGAGGAATGTCATGGAGACAGAAATGAGATGATCTATCAGCCCTGTCATTTTTTCCTTTGTACCTTTCCTCCCTAACAAGAATTTCCTTTTGTCTTTGGTTTGCATGTATTTCTACTGGTGTGTGAGATTGGCTCACTTTGGTACTGGTTCAAGAGTGGCCATGAAGCAGGCATTATGAACAAACTTTTTCTTTCCCAAATAATTCCAACATATTCTTTTAGAGTGTTTATGTTTTATTAATTTCCTAGTTATTCTACAAACCTTATAGGTTAGACCTGATTATATTCGTGCTTGCAGTGACTTTCACTCCTGGTAAAATTGCCTTGTTAGTAACTTGAACTAATGACTCAAAGGTGATAGCACTTCTGATCTGCTGATCACATCTATGCTTCTGCCAGTCAGCTTTTCAGAAAAACAACAGTGAAAACATGTCTCATGAGGATCTCAAGGTTTAGAGTACTGTTGCAGCTGCAGGTAGAAAGCAGATGTCAGAGAGAGATTGAGAAGTTTAATTTTCATTTTATGTAAGTGGTTTCATAGCCTGAGGAATTGGGGGCCAGACTTAATGCACCAAGAGGTCTTTTTTGGCTGTAGATTCCTAAAGGAAGGAGCTATTCATTCAACCAAGTTCACAGAATGGTGTCATCCTGTCCCCTGTGAAATGGGCATATCTTTGTTAGTTCTTTGTTAGAGGGGTACAGGCTTGAGGAATCTTCCTAAGGGCTCCTAATAAGTAAGGCAAAAAAGAACAATTAATATACCCTCATGTAGTAAGTTGGTCTTAGTTCAAGGAGAAGAATAAATGAAATACTGTACTTCAGAGGACTTTGCCATGCTTTGCTGAGTTTTATGGAAACTCTTGTCTTGACAAAAGAAGTATATAAGGAGGGTCATTTGTGGCATGATCATTTCTCATCTCAATTCTTCTTGTGATTTTAGTAGCATAAAAGAAATGAGTGTGATCACAGCAGTGATTCTTCACAGACCCCCAGTATCACATAATAATGCTTTTGAGTTTCAGAAAACTTCTTTCCTTTCACACATCTGAAGGACCTACAAATTTAGCAGAGCAGGACTTGGCCAATTCCACAATGTCCTTTCCACTTGTTTTTGTCTGTGTTTGTCCTTCTAAAGAAAGCTATAAAATCTTATTCTGTGGTGAAAAAGAAATAGCTGTTTTGATATAACAGCAAAGCCTTTAGTATTTTACAGGTTGATTTCCAACAGTCTGTCAGTACTCAAGTCTGTTAGATCTGGTGAGAGGTATGTAAGAGAACTGCCATACAAGGGTTATACACCTAATCTGAAGTGATACACACTTGAAAATGTATTCTAATGCTGCATAATTCATAAGAATCATTATTTAGATTCCATAATTGTATGTTGTGTTTGAGAAAAAAACGTACAGCAGTAAAACAACAAGGCATACCAGATTCTGAGACAGTGTACATTGGAAGAGATGTCCTGAAAACAATGAAACGATGTGAATTTTGACCTCATATCTCTAAAATAGGATGAAAGTAGAAATGTGATCTCAAATATTAGACTGCTGTATGCTCAGTACACCTGTGCTTTTGGCATTGCTATAAACATATTTGTCAGTTGGAATGTGTACAATAATTTGAATTTCCTTTTTGTAAATTGGTTGGAGAACAAACTCGTGTATCCTTATTAATCTTTACTGTATTTTATTGTTGTTTCAGGTTAGGTTTCCCCATGATGATTGTGTCCTGTACCATTGGGATGTGCTATCTTCTTGTTGCTCATGTTGTAGTAGGTTGGAACTCATAGTAATTTGTACTTTCAAGACTCAAATAAGCTTTCTCTTTCATTTAGTTTATATCAGAATGCTACGAACACATATAAAAGGAAAAACATGTAAAACCCCAACATATGGTATTATTCAAAATGATTGTCAGCATAAACATCAGATTTGGTCATTCTTAACCTTCTGTTTTATGAACAATTTGCAGAACTAGATGATCAAACTTAAAAGAATCTATATAATTATGAATGCAATTATTGTGCAGATAAAAAGGAACCATCTCAAGGGAGTATGCAGTGCCTGAAAGTTGGTATTGACACAATCTGAGTATAGTCACAGATGAAAAACAATTCACAATAGCAGATGTTCAGTAATTTCTTTTTAGGGCTTCATTTTTCTTTGACAATGTATTTAGCTATTTGTATGAAAGTAACTAATATTCAAGTTGTAATATTTGACAGTTAAGCAGAAAGTCTGTACACTATGAAGGATGTATCATTATCTACATTTAAAAATAAACACGTCCTAAAAATGTGCTGTGGAAGGAATTATTATTTTGGAACAAGGATTGCATACTGTGTAGGCTTTTCTTCCCATTTTAAAGCTTCTAAAAGGTGTTAGGCTAATTTCTTTTTCTTTTCCTTTTTTTTTTTTTCCTTTTTTTTTAATTTTTATTTTTCCTTTAGAATGAACTAATGCCCTCCTTCTTACAAAAGTATGGATATAAATGATAAAGCATTGTACATCTTCCATTTACTTAATAATTTACTTTCATGAAGAAGTGATCTAAATCTTTTAATAGGTTGATACACTATATGGAATAATGAGATCATAATTTTGCTTTGATTTCTTTATCTGTGATAATAGTGTGTTAAACCACATACACTGTTTTGTATAATTGGCTGTCAGACCAGGTCAAAATTCTCATTATGAATATTAAGTCCTGTGAGACATTCAAGGGCTCAGCGCCTATCTTCCAAACCATGGTGGGTTTAGCCTGAATTGCTGGTGGGTCTGTTTTATCTTGAGACAGCAAAATTGGCAACTTGGTGTGTTCAATCCAAGTTGACAATGCTGAATTACAGGGAGACAGTAGAGATGATCAACTGTGGCTTTTCCTTCCACTTAGTCCTTGAGGTAACTAGGAGTGAGAAAGAAGCAGTATCTCTCCCACAAAATGGGGTGAGATTGATTGTACATCTCCTGTTATTCATATCCAGGTTGTATCCCTCAACAGGATTTTTGTTTAAGTCTGAACCATGATATTAAGAGGTTAATGGAAATGAGGCACAGCACCCACTCAAAGCAGGGGTGGCTGCTGCTCCTCCTAGTAGATTCAGTGATAGCCGAGAATGTGCGTGGAACCAGAGGGGAAGAGCTCTCTCCACTGTCCAAAACCTCCCACCAAGACTTCCAGCGCAATCCGTGCTCACCTCCCTGAATCGGTGAAGTCTCTTGTCATGCGGATGAATTTTGCAACACTGTTGAGAAACCTTGAGGTTGCTTTGGCAGTGGCTGTCTGTACAAGACCTCCCAGAACTATCATAACCTCCACTTCCTTTTATATATATATATATATATATATATATATATATACAAAAAAGCCAAAACCCCAACAAAATCCAGCAAAAAACGACCCGCAGAAAAAAAATCCCAAACCAACAACAGCAAAACCCACAAAACAATAACAAAAGCAAAAAACCTCCAAACCAAACCAAAAGAAAACCCCAAGCCAACCAAACAACAACAACAAAAACACCAGCACAAAAACAACCAAAGAAAGCCCACCAAAGCCCTGCAAAAAATCTGGATCAAAACAATACAGAACAAAAATAAACAGATAAGCCTCAAAGACACTCCTTCAGACAATTTGTCTGAAATTGAATTTGGCCTGTCTCACTTTCAATGTCAAGAGCAGTTTACTGTGTAATAACTGGAATTCTGTTTCAATTAAAGGAACATTTATTTTAATCAGCTTAACACTGGTCTCAGGTTAAAAATAGGCGCACAGTATTTTATAGCCCTCAACATTTCTCGTATTGGAGAAATTTGGTGCAGTCATTGGTTGTGCAAGAACTGTTGTATTAAGCCCTAAAGAATGCAAAATTGGCTTCTGCTAAAACACAACGATTTAAGGTTTTCTTTTCTTTCCTATTTCATTAGAACACTGTTGGCTTGTAGGAGTATTAAAATGATACTACACGACACTACATGCTAATTATTTTTTATTGTGCTTTGTAAGGGATAAAAAAATGAAACAAAACCATATCCTGCTTCTGAAACCATGAAACACTCCTGCCAATCCTAAGCAAGCTCATGCTAATAATGTGATCATATTAGCTGACATGAAAATGCGTGTCTGCATTTACAGTTTGCTGCAAGGAGGAAAGCAGAAGTGCAGCAATTGATTTCTACTCATTCATCTAAGCAAATACTTTGGAATACTTTGGTGCAAGAGAGATCTCACTGGCTTCAGAAGTGAGACATCAGCAGGACTCAAATGGGATTTTCTTTCTGCTTTGTTACTTGTCCTGTCAAAAGAAGAGAAGTAGTGCACAGGGAGTACGAAATTTTAGGTAACAAAACTTAAGTTTATTCTGCTTCCAGGATTTCTTTTTTTTTAATGACATACTGTTCTCCTGAGAATTTCCATAATTTAAAATTACTTTCCTTCCTTAAACAACCTTTTTTCTTCTTTTGCACAACCAAGTGAGAGTTTATATGACAAAACAAATTGTAAAAAGAAGATAAAATTGTTTGTTTACACAGAGCTTTATATGAGTGTAATGAAAATTACCCAGGTGCCTCAGATAATTTCAAGGTAATGAAGTACAATTTTCATTGCCTTCCATTATAGTTATCAACATAATCTGCACATCAGAAGGGCCAACTTACAGTGGCTACATCCTTGACAAAACTAGTGTGCAGTATTCCATAAAAATGAATTGAATCTGAAAAGTGTGTGGAATTTGTTTTTCCACGAAATTCTCTCTTAAATGTGGAACACGATATTCATTAAGTAATAAATAATGTAACAATGTATTATCTTTAGTATGCTTGTGGCTGATCTCAGAGGGTGGTATTCCCATTTTCATTGGCATTCCATTGGGTTAATTGGAGATGTTTGTTTTAAGCCATATAATAAATATAAATGTATGACCACTGTGAGATCCATTTAACCTTTCTGAACAGTGTAAAATGCAGTAAGACAGCAATACATGAATTATAGCACTAGAGGGCAATGTGAACAACGCCCAGTAAAAGAAACCATCTCTAGTAGATAAGCTGGGCAATTACTGAAAACAAGGAAAGAATCAGGGTTATACTAGAACTTCACCGAATACTGAGCTACTTAGCAAGGAATAGCATTGAGAGTTGCCGAGAGTCTGCCCAGCCCAACATCTCTGTCTGACAATGGTGCGCGGCTGCCTCTGAAGAAGAGTAGAGCAAACATAAAATTATGTTCTCGGTGACCCCAAGATTCTTGAAGGAGAGAGACCATCTTTATTACATTGCACCTTGATAGATTGTTCTTCCACAAACTTATCCAGCTCCTCACTGAACCTCTGTGAATTCAACATCTGTCACAAGGAGTTTCACAGATAAACTGTACAGTATTGGAAGAATATTCCAGAAGTTTGGTTTGAACTTGTCTTTTGCTAATTTATTTTTATGACAACATCTTTCCCAAATCTTTGGTTGGGAAGGCATACAGCATAGCTATCCTTTTTCTAAATCATTATTTTATAGATCTGTTTTTATTCTGGGCATCACATTCTATTTGCTCAGTTGTTATAAGGAAATACTCCCATATCTTTGCTCATCTCTTTTTCCACCTTCTGAAGTTTCACTATGACCTCTATGAATGGAAAGGATGAGAAGTATAAACACTAGCCAAAAGAAAAATACAGTATAGATTTACACAGTAGCCTACTAAACACCTGGTCTGCTAACACCTGATGGGATGCAGCTATCTCGGAGAGGAAAAAAAGAGTTCTAGCACATGAGCTATTTGGGCTCATTGATAGACCTTTAAACTAGCTTGGAAAGGGGGAGGGGACAAAACCAGGTTTGCCAGTGATGAGTGATGGAATGGTGTGCCAAAACTTGAGCAAAGGAGCACTAATGTTCTCCCTCAGTCTGTCTCGAGATGTTGGCTATGATATACCATACCTGGAATGTTTCTACACCTGTGCCTGCAGCATGAGGAACAAACAAGAGGAGCTCAAAGGCTTGGCCCAGTCCCAGAGATTTGATTTCACTGGTATAAATGAAACCTGGTGGGATGAGTCCTGTGACTGGAATTCCCCATTGGATGGTTACAGGCTCTTCACGAGGGATAGGCAGGGCAGAAGAGCTGGAGGGGTGACACTGGATATAATAGAAGGGTTGAAGCTCACAGTTGACAACGGCACAGTTGAGAGACTCTGGGTGAGAATCAAGGGGCAAACAAATAATGTGGATGTCATCATGGGAGTCTGCTATAGACCTC
>JAWWTY010000001.1:85890462-85999169 GCA_035222235.1 Margarornis squamiger
GGTACCAAAGGACCAAGGGCTTTACAAGGGTTTGTGTTTGCAAAATCTCTTGAAGCCTGAAATTAAGATGTAACACCCAGTAAAGTTGGACTCGGTTGTAACAAGGTACATTACTTTACAGTGGTTCACAGTGAACGTCATAGACCAATTTTTCCCAGTCACTTGCTCATTCAAGGGTTTTCTGTAACTCTTTTCTATTAGCTGCAGTCTTCTGAAGAACCATTAGACTTCCACTTTTAACTTTTTTCTCCAAAATCTAGACCATTTAAAAATATGCTGACCATTGCAGAGGTAGCCTGATTCCCTCTAGATTGTCATGGAAGGGTCATACCCCTTATTCTGTGGTAGTTTAATGCTTTTAAGAGCTGTTGAATTGGATATATTTAATACCTATTGTAACTATAGCTCAAATGAAAATGAGTTTAAAAACTACAGATGTTTTCCTGTATGGCACAGTGAACCTTGCCAGCAGATGTTACTGATGTATGATTGAAAAAGTGTTCCTCATGTCTATTAGAGTATTTGATTTAAACTGTGGGATTTAGAAATAGCCAACTGTCTTGAAAAAGATATAATGATTTATTCTTTGAGAAATAAGCCCACTCCAGATCATATCTATAAAAGGAAACTTGCATAATTTAATGGATTGTTCCACAGCTACTCATAAGAGCTTATTTTAGACCATAATAAAGTTTCTTTTATCATGTCTTCATTAGCACCAAGTCCAGTCTTAGAAAGCAATTCTGGCTTTCTTAATAAAAGTCAAAATAAAATACATGATTTCTCAGAAAACAAATTTAAGAGGTATAGTTAGAAATGAAAATTGCTTGACCACCCAAAATGAGAAAGGTCTCATTTAAGAAGTCAAATGTTATTTACAAAGTATTTGCAAAAATTGTCTTCAGGCAACTTGTGCTGTAGACTTCCTCCAGTGACTCAGAGTGATTTTATATTAAGTAGCTGTGAACAGGTTCAGAAATAAAGGGCTTGTATTTCCTGCTATGTTGTTGACTTTCTTTGTATCTTTTTATAGTCAATAGATGTGTTTACATATTTGTTTCCTGAATGTATCTAACTTTCCCAAGTGCTTACTAAAGGTACTTTTTCTATATGGATGCTTTGGGATTTGTAAAAAAATAAATACCATTGATCACATAGCAGAATATGCAGTTATATGCAAACACCATCTATTATTTTAAAGATCTAATAAAAAATGTGGGAATGCCAGCGTAACAGCTATCAGATGGTTACTCCCTACATTAACCACCATTAAAGAATTCATAGCTTCCAAACAGCAAAAAATCAGTGGCACCTGAAATAGACAGAAAATAAATATGCTCAGCATAAGCCTCTGTATTTCTTGCAATGGTATGCTAGGAAATTGATTGGGAACCAAGTCAAAAAAATAAAGAAATAGCTGAAGCATTAAATGAATATTTCTGATGTGAATTTATGACAGGATATCCTAGCAACTCAGAATAAGTCTAACCAGCTCAGATGAAGTCAGCATATGAAAATCTGAGTGATTTATTAAGGACAACTGAAAATCAGCAACTGTTTGTGATTTATTGAGAGAAGGATTAAAATCTTCTTTCATAGATACTCTAAAGGGAGAGGATGGGAGAAGAAACCTTTCTTCACACATTTCCTATTAGGGAGAATATTATAGGATTAGCAATATCCTAGTGGAACTCAAAATAATAAAAGGAAAGAAAGATTTTGCACTATGTTTAAAGTTGACCACATGCTGTTATTTTCTCTTTTCAGGTTTCTGTTGCAACTTTGATAGGCAACAGTGATTTATTAGCAGTAGTTTCAATTAGTGCTCCATCTAATGAATCAGTAATGGGAAAAAAGCCCTCTCAAGATGTGGTCTTGGCCATCATTACTATTATCCTGGCTGGAGTAAAAAACTTGCTGCTATTTTTAAGAAAATTAACACATGCTGTTTTGTCCATGGTGTATGAGCTGTCTAACTGTACAAGAGAACAGGAGGAAGGTTGCTGAAAAGTGCTACAAGAGGCACAATCAGTGGGGAATCACAGATTTTTCTTTTTTTCCTACTTCCTCCCATGTCTCCCTCTTTCCTTTCAAATTCATTGTCCACCAGATTTTTTCCCTTTATAGATTATTCCTTGTTCATTCACATTCTGTTTGCCAAACAAAACCCTAGCTCAGCTCGTTTGTTTTTGCCTCCCACACCAATTCTGATTTGAGAAATAAGCTTGAATGACATTCAGTGTATAATTGTGTATCTACATCATGAACTGATGTAAAGCAACATGCCAAAAAAATATTCATAGCATTTATCAATTAAAGATGGCTGCATTTTGTCATGAAAACAATATGGAATCATGAAAGTAAAAACTGTGTGGTGAAGTAGGTGAATAAAGAAATTGCCTTCAACTTGAATGTAAAACTTTTAATTTGGTATTTTTTGATTCTACAGTCTTTGCAGATTCTTTTCTGTTTCCATGTGTAATAAAATACTTCCTGTAATCTTATTTCCATTGTAAGACTGGAAAAATAAGTAGATGGTCAGATTTTCTCCAATGCAGGTTAGATTTGGAAATTTGTTTCAAGATAAGTACTCCAAATTAGTATAGATATTCTATATTTCCAGAAAATGGAAATATTTTAGCAATTCAATTGCTGTAAAAAACATTAGATAGAAATGAAACAGAGAACATCTGTTACATATTCTGCATATAAACAGACAGGAGAATTTTAAGTATTTATATTTGTAACTATTTATATTTGTAACGATTTATATTTGTAAATAAATAGCTTAGATTTAGCATTTGTTAGAAGAGTTTTTTAAACCTTTACAATAAATATCTCACAACATAATTAAATTTTGCATGAGTTTCCTATGGGCAGTATTAGGCATGATTTTTTTTTTTTTATTGCCTCTGTAAAAGATTTATCAAATGGCATCTCTGCACAGGAAAAAATTAAGAATTAACCCATCAACTATTTTTTGTATTCATGGGATGGATATATGCACACAATGCATTTACTTGTTGCATGTGCAATCACTGAAAGAGTTTTCAAGGCAAGCACTCAGGAGAGGAAAAACACCAAAATAAAAGTTACACAACCAAGTTTAAGTTTGTTCCTTTTTGTTTTATAGATAAAACAGAGCCTTGTGCACCACTTCTGTGATAAATGGCTGCATTTTTTTCTCTTTATGTAGTGTTGCCTGCAGAAGTCCTCCAGAGTTGTCAAATGTATGGTTTATGTTTTCTGTTATAATGATTAATAAAGATACCATATAAGATTGGACCTCATACAAAGCTCAGGAAGGTTCAAGAGAAACAGCTCCTCCCAACCTGATGTACTAAGCATACGTTCTTCATAGAAAGTCTAATTTGGGAAAACAATTTTTATTTATGAAATATTTAAGTGATATTTTTTTTCTAAAAAGGCATCTGTGCTCTTGTTGAATGGTGCAATACTTCATTAATTGCTTTCCTAAACTGGGAATTAGTTTGAATATTTAAGATTATTTATCTTGGTCCTACTACTTTGACCCTGTGCACTTGGAGAAGGGGAATGACTTTGTCCCTGATAAGGTGCTGAACTACTGAAACATATATATAATTGCCCAGTTTATACATGCAAATCTGCATTTGGAGGGTTACAAAATGATGTGTCCCCAAAGGACAAGCATTTAATAAAATAAACCTATCTGTAAAGTGAAGTGGGAAGAACATCCATATGTATTGGTAGAAAAGCCTTTATAAAATCTTCAGAGATCCTTGGCATTAGCGGCAGTGAGGACAGTGTGTAAGCAAAATTTCAGGGTTTCTGAGAAAGTTCAACTTCTCAAAAAAAGGGCAGTTGAGGATAACAGGTTGTCTGATGAAGATGGTATTCTTATTATGTTAGTAGGTTTTGCGCTAAAACAAAATCTGCATTAAAGTTCTGGATTTTGTAAACAACCTGTCAGCACCACTTTTTTCGTATTCATGTTATTTTTTGGCTTATTATTCTTAGTAAAACTTATGCCAATTTGCATTACATTTGATTGTGGAATGCTAAACGCATCCCAGTGATAATAGAACATATAGGGGTCCATACAGTTTTCTCTTCTGTAATGCTAAGCAAAGCATCTTGTATACCATAAATACATATCTAGCTCTTCAATATGCTTAAAAGAAAAACATCTCATACTGGCAGAGGTAAGCAGCAGTGAAGACACTGCATCTCTTATTACAATTCAGAGGATGATAGAGGAAAGGGATAGCGTGAGATTTTATGCAGCAGATGAGAAATGTATGCTCAGTTTGCAATCTCTGTGCCATTAAGCAGAGCAGTTACAGTCAGACCTGCTCTCTTTTCTGTATTTCTGGTTAGTCAGTGCCTAGGAGCTCGTGTGAACTTTTCACTTCTGTTCCCTTTACTGTCATTATATATCAGGGAGATGAATTAATCAGAGCTGCTTCAAACAGCACAGCAGTGACATTTGCTTTGGTAACTGAAGAAAGACCATGCTCAGGGAAGAAAATGAAAGGAGAGAGGATTTCTTCAGCCTTGCTTATGAACCAAACTAGGCCCTCAGGATGGAGCCATTGATTTTGACATGAGACATCTGCACTGTATTTTGGTGGCTTCTCCTCACAAAAGACCTGATTTAGGACTTAATGAATTCTCCTGTGGTGAAATGAAGCAAGAAGTAGGACTTGGTCATCAGTGGGCTGTTCATGAACCAATTTGGACTGGTAGCATGAAAATAACACCCCCTTGAAACCATCCTGAGGGTCACAGATCCCAGTGGCTTCTTATAGCAACTTCATTTCACACTGAGTTGTTCTGTTTTGCTGGAACTTTATAGTTAGTCATTGCCTCCAATGACAACACAAAACATCTGCTCAGAGCAGCCAAGGGGACCATTGCAGGACCAAAAGTGAAAAACAATGAACACAAAAAAAGCTCCCGGGAGAAGACAGATGCAAGAGAAGCACCAATAAACTCCTGGCTGCACAACTGTCTCTGCTTTCTGGAAATTGTTTTCATCATTTGGCCTGGTGGAAGGACCTGCTCTCTGTTGCTGGTGTTGTCACAGATGCCAGTGGGGGTGGAATGAGGCTCCTTGGCTGTAAGCAACTGCCAGCACTAGTGTCCTGTAAGGCAATTTCTCTCAGGCTGCAACTGATATGGAAGGAAAAGGGTAACCGAGCCATGACCCAAAAGCCTGCAGGGTACCCTAGCAGTTACTACAGTTGTTTATGTCATTGCAGGTGCTGGTAGGTGGTGTTTAGCCCTGATGTTGTGCATTGAAGAATTCCCCTGTCACCCATGAAATCTTGTCCAGAATTGGCTCTGTTTCTGTGCCTGCATCTAGGGATGGGTCAGTGTAAATAATCAATAAAACCAAGGAGATATGAAAGAAAAAGAGAATACTATGGGGTAAGGATGTCCCATAGCCAATGCCCATGTCAAGTCTGGAAATAAGTCTAGCAATATAATATGCACAAGTGACTATGAGTTGGGTAAATAATTTTAAGGCAGAACTTTACATGTACAGAACTTAGTGCAATCCATACCTCAGCAAAATTCGCCTTTTAAGAAACGGTTTGATCCCTCCTAATTCTAAATCTGACTCTTCAGATCAAACTAGACTGTTTTGTTGATAGTTGGTTTGATTTTTTTTGTGTGTGTTTTTTTTTTTTGTTTGGTTTTTTTTTGTTTGGTTGTTGTTTTTTTTTTAAATAGCTTTATATGTTGATCTTTTAAACCAGGCTCAGCTAAGTATCTGAAGCCCTGAAGTGGTCCTGTTGAAAATTTATGCTAAATTTTCATTTTCTCCCTGTGTAGGAAGATTTTTTGATTCCTCTTGTTTATTTCTGAGGAGTAGAAACCCTCCCAAAGTCTTCCAGCAGCTTTCTTACCTCTACAGTATAAATGTACACCTCTTTAATGTCTCCTAAAGAAATGATCCTGTAAGCTAGTGGCTTTGGAAATGTAGATTTGTGCTAGTCCTAAATGAAACTGTACTTAGAAAGCTACGGCATGAACTGAAATTGAAATTTAGTTGCTTTTCTAGAAAACTAGAAGCTCTTTTGCTGGGGTATGCAAGTCACTATACTGACATAAAGGGGCTGACAGCACATACATCTATAGAAAACAGGGAAGAGGGGTCAGAGAAAGCTGATGCATAATGATCTACTTAGAGGTTACCTTTGTCACACTTGATGGTAACACTTCTGTGACTCAAAGTGCAGAAAGATGAGACTGTATTTTCTGCCCAGAGAAACTCTGGCTGGCAAATCCATTATGCTTGTGTTACAAAGCACCTGAGCTGTCAAGAAAAAGCGAATGAGGCATAGCACTCCTTCTACCCACTTTTCTGAGAAAACGGCTGGTTAGTAAGCTGATGGAGGCACAAATCTGCATTTCCAGCAGTATATTTTCTCTAATAATTAATAGCTTACTTGCTACTGTGTTGACACGCACTTGGCTCTCTTATTAATGAGCTTAACTCCACTGATCTTGCTTCATTATGGAAATTTATGTAATACAGAAATGTCTCCAGCTCTGCTAGACTGGGTTTATTAATATATGATATAGTGAAGTGTAGCCCTGTCACCTTTAAGCTTTGACCTACTGAGCATCTTGCTCCAGATCCCTGGATCAAGACTGGCTTCTGTGACAATGCAGCAGCTCACACTAGATATAAAATTGATGCTCTGTATTCTCTTGGTGTGGAAAAGGATGCAATAATTACAACAGCTCTAACTCTGGTTTGTGCTGGTTTGTTTAATGTGATAAATTGATATAAAAATTCCTTGTAGACGTGAACACACAGTAGAAGAAAGCCAATTAATTAGAACTTGGATTAACTGAGCATCAGTGTTTAGTGTGGAAGTAGTCCCTGCTGCTATATAGAAAGCCTTAGTCCTCAAGAGCCTGTGACTAAAGGACACCAGACTGAATCACTTAAGTAGTCATGCTGTCAGTAGCCATTAATGAAATTTGCTTTTGCATACTAATAATTGAGACTGGTCTCTATCCTGTGAATCTTTATTACTCTCTATCTAAACAAGCAAACCAGCTGCAAAAATATTATCAGTAGGAAGGGATGAGCGTAACAGTAACTGCTGTTCATCTGTGCATGAATTATCTGGCTTATCAGATCTACCAAGATGCCTTTGGCACCAAGGCAGTGGTTCAGTCAGTTGAAATCCATGGTGCCTCGAATGTGGCATAATTGCTATGAAACTCAAGAGAAAAGAGGATTAGTATGTGCAGCAGTCTTGTTCTCTTTGATGTGATTCTTAACTGCATTCAAAAGGCATTCAAAATGTATAAGTATCAGGTTACGTGCCCAGAGTCCATTACTGACTGCAGTGGATCCCTGCATGATGTGCAGGTGGGTATGCCTGCCATCCACCTTCCTGAGCTTACATGCAGTGAGAAGGACTGAAGTTAGAAGCCAAACTTTTAAAAAGTCTTCCCTTAGAACCTCAGCCATGTGTATGAGGAGCAAATGAAATTGCCTATACTGATCATAATGTTCTCTGCAAAGGAGAGAATATTCTTTTATGAGAAAATGTGCAGTTGAAGTCTACATCTGAGATGTCTCGGCATAAGAGGGAACCATGCAAGGTCTGGAAACCTGTGTTTGAAAGCTGAATTTATTGTCGATTGTAAAAGTGAAATCTTTCTGCAATAAAATTGAAACTCCATTAAAAAGCTGCTCTGTTGTTACTGCTGAGTAGAATGTACAATTCCTTATCTCTTTCTTTTGTAACCTATTGCTTTGCTTTTGCTGCTATTAACTGTATTCCTGCCCTCCAGATTTTCCATTTCTTTTATGAATATGCTCTACTGATACAAAAACATTAAGATCTACACTGCTGAGTCTATGCTTGGGAGGTTTTGCTAGTGCAACTATATGGCGTGATTAAAGCAATATGACTTTTCTGTCATTATTCTTTCCCTGAGGCTGTTTTGCCTCAGATCCATGAACATTCAGTCTCACTAGAATCCTCCTACCTTCACTCCTTTTTAATTCTTTTTATTTTCCCTTCTAAGATATGTACATTTCCCATTTCTGCCTTCCATTTTTATCTCCTTATTTTATCTCCTTGACTACTATTTTTGCTTAACTTGACCTAGCTCCTTGTCATTCTTTTCCATCTGTCTTTTTATTGTCCTTCTGGCATTTATTCCCCTTCTTTTCTCATGCATTTACAGTATACTTGAGGGTGGAAATTAATCCATTTTGTTATCTGCTTATTCTTTGTCTCTTTTCTTTTTTTTTTTTTTCCCTTCAGTTTCAGGTATGTACTCAAGGGAATTTTTGTAAAAACATACACCTGTTTGATACCTGTTACCTTTTGGGGAGGGAAAGGATGCTTTTGAAACTCATCTATTACTCTGCTATTTTTTTTTTCTATTTCTCTCCTAAGTTTGAGAAAAAAAAATAATTTGACCACTTATCTGGTATGGTCTGTTCAACTCTTCATTTTACCATAGAATCACAAAATGGTTTGGGTTGGAAGGGACTTTAAAAATCATGTAGTTCCAACCTCCCTGTAATGCACAGGGACACCTTTCACTCAAACCCCCATCCAACATGGCAACTTGTTCCAGTGTCTCACTACTCTCACAGCAAAGAATTTCTTGCTAATATCCAATCTAAACCTACCCTCTTTCAGTTTAAAGCCATTTGGCCTTGTCCTACCACTGCACACTCTTATAAAAATCCATGGCACCCATATAGCACACATTTCTGTCCAAGAAATCCCATATGGAAAAACAAAGATCTCACAAATGAGGGTGCCACACATTTTGGCTGTTGAGTGGCAGCAGGCATAATACTGTTAATCACATTCCTATCATTGTCCATAAAAGTGGATTTGCCATGCCATTATTTTCATATGCCTGTCACTTTTCTCCAAAGAGAGGTTTAAATATCAGAAAATCTGGCTGGGGTGGTACATATATAGTGTAAACAATAAATGCAGCAGTACCCTCTAAGATAGAAATGATAATAAGAAAGCCTTTGTGTCTCGTGATGGTATAAAATCAAAGAAATGCCATCAGAAAACAATCTTAAGGATAGGCAAACACTGCAACTGGGTCTGAGATGTCCATAAATTATAAATGCACTAACTAGGATATAATTAATAATAGCTTGCTCATTATGTAAATGCTCTAAGCCAGTGTGATATACAACACCATAGAAGTATTTTGTGACAATGATTAAGCATTTTATAAAGGTGTGCAAACAACTTGAGCACTAAAGGGACAAAGAAAGGCTTATGGAGTTACAGATGGGAGACATGGGAAAACACGTAAGCAGAAATCCTTGTAACTAAATTTTAAGCCAAATAACATTAGCAGGAGTGAGATGGTAATGAATAAACTTGGTAGGTTTGAGGTTTTTTTGGTTTTTAAGTTTAACTCTGGACTGTGAATAGATGCATATTTAGTTGCAATGCAATGTAGCATATTGTGGTGTGGATCTAAAGGGCTTCTCTGCTTCAAAGCTGAGACCAAAACAAGGAGCCTGGTACAGGGTGGAAATGGCACTGGCCTGCCAGCTGAGAAGTGTGAGACTTGCTCTGCCTTGACAGAGTTGCTCTCCTCAGAGAAAAACCAGTGACTTCCAGTAACTTTTTGGTCTTCTAAGTTTGGTTATTCTCAGAAGCCAATTGCCTACAGCAACATCTTCCTGAGATACAGGGAGGAGAAAATTCTCATTGTTTGCTCTCCTTGCCCATGAAGTCTCAGCAACAAAGAGATTTTTTTCTCTTTGTTCCATTTGCTGTAACTCCTGAATTTCATGTGAATGGGTACTAAAGGCCTGGCCCCTGGCCCCAGGAGTATCTTCTTTCCATAGATATTAGTATGTGCGATTCTGATTATAGCAATAAATCCCAGAGTTTATTGCTGTCTGATACTCAGCTGATTACAGGGCTTATAATCATTGAAGCACAGGAACAGCAAAAGTTAGGAGGGAACAGGGAAGACAAGGCTCCTGGAGAAGTTGGCAGCTGTGGGAAGATGTTGGTCATTGCACTATGAGGTTCAGACTGCAGGAAAGGCAGCCTGGAGGCGAGGTGGTAAGATGCCCCATGATGGTCAAGAGGCTCATCAGAAATAGCCAGCTGGGACCCATGCAAGGATTAAGGGGTTAGGCAAAAAAGCATCATCTCAGGTGGAGAAAGAAGGAAGGAGAGAGGAGGAAAAAACATGTATGAGTTTGTTCTGAGTGACTAGTGTGTCAGAAAGGGACAGGATGTCTTTTCAGCCTGATAGGGCAAGAAGGACAAAGGTAGGAAAGGTTTGGTCGCATTAGCCCAAAGGCTTGTGCTGTGGCAATGCTATTTTATAAGGCAGCAAAAATCAGAATGTAAAGCACAGATAACCTCGCTTTGGCGGTTCGTGCATTGCCTTTAGAAACATTCATGTGTAGCTTTTGACATCAGACTATAAACCTTTTAAAAGTTTCCACTAATTCAGTCCAAAGAGGCATTCATGGATTCCAGTATTAAATTAAAAGTGTAGGATGCATTTCAGCAATATGGTATTTGTTTACAAATATTCAGCAGCTATGTGAAAATTAATTCCAGGATTAGATTAATCTCCATATTCGTCTTCTTCAGTTGTGTTCAAAATGAAAAGCAAGAACACTTGAAAAGTTAGATTAATTAGCAACGTATGAACATTCTGGGTTTGATTAACTGTTTTTAAGACTACCATTTTTCTATTGAAAAGAATCACCATAGCACTGTTTCTCTCATCTTGTACTTTATAGCAATGGTTGGCTTTCATGTGTTTCACTTGCTGCAGCCTGGGTTTTAAATTTGTATCTTATTCTCTCTTGACAGTATTTGTCTCTCTTTCTTGCCTCATTGGTTCCAGACAATTATTTATATCAATTTTACTTTCAGATTTTTGTCGCTTTGACAGCTTTGCCTACAGGGATATTTTCCTGGTTTACCATACGGTTTCATAACCACCCGTCTGTTCTGCTGAGATCAGGTTCTTTAATAATTCGGCGTTATTGACAGTAAGAGGTAACTTGTGGTACTAGCCTACACTTTGAGGTGCTGTCAGTCTCGAGTCCCTTACACTTCAAAAGTGGAGGCATTTTTACTGTCATGTCCCTGATGCTCTGTGGTGGAGCGCACAACCTTTTTTTAGGCACTGTGACACTGAAGTCTTAGCATCACAGTTTGGGTTTAAATTCTGTGTCAGGGAAGAAAGGAAGACTTTGGTTGCTTACTAAAATGTTCCTATTACTACTTGAATGCTGCCACTGCTACTACAAGAGCTATAGCTCTGATCACTTCTAATGCCACAGTGACAAACCTAGATGGTATTCAGGTCCCTGTTATTTGCAGCCAAAACTATAAAAAACATTTAGACTAGAGAAGAGATGTCCATGTCTGCACAATGGGCAGTTCTAAGAAATTCTAAGCAAATCAAAACAAGCCCTCTGGGAATTTTCTAGCCAAGTTGGCAAGTGCCTAAGATGTTGCAGGACCTACAGACCTACCAAGAATCCAGCACATGAGAATGGAGATAACATTTTCAACAACTTAATCCTATCCCTGCTGCAGACATTTAAAACATTTGTTAAAAAAAAAAATAAATTAGAAATCATAGCTTTGTTTTGCTTTCTCTTCTAAGAAAATGACGAAATGCTATAGTGTCTTTTGTTTTTTTCCTGACTGCTTCATGAAGTTCCGTAAAATATTGACTGAAACAGTCATTTTCAGCCCCCTGTTTTGTAGCATAGTTTTGTGGAAATGGGATAAAACATAAAGAAAAAAATGATGAGTACAGGTAGATATTTTCTATGAGATAAATGATTCAATGTGTCTATTTAACTCTCTGATATATGCCAAAGTGCTCTTTTCTTTCTCTTTCCTTGTTTTTTACTTCCGTTCTTTTTTAATTTGAGAGTTGAGTTTGGCAAACTGTGATTGCAGGTGCTGGCAGAGAAAGAAGGCATGGATGGTGCTGGAGCCAGAATCAGTCACCACCAAAAAATTACAATTTCCACATGTCCCAGTTCCTGTTCAAGGGCAAAGGAGTAATCCATGTGGGAGACTGCTGCTTGCTCTTTCATCCGCTACTGTGCTGAGACAGTCAGTGGGTGAATACTTTAGACATACTTCTTTTATAAAGGTGGTAAACCCTTGGCTCTATTAAAAATAATGAAAGTTTTGCTACCAGATATTAAAGTTCACAGATCTGTTTATTCTTATTTTCTCTGTTTTAGTTTTATTATGTTTTGTTTTCCCCATACATTCCTCTTGCAATGAGATAGTTCTACAGAATCTCACAGGACTCACAGTCTGGGGGTCTTGCCCTCCTGCCCCCTGTATGTAGTGGGTTCCCTCAGACAGTTGTTGTCTCCCTTGGAGATGGGAAACTTCCCTAATACACTGCCTTACCTTACTCTTAGAGGCATCTATGTGCCACAGGAATGTTTCATGCTCTCTGAGACCTCAGATGAGAGAAGAGATATTTCAAGATGGGAATATATGAGTGACTGGGCAACAGCTGGTATGTTGACACTGCTGGTAAGTAAAAATCTTCTGTAGACATCTTGTCCAAAAAATGTGTACACATACATATATGTATTATATATATAAAAAGTATGCATAGATATACGTATATAGGTATACTCCAGCACATAAAATAGTTTTTATAACCTTTTCTGCATAGGAACCCTCCCTGCCCCAATGCCATGCACTGGGTGCTGTCAGCATGGAATTCAGTTGCAGTTTGCATGACTTACAGACAGCTGCCTAGTATGTCTCTGTTGTGATGACTGTACATTTGGATGTGTATGGAGAATGACTGGAATACAGAGTGAACTAGTATTGCTATTATTTTATTATTTGTGTGCTTACATTCTTGGACTATATTTTTTTTAAAAAAGGCCTGAAGCGTATGTTTTACAATCCCATTTTCTCCCATTAGCACACAGACACACTCTGTTTCAAATTGACTTTTAAAACAGATGTCTTATCAAATCCATTTTAAAAATAGTTCGTACCTACCCCAGGGAGATCTGGAATCCTTCAAAGCCTAGAGCAACTTACATTCAGAAAAAAATGTTCAAGTCAAGCTTTATCAGCTCATGCTGTGCAGTTTGGTGTGTTCAGAGTGGATTGTGAAAAAATAAGAGCTTTGCAACTTGTAGCAGTGTGAACATAGGGCTGATACAGTGTTTAGGATAAAAGAACAGCTTCTTTTTCTTAAATAAAAGGAACAAAATCAGTGTTTTGAACCTTGCATCCTCTGCTTGATTAGCAGTGTTAATTATTTCAGCATTATCACTGTCTGCGTTCACAAAGTGTGGTCCCCTCAGGACTGTTGTGCTACCTCTTATCAGCCGCCTTTGAATGGCACCACTCGGCTCAGCTGTAGCTGTGTTTTGCAAAGCATGTCAGATGGGGTCAATAGATCTTTTCAGCTCCTACTCCTCAGCCATGTATCTGCCTGAGTGCTCTTTAGTTATTCATATGCTTTGGGTAACTGGGCATTACAAGAGGAGAAGTAATTTTCCTTCTGCATGTTTTAGTCATACACTGTTCCAACCTTATCTTCATTTAAGTTTTAGAGAACTATTTTGGGAAAAGAGCAGGAAAGTTTATGGGGTCATCTGCAAACCCACTTATAAAGCTTTCCACTGCCTTTCTGAAGTAATCCCAGATGTGTCCCAAAGGATGAAGCAAGGGTTTTGAGCATTTAAGGCTTTGAGCTTCTCAAAGGTACAGCTACTTGTTTGCAGCTGGGAATGTGTGTATTTCCTAGGGGGAGATTTGCTGGCCTTTTGAGTCAACAATGTGCTTCATACACCTCATAGATGGGGGAAAAAAGAACAGAGATGATGGGAAACCCAGACTTTTGAATCTGTGTGGTATCTTCAAGTACTGAAGCTTTCTGATAACTTCTATCCATCCTTCAAATCTACAATATTTCACTTTCAGTTTTTATTGGACCAAGCCATTGTTGACATTACCATTCTTCAACATTGTCTTTGTTTTCTATATTTCCTCATACCAAGTAATAGCTTTTATACCTTTGCCTCTTTTTTTGTTTTCTGTAGAACAAGAGTTGTCCTGAGAGAAATTTTTATGTTGACAGCAAAGTTGTGTCCTAGAGTGGATATTATGGATTTATCCCACATCTGAAAACTACTGCTCATTTTTTCATCTCAAAGAAAAATCTCTTCTTCCTTTGCAACATCTCCCTTGAACAAAGTTTTCAAGAGTTGGAGCCATTCTCCTTTATTTCTTCCTTACAAGAGAAGAAGAAAGTCTAATGTATTTCTTCCTATTCTATTGTCCTGAATTCTGGTAATGCCAGAATGCCAGGTCATAATTTTAAAAGCAAAAAAAAAAAAAAAAATTACTGGGAAAGAAAAAAGTCTTAAATATTAAACTGTAAATTAAGAGACAAGCACATCATTTGACTGCAGTGCAATGTATGAGCATTTCCATCAAGCTGAAACGTGATTCACGATTGACCGCACACTGGCAGAAATGTTCTCTGGTGCACTCTTGCTGCAGGTCCTATAATTCATACCCCATAACAGCTTCAGGAGCAAGCTGGAGCTTTTTAAATAATAGTTAGCAAAAATGATAATTGCAGACCTGTCATACAGTGGGGAATGCTACAGAGTCATTCAGTGCACAAGGGAGACCTGTGATTTTCAGGAAAAAATCATGATTGCCTCTAAGGACAGTTGAGTTAGAAATAACTGTTCCATGACATGTCAAGAGAGCAGCTGGAGATCAAGCACAATCTGTAGGTGAAATACTTTAAAGGTGGACTGGAAAGCATAAAACTCTTTTTTTGCATTTTCCTTTTCATGGCATGTAAGATCTTTCAAAGAAAAGTGGATGTCTTCTTTTTCCCTTTCCCCATTTTATTTTATTTTATTTTGTTTTATTTTGTTTTATTTTATTTTATTTTATTTTATTTTATTTTATTTTATTTTATTTTATTTTATTATTTTAATTTTTACATTTTACACTTTAGATCAGTGTCATCGTTTAAGCCCAGTGAAAATTAAGCACCATGCACCTGCTTACTCAACCCCACCTCTCTCCCCTCCCACCCCAGTGGAATGGGGAGGAGAAAAAAAGTAAAACTTATAGGTTGAGATATGAAAAGTTTAATGATTGAAAATAAAGTAAAATTAAATAATAATAGTAATGATCGTAATAATGATAATAAAAAGGGAAAAAAACAATGATGCACAATACAATTGCTCAACACCTGCTGACTGATGCCAGACCCCCTCTTCGGAATCCAGACTGGTCCTCCTTTCCAGGTAACTCTTCCCAGTTTATATATTGGGCATGATGTTCTGTGGTGTGGAATATCCCTTTGGGCAGTTCTAGTCACCTGTCGTGGTTATGCTCCCTCCCAGTTTCTTTTGCAACTCTCCTCTCTGGCAGAGCTTGAGACAAGAAAAAACTCCTTGACTTAGCATAAACATATTAACAAAAAAAACAAAACACACAATGGTGTGTTATCAACACCATTCTCACTCTGAATCCAGAACACTGCAACAGCTACTGAGAAGAAATTGACTCTATCCTAGCTCAAACCAGGAAAATCAGGCACCTGAAACAATAATGCTATTCAAAGACAGGGATAGCAGTCCGATGCCCTTACTTCACTTACTACATCAACTGGAAAACATTTTATTCACAAGGGGGTCATCAATATTTGGGCCTTTCAGAGGGAACTGAAACAATTTAGTAGAGCAATGAACAAGAGGCAGCTAAAAAGTCATGTGAGCACAAATCACGGTTACCTTCAGCATGAGCATGAGCAGTGGTTTTTAGGTAACATGGTATGATCATCCCTGTTACAAAGAAGAAACAGTTGTAAAGGAAGGTCTCTCTCTGTACCAGAAGAAACATAGCCTTCCTACCCTTTTTTACAAATTTGGGGAAACTGGAGAACACATGTGAAAAGGGAAAAGCTTTTTAAATTTCCTGGCTCTGGAGAAGGAAATGACGTCATGTGGGGCATCCGTAGGGACAGATGTCCATCCATTTGATGCTGACAGGGCTGAAGACTGGTCTGCAGGAGAACCTGTTTACTTCCTTCCCTGGCTGCAAAATCACTCCCCAAGAGGCCCATTTGTTACTCTTTTGGATTTTCTTTGCCTGTCTGTCCCTGCTCTGCCCTTATCCCCTAGCTTTCCAAAGCATAGCAAACTCTTTCTTTCCTTCGCTCATACATTTTGCTACTTGTTTTCATCCCTCCGTGTGACAGTGTTTTCATATCAGAGAACATCTGAGATTGCCTTGCCATTTCTCTGAGACTTGCCAAGTCACTCCACTGACTTTTATCCCCTTTTCCTTCCTCCCATCCCTGTGTGATTCCAGGCTGTTCTTTCACTTAGAAAAGAAAAGCCAGACACTGTGTGAGACTCCATGACTTGACTGTCATGCCTGTTAGTCAAACTTCAATCATTTCTTTGTTAGAGCATTTTCTGACAGAGGGTTTTTACTTAGCAGAATCATGAAAACAGCAGTTATCCAAATTATTACTGCATTATGTTTATGCTGCTCCATCTCCTCCCAGTGATGCAGTCTAGACTATTCCTTAATTTTATGTTCTTCAAAGAAAAGAAGAGAAAAAAGAAGGATGCTGCAAAACCCAGAGGCCACATAAACTTTTCCATTTTTCAGAGCGTGTTGGCTGCATTTCTATCTTTCAAGCCTGCACAAGTTCTGCTTATAGAGTGGTGATTTAGTGTGGTGTAAAGACAATGAAAAATTTCAAGGTGTTAAAGTAAAATAGTTTAAATCATGCCTGACTGAAAAGAAGACAAAGAAAGAACAAATTTTTTTTATTTTAAAGTTTTGTTTTCATCAAAGAAGTTAACTTTTGTTTCCTCAAGCATGCCGTATCTTTCCATGTAAATCACTTTGGAAAGTGGATGTGCTCATTCAGGTTCAGCAATTTCAATGTCTCCATCATGCTGGCATCAGTGACATCAGCTGGTATCAGCTGTTTCAGTGCTGCATAGCATTTAGGTACAAACTGCGTCTGACTGGGGATACATGGAAGGTTTCCTAGTCTGGCCTCCCTAAGTGAAGAAATGTTAGAGACAGGAACTAAAACTCCCAAAGTCTGAAGAAGCTGATCTGTACAAAAGACTATAAACAGCATCCTAGATTTCCAATAACCTCCTGAAGACAGAAGTCTGACCCTGATGTAAATGTGAAGTAACTGATGATATCTGACTGAACAGGGTGTCAACACAAGAAAATTACAAGAAATAAACCCAAAATGATTCAAAAGATTAGTTGCAAATTTATTCAGCTACTTTTATTTCTGAGCAGATTATGATCCTGTATTTCAAAGTTGCTGAGAAAGAGTAGGGACAAATTCATGGTGGAAATAAGTTATATTTCTCAGACTTCTGGGAGATGGCATGCACTACTGCAGATGAAACAACAGATTATATCACACTAGCAGAGCCAAATCCAGTGAAAAACTTGAGCGTGTTAAAATAATCTCTCAATCAGTTGAAGAATTATTCAAATAATAAGGTGTACATTAAGCTTTGAAGTACACATGTTCTGATACTTTGCTGGGCTATCATTCCCCCAAGCATGTTATCAATGTGAAGCTAAAATGTTGAATCTGGTATTTTTCCAGCTGTTGTTCAGCTCCATGGGCAAATAGGACTCCTATCACACATTTCAAGGATAGGCATTCTGCAGATGCAGTGAATTTTTTGGACTTACTCTCCCAGTGGCATAATAAAAAGGATGAATCTGAGAATTTGTTGTGATTTAACCAGCAACCAAGCACCACACAGCCACTCACTCTCTCCCCCACCAGCAGGACTGAGGAGAGAATCAGAAGGGTAAAAGCCAGAAAACTCAGGGCGTGAGACAAGGACGGTTTAATAGGCAAAGCAAAAGCCACACATGCAAGCAAAGCAAAACAAGCAATTGGTTCACTGCTTCCCATGGGCATGGCAGTTGTTCAGCCATCTCCAGAAAAGCAGGGCCCCATCATGTATAACAGTGACTTGGGAAGACAAACACCATCACTCCAAACGTCACCCTCTTCGTCCTTTTCCACACCTCTTTATGTACTGAGCATGATGCCGTATTGTTTGGAATATGCATTTGGTTAGTTTGGATCACCTGTTCCAGCTGTGTCTCCTTCCAACTTCTCATACAACCTTAACCAGCATGGCAGTATGAAAAGCAGAAAAGGCCCTGTCTCTGTGTCTCAGCAATAACAAAAACATCTCTATATTACCAACTCTATGTTCAGCACAAATCCAAAACACAGCCCCATACAATCACTGTGAAGAATATTAACTCTAACCCAGCGAAAACTAACACAGAACTTCACTTGGGTTTATATATAAAGTTTGGACTGAATGTTTGCAACATAAAGAAATATGTGATGAACTTAGCATTTGCATGCTTCTTCTGATTCAAGCTTCTTTAAGTTGCACACATTTGCAGACTTTTTCAGCTGTACAGAAATGTAATTTCCTTGCCTTTTTAAGATTTATGTAATTACATATTTGAGCTCTTTTTTCCTACTAGTCTTTTCCATACCTTGGCCTGTTGCCCGCTGTATTACACCATGTAATATGGCATTTCATAAAAATATATTCTATGTTAATGAAAATATTCTAAAGGCACTGTTGTGAAACCACATTATTAATAGTTGCTTTCATTTCCATTCAGAACAACAAAAAACAGACAGTGATTAAGAATGTGAAACAATGAAGTAATACATATAAATAGTTAAGGTCTGCATTTGGCCTGAATCAAAATAATAATAAAAAAATGTTTTGCACTGTAACAAGTCTTAGGCCCTTGAGCACTATCTGTGATTAATACTATGTATAGATTTTCCTTTTATTCCTCTTTTTTTTGTCTGCCTCACAGCAATCAACAGTTGCAGGGGAACTATCTAATTGCTACCTCACTTTATCTATCTGTAAAATAAGGGGTATATTACCATGCTTAATCCATTTTTATACAGATGAATGAAGAGTCCTGTACAAGTTTTCTTTACTTTTTGCTAGCTCTTAAATAGAGAATATGTTTTTCCTTTCTGAGTTTCTCAAAAGACAATTTAGTGCTGGGAGAAACTTCTGTTAAGTTGCTGTTTCCCCCCTTTTTTTTTTTTTTTAATTCCCTTTCATTTTTGGCAAGCATAGCCTTACTGCGCACTTAGAACACAAGCAGCAGATGCTGCTAGGGCAAGCCTGGGAAAATATGTCTTTTGGCTACTTGTTGGCAGACACTGTACAGTGGTAGAGGACTATTCTTTATGTTTCATTGCTGCAGTGATCTGACCAAAACCAAGGCAGAGCAGACTTGCAATGCTTGAGCTGAAAAAGATTGAGAAATTGTGTTGGCTACATAGGGTCCTGAGCCCCAGTTGGTGAGCAGAGGACCTTGTGATGCTACCTGGTCACCCAGCAGCTGACATACATGAGGAGGGTATCATAGAATCATTTTGGTCAGAAAAGTCCCTTAGAACCATTGAGTTCAACCTTAAACCCAGCACTGCCCAGTGCACTACTAAACCATATCCTTATGTGCCAAATCTACAATAACTCCAGGGATGGTGACTCAACTTCTTTGCTGGGGAGCTTGTTCCAATGCCTGACCACCCTTGCAGTGAAGAAATTCTTCCAAATATCCAATCTAAACCTCCCCTGATGCAATCGGAGGCCACTTCCTCCACTGTTGCTTGTTACCTGGGAGAAGACACCAAGTCCCCCACTCCTCCCCTCACTACAACCTCCATTCAGGGAGTTGTAGAGAATGATAAGAGCCTCCTCAACAACAGCCTGAACAACCCCATCTCCCTCAGTCACTCCTCCTACGACTTGTGCTCCAGACCCTTCACCAGCTCCATAATCCTCCCTGAAGGGGAGTTTTCCATTGAATTTTTATCTGTTTAATAATGAGGGGAGAATGATCATAACTTTTGTGCCTGTATGAAGTGGTACCTAAATGTTAGGAGAAAAACACAATGCATCTGACAGACTGAGAGAGGTGAGGCTACAGCAGTTCCATGCCCCAGGTCCAACTAGTAGTGAGCCTGAAGATGCATTCCCAATAAGCATAGTTACACACAGCACATATATGCATCATGATATACATGAGATACATGGCCAGCTACACAAATCACAAACAGATACACAGAGAAAACTCGCATGAGAACAGACAGCACCAATAGCCTCATCCTGCCTTCCTCTGTGGCTAAGCAGGATGCAGATTCACTAGTAGAAATGTATATATATATGTACATTCATACAATATGGATTCCTCCAGCAGCCAGGCTCCTCAGACACTCAGTCTGCCCAGTTGTTGGCTCCATGCTGAACATGTGAGTCCCCAAGGCCACGGCAACCCTCCAGTTGCTGGTACAGACTCTGAGCACACACACACTGACACAGACATAAGATTCATCCCTAGAGATCCTGGACCATGATATCCCTTTGGCAGCTGGCTGGGACTCCCCTGGTCCTCACTGTCCAACAGACCCCTGATCTTGCTCTGGCACCCAGGCAATCTACACACTAGCTAGTTGGGCTTGATGCTCATTAGTCATCACATGTTACTCACAAATCAACGCTCGTGACAGTTGCTAAGGTCAGACCCTCAACAACAGACAGAATGGCCTGACAACAGTAGCAACCAGCCAGCTACTTACAGGTGACCAGCCTCTTTTATCCTTTACCCCTCTACTTTTCGGTATTTTTTCCCTTCCAGTTTGTTTAAATTTAATACAATCTTCTTCCCTGAGCATTCCATTATGAGTCTTGTCCAACACAAAAATGTTCTTCCCCTGCGTAACCATCATGTGTCCTACACCCCTAGAGAAGAGAGCAACTTCCCTCAGTTCAAAGGATGCTTTGGAGTTGACTTCTCTCAATGTATTTCACACCTGTGCTGTGGGGCTGAGGCTCTGGAGAGTGTGTCCCTTCCTCAGAGTCCTTAATTTGGGGGTCCACCTGCCTCTGAACCCCTGTGTTGCTCTGGGCTTGTGGAGATGGGCTCTGAATGGGCTGATGGCTCCTGTGATGTGCCTGAGAGCACAGATGGAACAGCAAGCCATGTGGACTTCTCCACTGTGCTCCTTTGTGGATGTGCAGACATAAACTTTTATCACATAAATTAACAATAAGTATATTCCTACTATCCCACCACCTTTAACTTTATAACTCTTCTTCCTCTGTAAATCTGAGTTCTTTGAAATTGTAGACTTTATCTTCAGGCAATTCTATGACACAAAATTTACAACAGAGTAGCCAAACAGTTTAAAAGTAAACCTCCTAAAAGTCAGAATTACAATAATGAATTTTAATAAGTGTTTTCTTGTTCATGATTTCATCTCAATATACCAGAGGAAATATTTTTTTCCTGCAGTTTTCTACAAACGCAGATTAACTGTACAAATCTGACTCTGTAAATGACCTATAAGGCTGAATGTTTGTCTGAACCAGACACTATGAACTTCAATGGGCTCTGTGCAGGCTTAAAAAAATACCTAGAAATTCAGAGGTCATCTGCATGAAGCAAAAAATCCTCCATGGGAAACTGTTGTGTTTTTGTAAGCAAAGCTACTAACTTTCCTGATATTTGGTCTATGTCTCAAAGCCCCAAAATATTGTTTCTCTTGTATTAAACTTGAAAATGTCAAACGTAGATTTGTGGCAACTTGAGTAAAAGGAACAAAAATATAGGGGGGTTTCTTTTAACGTTATTTTCACACTCATCTCTTCCATTGTTTTGTGGTGTTGAAGAAAGCCAATATAACAAGTCTTGAATGTGAATTATTGTTTAAAAATTGCAGTAGACTCCAAGGGCAAGCAATTTGAAAGCTATGAAAACATCCCTACATTGAGATGCAAAAAATAGAAGTTTATTTCATCTGGAAATAAAGAGTGCTGAGAAACATGGAAAAAAAAGTATCTGTTTTCATAAATTATAGAACACCTAAGCCTAAATCCAGATTCTCTTACTCTTCCAGTTTGGCATTCTGCAGTTACAGTCCTCAGTAGAACTATATAATCAGTATTTATGCTTAACATAACAGAAGTAGCATTTCAAGGCAGAACACAGAGTAGTAAAATCAGAGCATTTTCAAAGCTCAGTAAATATTAAATAACTGTTTATGCTCAAACTGTTGTTCGTGTTTCTACAAACCCTTAAGAGCAACTATTTTATTTTTTTTTCTAATGACAAGTGGTGCTTAATGGTGACCTGACTTGGAGGCAAAGAATGTAGAAGATGTTTGCTAATGTCTTTCTTTTTAATAAATCTGTGTTTCATAGCAAATGCTTGTGACAAATGCTGTCTTTTTGTTTTACTTGGAAAAAGAACTTACTAAAACTAATATTGAAAACCATATGGGTCTGTAAGCAACACACCAGGAAAATCTACCAACTCAGTAAACTCCCTGTGTTCTAAAACTTTTTTCATGACCTGGAAATTGTGGAAGAGCTTGCTGGTGTTTAACACTTCAAGTGTGCTCTATAAGTAATAGATAGCAATTTTTACACGCCAAATCACTAAGGAGTAAGAAACACCATATCTTTTTCCCTTATCTTCTTTCTAAAAGTACATTTCATCCCTCTTCTTAATGAATCTGGGAAGATTAGGTGCATGGAGCTGTCATATCACAATATATTCTCTAGATGTAAGAAATCAAGCACTTAACAATTAGAATATCTACTGACATGCCAATATAGAAACAGAGGTGATATTTTCCATCTCAGTTTGTCATTTGAAAGGTTGCGCTTACTGCAGTGTTTCTTATTAAAATGTACCAACAAAATGAAGATGAAATAGAAACTGACAATTTTGTCAGCAGTATGTCTTTTGACTTTTCTCTGGTGAAAAACATGATATCAGATTGACTCCAGTGTACAAGGATTTTGCGATGTACTGTGTATAAAATTAGAAGTCTAGCTTTTACATCTGACCTCTGAAAAGAGGTGATGCTCTTACTACTCAAAGTATAGTTTCCTTGAATTGCTATTTTTCTTTAGGCACAATAAGAGAAATTCAAAAGGCTCCTAGATGCATTTTGTGGTGCTGTGGATCTGAGGAGGAAATGATTTTTTGTGGTATAATTGTGTTTGTGTTCAGAAAATACCATTTCCTTCAGCTCTCAGGAAATTACATTACCCTGAAAACAACAAAGCCCTAAATTGTTTTTATAACATGCATTATATGTTGAAGAAAAAGCAATGAGCAAGTATCTAACTTTTTAAAACTCTGAAAATAAATGACTGTTTTTGTAGTTCTGTGAATTTTCCCAGATTGTTGCCAGAAAAGGAAAAATTGTGCAGTGAAGGTGATCTCATTTGGAAGTGACATCGCAGAGATCAGAGGCACTGAATGGCTTTCATCTCTGCCTACAACTCACTTCCTTTGAGAAACCACATATGTTGAAATAAAAACATAGGCCAAATTAGGTTTGTGACAGCCGGTCCCCTGCAAATGTACATCATCTTCAAACACACAGTGGTGAAGAGAGTTTAAATTTGTCTTTGAATCCTAATCCTCTCAGGATAACATCAGAATTATCCAAACACTGTCACAGCCTCTAGGTTAAGTAACAGCATCCAAACCTGAATACATCTGTCAGTGGCAGATTGCAGCTAACACCATGCAACTGGCAGCATGCAGCCAGAGACTGATTAGAAAGAGCCAAGTGATTTTGCTGCTTAGTCCTTTCCATTTGTTTGCTAATTAATTAATGTATACATTAAAGTAAAAAAAAAAAAAAGGGAAAGAAAAGAAAAAGTATGGAACTTTCCTGGTTTGGGTTGAAATAACCTGTAATTAGGATGGATAGCTTCTTGCAGGTTTTCCTGTAGGTCTCTGCTGTAATTTCCCAGAAGAGCAGAAAAATGTGAGTAGACATAACTTTTTTCAATTCAGCAATAGCTCCCTGCAAGATTGCTCTTTAGTTTATAGATGAAATTTATTACTGAACACATTTTTCAACCTACTGAATTCCCCTTGACAGCTAAAAATATTGGATGCTTGCTATTTCAGAAGTCTTCTATTTAGCTAAAGGATTTGAACGTTATCTGCTGTCCTCCTACTTTGAGGCTTCCCTATGCCTAAACAAAGATTTCTCCTACACTGAAATCTGTCCACCAGTGAGCAGCTGCTATTTGGCAGACAACCAACATCAGGAGAAAAAAAAGCATAGTAGATGGGTATGTTTCTTTCAGCAGATAAAAAGAGCCTTTATATAAGATGATGCAATAAAGATACCTGACTTTCTCCATTGCCAGTAATAATGAGGGCATTTGTTCAAAGTAAGTATGTACCACACAATGAACCAAGTATATGACTTTCCTTATTTGAGAAACTGCAGGCATCATCACTTTTTATGGAGGTGATGAACTAAGAGGAAAACCACGTTAGTGCTCTCCTGCTTTGTTCCTTTGCCCTCAAAAGACGACATCAAGGGAAGTATTTTAAAGGGAATTTGTCTCCTACTTCAGCATGAAACCCATGCAAGAGACTGTATGTAGAACAACTTGCTTTTAGAAAACTAGTTTTACTGCCAGGTACCTATGTTTCCAAAAGCCAGAACTGAATCCAGTCTCAGCTGGATGTGGCTGTACCTGACCACACTCACCCTGCAGAGGTCACAGCACCATGATGGGCAGCAGGATCGATGGAGGGGGTTGGGGTTGGCTGATGTGGCTTGCAGTCCACCCATAACCTCCACCATATGTTTTTGGAGCTCAAAGGAAACAAAGCCAGTCTTTCAATCTGGGTCCAAATAAAGGAATTTGCAGTTATTTAGAAAGTAGACATGCAGAAGATTATAGACTACATTTGGAAGAGAAGGAAGGTGTTTGATTTGCCCTTGGTGATGGCCAAGGTGGAAACCTGAGAGAGAAAATTATACTCTGCAAGGCAGAAATGTGGTTTGAAACAGAAAAGTGCTTAAAACTTGCCTCAGAATAGGATAACTGCATCTCTTGTGCATTTTAAGCAATAGTCCTGAGCTACAGACATTATGAGCAGTGCTGTGTTTACCATGGTGCTGAGGGGCTGGGTGGGGGCTCAGAAGAGCAGTGCCTACTGACAGGCACAGGGCTGCTGCCGAGCTGCTTGACTTGATGGTCTGGAGGCCAGTGAGAAGGCTGTGAAGGAGACACATGCCACCCAGGAAGAACATCAGCAGGGCTCTTTCAAGCCATCCAGTTGTGTTTTCCAGAAGCGTCAGGGATGACAAGACTCTGAGAGGCCTTTGCAGAGCCTTTGACCAAACACTGCAACTACTCACCAAATTCACCCCCAACCCATGCAACCTCTCAGGATGTGTCTGACATCCTGTATAACATGCAGAGCTGACACAGGGAGCTGCACCCTGACCCAGACCCCACATCTAGCAGCATTTTCTACTGCTCTTAAAAGCATCTGTGTCCCTCCCAGTGAGGCAGATAGCACCTTTGCACTGTCTTGGGCTTCCTTTAGCCCTGTGAGGAGCAACCAGCTCCTGACCTAGCTGTGTTTGGAGGCCTCTTGAATACACATTGAGTTTGGCAGGTAAGGAAGAACCCACGCTGTGCACAAGTGGTTCCACCATGCCTTCTGGAGGCACTGAGGCATTGTCACCTCTTCCCACACTGTGACACCAAGTGCTCTTTGGCCAAGTATGCATCTTCCCTGTCCTCAACACTGTGTCTGCTCCCGCCAGAGTAAGAATGTGCTGTTTCACAGGTAAGATGCAAAGGCTGTGATTGTGCTGTATGCACAAGTAAATGGACTGCAGGTCAAAGAAGATGCCTGTGAAGACTTGAGGGGGAGTTTATTTTGGACTAGTTCTTGCCTTCTCTGTTGGACTACATGCTAGTTAGGAGTTGAAGTGTTTTACATGTCGTCCTGGCACACTTATTCTAGTTTGCTTTAATCCATGAGTAATCCAGTTCATGCATTTTGATGACACTTCAGTAATGTGAACCAAAGCATAACAGGAAAATCTGCTTCAAAAGTGTGCTTCTGGTGAAACACCAATACAGTCACTTAGAGAAACCTGGAAGACCTCAGACTGGCAAAGTCAATACGTGGTCCACAAGCCCTTAAACATCCATTATCTAGCTACCCCAGGCCCTCTATGTAGTTTTTTGAAAGATGAATGCAGACTATCCTAATTCCGTTGAATACAGTAAGATATTTCCTCAGGGTGACATCTTTCATTGGCAGTGGTATTAAGACCAACTGTGCCAAAAAATTGTAATAATTTAGGAAAGGACAGAAAAAAGAACAGAAGGGTTTGTTGAATTTTCTTCTGCTATAAAATACCAAAAACTAAATAAATACTTAGATGAAGAAAATTGTTTTCCTTCCTCATACACCCCTCATAATTTTATGGGAGTGCTGAGTGCACTTCCTCACAGAAGATCTTCGCACTGAACGTTTTGCACATAGTATGTGCCAGGCTTTTCCACAATCAGCCATTGCTACTGACTTTTCCATGTCAGACCACAGTAAAGCTGACAGAACAATAACATCTGAGCTGTACTAGTATTTTAATTTCTTCCCTGAATGAAACATTTGCAAAAATTTACAAACTCTTTCAGAACAAGGCTGTTCACTTATAGCTGTTATATGTCACATTGCTAAATATACTTCGGTCTCGGAAAATGAAAAAGATCTCAGAGGTAATTTAATTAAGGACCTTGCTGCAAAATGTTGGGTTTAATCCATTTGCAGGAATATTCATAATGTAATAAAAGCATAACAGGACATACCTTGCACTTACCCAATAGATTAAGTGTCTTCACGGAGGATTGCAATCCCTGCTCTGAATCAGGCAGATTGGGAATTTAAATCTGGATATCTCATGTTTCTGACTCGACTCACTGAGCTAGATTTGGGGACTATCGGGGAGGGAAAAGAGATCATAACACCTCATTTCCCTTGTATTTGTAGATGGCATCAAAGTCCTGGCCCTTAAAAGCAAAACACCAAGGATGGGATGCAGATGTGTAAACACAAGTGTCTAATGCCACTTGATTTCTGTTAGGATAGCTGAATTATTTACACAGAGTTGGGAGACAGGTCCCAGATTGCTGTGGAGTGGGGACCAGGTGTGTTCAAGGGATATTAAGATGATTCTAGTTTCCTACAAGGTGGCAAAAGAATCTCAATTTTAATTTCAGAAATGCAAATCCAAGATACTTTTTTTCCTTATTTGGCCAAAGCCCAATGTTTATTAAACAAAAAAATATTCCCCAGTTATGTCCTGGTGATTACTCATGTGAAAATGGAAAACAAATGCCAAGATCACTCCTACACCATTGCTGCAAAGAGGAAAAGACGTATTTCCATCAACTATTTCACTCACAGATACTTCTCTAGGGAAAAAAAAACCTAAGCAGAAATTCTTCAAATATCACAGGCATGGTGACCTTATGAAGCTCTATGTGTCTAAAGAAAATGAGGTGGTAGCACAGAGCAATGAATTCCTCACATAAGTGGAAAAAAAACCAACTCTGTGGCAACCAGAGAGATTCAGCAGAAGCGAAGGTTTTGCAGTGTGTGCTGGACTGGGCTTTCCTAAACAGACACTTGATGTTAGGGCAAAACCACATCTGGGAAGGTGCAGGATTTTGCCTTTCAGCACAGATCATGTACTATATGGGTTTCAGATAACAATTTCTCGCTTTTTTTTTTTTAAGTTCAGCCATAATGTACAAAAAACTTTTTTTTTTTTTTTTTTTTACTGTAAAGCATACAGCAGCTCAAACATATTGGCACAATATTGGTTGAGATACTCTCCATTTTGATTAAGACTATTTTTTAAGTTTAACTACTTTCAGCTGTAGTTACATGAGAAAAAGAGGGACAGATCATAGTTTTAATGCTTAAAAATTCAGTTGCTGAACAAAATTATCCTTATAATAGGAAGTATTCTGGTTTTCAGACAACAGGCATAGTGTTTACCGGGGGTTTTTTTTGAAGGCCTCTGCACAGGTCCCACGGGTGAAGCAGCTACTGACATTGGTGCTCAGATGTTGCACAGCCAGGAGCACTGCTGCTGCCTTCACATGAGCTGCCTGAGCAGCACTGCTTTTAATATCTTCCTAAATAGGAGAATGAGCCCAATGTATGCCCAGAGCAGACACTAGTGTTTAGATGTAGATATGGGGGTGTGTCGGTCACTAAACAGAAAGTTTTGTGTAACATTAGTGGATGCCAAGACCCATGTGAACATTATTCATCTGTATTTTAAGAGCACAACCTCACAGGTTTTATACAAGTTTTAAGGAACCTCATGTGTTAGAAAGGTTGACGGGGTTTTCTATACAGTCAAGGAGCAGCTGACAAGCATATGTGTCAGCTGCTGTCTATAAACTACTGTTGTATTCACACCTAAAGAATCCTCCATCCTACTGAAGTCCTTGGCCTAGAATTTGTAGATTATATTTTTCTTCTTCCATACTAGGGTGAACTGATGTATCAGTTTATGATGGCATCATATTAAAATCTAAACTGAAAAGCAGTGTAAGTGTCCTCTCCTTACCTGCTTTAAACTCATCCTGGGGTGTCTGGTCAGCTGTTGTTATTGTTATTATTTGGATATCAGTAAATAACAAAGTGTTCTTGTATTCAGATCAGCTCACAGTTGAGATGCTCTTCGCTTCACAAAAGGGAACAACACATGCTCTCCGGATGTGGGAAACAAAGGATTATTCTTGCTGTGTCACAGATAAAAGAAGTGGCACACAGACAGACTGGGTGACTTGCTTGAGCTCACATAGGGTCTTCAGGGAGAGCTGGATTCTTTCAACAATATTCTGATCTTCTATACACAAGTTCATCCCATTCCAAAGAGAAAATTCAGAGCAACTTGCAACCCAGGAATCCAATTTCCATCTCTGACTCATTCATTTCTCCTCTAATGATCCTCTCCTCTCCAAGTGCCCTACATCATCCACAGTAAAAGAGCTAAAGATAGGATCAAACTCTAATCCTCCTGCTACAGAAGTCAGCTAGCAGCTCAGGGGTAGCACACCACCTCCATTTTGAGAAAAGAGGGGGCTGTTTTCCAGGGGCTCCTGAGGTAAGCTCAGCCCAGCCCTGCTGACGGGGAGCAGGGTCCGAGGCCGTGCCACAACAACCTGCACTGCCCCTTCTTTCTTTCCAGGCTTGGCTGCCTTCTGACTGGGTGTGAGAACACTCCCTTGGGTTTTGGGGATTATTTCACTACCCTTTCTTTTCCTCCTTAATTCAATATATTGTACCTAATAATTTTTGGCTGCCACTGATCTCTGTTACGGCGTCCTGAACACGTGCTGGCAAAATCCTTTGGAGACTGTAGAGTACACGTAGATCTCTATTTTATCTCAGAACATCCCATGATACATATTTAATGTTTATTTCAGCAAATATGGAAAAAAGTTCAAAGCATCTGGAATTAGAAGTCCATCTTGCATTTTTAGTGTAAACATTACCATACTGTTACTTTGCAGACTGCCTGTGGATACTCAGGCAAGATGCAGAATCAGGTTAAACAGGATATCCCTAGAGAGTGAAACTAATGAGCCAGCTGAGGAAGCTTACACTATATAGCCCAATACTCTCCACCTTCTTGCTTGCTGCCTGGTGACATTTGCAGGAAGTCCTTCTGTCAAACCTATTACAGGCAGGCTACAAGTCATCATAAGCATTTACCCAGTGTGACGTGGTAAGGTGCTAATTACTTTTTCTTGTTATTTAGCAACACCCCTCTTTCCTTGCTATAATTAATGGCAAAGGAAGATGTCCCAGGAGAACTGTAAGACCTGGTCTATGTTCAAAAGGATTATCTTTGCGATGAGATAATTCTCACCATGTCAGTTTGAACAAGGCTCTAGGTCTGGATTTTGTTTGTAATGCAATGCAAAGCAATTACGCCAGATCAGAAAATCTGGCCCATTTTGTGTAGTGAGTGATAATTTTGCACATTACAACGGGGCATCTGCCCTGTTTTAGTATATATGTGCACATTTAGTATATGTGTGCAGAGAGAAGGAAGGCTTTTTGGTTTTATTCCGGCTCATTAAGTAGAATTGTGAAAAAGGCTTGGCTATGGTACCGAAACTCTCTTCCAGGATGGTAGTAGGAAAAATGAGGCTTCAATTCATGAAAAAAGTCAGGTAAGCAAAGAGGATTTCTGGTACAAACTCTATTCATTACATATATAATTTTAGAGGAAGATTTCACCACTCTGAGATAGATTTTTTCTTCTCCTAGAATATAAATTTTTATTCAGAGATTTAATTGAACAAATCATAGACATTTCATTCTGGTGGCTAAGGAACAAATTAAAAGACATCTGAGACTCACAAAAGATATTTATTTATTTATTTATTTAGTCTTTTAAATTATGCTTAAACATATGTCTCCCTCCCCTCAAGTTACGGAGGAAAAATAGTATTTGCAAGCCAATCAGAACCATTTACTTCAATGTAAATAGAAGTGTGGTTTTTTTAAGTAATTATTGTTAACTGCAGGGGGAAAATTATTTACTGTCCTTATAGCCAGATCTAAATATTTCTTTATTTAATTCCTTCTGTACCTCCTCCTGGCTGGCATCAGGCCATGGCTTGTGTTCATAAAATGCTGCCAGTCGAGCATATTCAACCTATCTATAAGACCTCACTTTTCAAATGCAAACCCAAATAATCTACAGACCATCAGATTTTCCTTTCTTCTTGTTCTGTTGGATCTACTGAGGTAGAATTAAGTAATTCCTTTACGAATGATGGAAAAAAAATAAAAGAAAAAGTAGTAAAGCATCAAAACTTGATGCCTGACGTTAGATATATGTTTGTCAGGAATGACATTATTTCAGCTGATCTGACCTAGGGAAAGGCTACACAGGCTTCCTGATCTCCCTTTCGTGACTCTCTGACTCCCAGTGAGGTTTGTGCCAGGGTCTTCTCTACACCTTCATGTCTGCAGGACACAATCTTCCTGCAAGGCCCAGGAGCCCAGAGGCAAGGCATTGTATGCTGCAGGGCTGTCCTGGTCACTCTGACATTGTTCACGTCAATACCTGGCCTGGAGCATTTTTAAGGACTGTAAGTAACCAGGTTAGCTGTCTCATTCAACCTGCTTGTGATTTATCTGCTGTCACAAAATGCACTCAGCAGGATTCCTAAAGTATACAGCAGGAGTAAGCACCCATGTGGCTGACTGAGCATGGATGTGCTGGAAGGGCTGAGTTTGCCAGCACAGTGTTTTCTCACAGCAGAGGCAGGTGCAATATCTCAGTTCCCTCAGTCCTCACAGCCAGCCCAGGAGACAACAGTAAGGTGCCACTTATGCTGAAAATTGATATCTGAAAAAAAGGTTTGCTCTAAACTTTTTCAGTATTTGTAAACCCAAGGACGTAAAAGTAAAATAATACTTTTAACTTAAGATGCATAAACAAATAGAGTGGTGGCAGTTAGAAGAGTATAGTCACATTTGCTGTCCATAACATTTGGTGTTCCACTAGCTCGTGGGAAAACACCACTCCTATCTCAAGTGCTTTACAGTATCCTGTAGCTTCCTTAAAAATTAAAACTGCCAGCAACATATGTCAAATAAATTTTAAACAGGTTTTTATGTAGTAGCCTGCAAAGTGAACATTGACTTCAGGCTCATTTCTGGGGCATCTTCACAGAAGGGAAAATAATTGGCTGAGCATTGTCCAGGCATAATAGTGAATAATATTTATCAGATATATAGCTAAACTAAAATGTAAACAACATGGTAAAGGGAAAAGCAGGGGAAAAGGGGCAATTATCATCCCAGAACAGTCGTTTCCTTTGAGAAATCTGGTATCTGAGCTTAAAGGTGCAAGGGCATGAGAATAACAGCAGGAGAACAACGAATAAAAAATATCACCGCAGCAGTTTAGTTGAACGATTACAGAGTGAAAGACAGGCTACAGAACTGCAAATCTGAGTTCTTTAGCATTACAAAGGTTAAGTCACAGTGTGACACGGGGAACTTGAGGCACTTGATGAGACAGTCATTATTCCTCAAAGAAAGAAAGGCAGGATCAATAGGAAAATAAATAGACCACTCTGCACCTTGACAGCGTTTTACAGGATCCCCTAATTGCTTAGTTTCCTCCCTTTGTATCTTTCAGAGAAATAATGATACCTGGCTCTATAAGTCACTGCTAAGAAGCCAGCTTGACAGCTTCAACTGAGGAATTTAGATTGAAGCTTACAGCCCCTCCCATGGGCAAGATACTACTGCAAGGAAGGAAGGAATTATTAGATGTATGGCAAATATGCCAACAGCTACGGTTGGTGGATGTGGAAGTGTAGTCTCTTTGAGGATATTTGGGACCAGAATAATCCTGTGACTTTTAGGGCTTGCTGAGCTGGTGATGCTTTCATGACTATCTACTGCTGACATGCCAAGGTGTCTCCTTCCACTACGTGAGTGTCCCAGGTGCTTGGTCAGCCAAGGTTTTTGCTGTAAATAAACTCAGGCCAGCTCTTGTGAAGTTTCCATCCTTTTGATCTCTAAGGTCACACCAAAGAAGGGGACTATTGTCATGATTATTTCCTAAGTCAGAGCATCCTTGCTTAACCAGTCCAAAGTTTTGTGAAACGTGTCTCTTGAGAGGATTCCATGTCTAGTTGCTCAACATCAACAGATCTAACAGGTATGGAAGCCAAAAATCTAGAAGGTTAAATAAGATTGTGTAAAAGAACTAACAGCCAGGACTCTGTCTGTAATGCTCCTTCTTGACAAAGAACGAGTACCTGACAAAGATCTCCAACCTGGTAGGAGATACAGAGAGTGGTTTCTCTGGAGGATGATGTGATGCCCTCGGCACAGACTGTGGTGGCCCCTGGTAGTGTGCAGTAGATACCGATGGGTTTTTCAGGATCTGACAATTGAAACAACATTGCTGCTACTTCTTTCTTATAAATATTTCCAAGTTCTAGGAGTTCCACTACTATAAACTGAAGTCAGGCAGATTTACTTAAGAATAATTATTTTAAAACTGCAATCAGGTGCATAAAGTGCAAAAAACCATTCTGATATTCTTGGTTTCATGGCTCAGTGCTCAAAGTTTATAAAAAAAAGTTATTTCGCATTGAAAACTGTTGAGAAATGCTAGTCTTCAATTGCCTATTTGGGAATGAGATTAATTACAAAATACCCAGGCAGAGTAACCACATAGAAAGCTGTCAGTGACAATGACATGAATATTCCTGAGGGCTTTGTCACAAAACCTGCATGTTTTTATATAACTTCAAGTTGACTAATAAGATGACAGATTAAAAAGTTCTTTTCCAGCCCCAAAATGCAATCCAAACATTGCTGGACAGCTCAAAATTGTACTCCTGTGATGGTGTCCCTTTGGACCACTTGTTCCTCCATGTTTAACCCTATGCAGAGACCCTTCAGGCAAGGTACACACAGTTTTAAAAGATAAAACAAATACATCTTAGTCAACATACACCAAAGATAGCTGTATTTACCAAGCCATGTGGTTTGTTATGTTCCCCACCCCAGTAAGACACTCAAAGATTGTTTGGAGGCCAGGTAGGCATTAGTCAGGAAGAGGATTGAATGGCTTCACTCCTGTCATGATGCTGTTCCTGAATTGCTACCCTTCAACACTGCATATGTTTTTGTTGGGGTTTTTTTTGTTTGGTTGGTTGGGGTTTTTTTGTTTGTTTTTTTGGTGTTTTTGTTGTTGTTGTTTTTGGTTTTTTTTTTGTTTGTTTGTTTTTTTTACTTTTTATTTTTATATCCTTCCATGACAGTGCTTTCTTTCTGGAATCGCTGAGTTACTAATGAACGTCTCTCAGAATTCTTACCTGTCTGCAACTTTATCTTCCTTATCTTTGCTCTACAGACTTTTTCACAGCTCTTTCTCAAACTGAGCAATTAGAAGTCTGAGGCAGGTTAGTGCAAGTGAGCCACATCATTATGGGGCTTTGCATTCCTGGCACATCTGGGACAAGTTACAGAGGGATGCAGAGATGGAGACTGGAGCCCTACACCACCTGGCCTTTCATATTGTCCACCAGGAAAAGGTCAGTGAGGCAAGGAACAGAAACTACAGCAAACACTTCCCCATATGCTGGAATTTCACTTTTAAAAAGCTTTTAAATTGAATTCGCAAGAGCTTCTGAGGTAAATTCTTTGAGATTTTCCTGACCACTTTCAAAATAGAATGGTGTTACATGTATTACTTTGCACTCAAAATGTGATCCTGAAGTACAGGTGCAGAGTGATTTAAAAGATAAGGAAAGAAGTCCACATGTGAATTTGATCCTCACAGGCCTCTTGGGCCTTCCTGGCCCACCTCAGAGTTTTATAAAGATTATAATAATGTCTGTACTTCTGCAGAATAGTTTATGGAACTGAGCAATATTTTTAACCTCACACAAGATCGGAGATTAATTTAGGTTAGAAGACAGCTCTGGGTCTCTAGTCCACACTCTGCTCAAAACAGGACTGGCTTCAAAGCTAGATCAAGTTGCTCTCATCCAGTTATGAAAATCTGCAAGGATGGTGCTCAGACAGAATCTCTTGACAGGATATTCCAGTATTTGACAGATGTCACTGTGAACACTGGTTTCCTTGTGTTCAGTCAGAATTTTTGTGGCAACTTATGCTTTTTGCCTTTTGTTCTTTGCAGTGTAGCTGAGAAGGAGCTGAGTAGTCTGGCCTCCCAAGGAGAGAACACACACCACTTACAATCACAGACAACACAGACTTGACTTCAGTAAATTAATTTAATTTATTTCAAGGCAGAATAGAATGATGAGAAATAAAATTCAATCTTAAAACACCTTTCTGCCACACTTTGTCCTTCCTGGGCTTAACTTTACTCACAATTTTTCTATGTCCTCCTGTCTCACTGGCATGGGAGCTGTGGTCAGTTCACTGCACATTGTCTCTGCCTTCCTCCTTGGGGGAAAACTATTCATAGTCTTCCCTGGCTCCACACAACTTAGTTACACAGATAAATATAGAATTATATCTAATGCACTGCCATTATTTTGTCCACTGGCTTAAATTTCTGTTTCCCGTTGGTTTTCTCCCCTCACTTTTGGATGCACAAGAAATCTGAACTTCTTCCAAAATGGAGAGAAATCTATAATTTAGTTCAGTAGATTCCTGTCAATATTTTAGCTCTTCTGTTATAAAAAGACAAACATCAGTTTAGAAAACACAGTGAATGAAGAATATACCAGCACGTTTTATAGTTTACACTGCTAAACATAACAAAGCCTAAAAATCTTCAGAAACTATATAAAAAACACAAACCCCTTGCCCTTTATGTTCATTTTGGCTTGTAAATTGCTTAAAAGCTTTGCAGAGAGAAGCATTTATGTTTCAATAAAAATGGTTAGCATATATGTTAGTGTTCTTGGATTGTCTTGTTTGCATGGGCAATGAAGTCTGAGGTTAATCTCATCTAATCTAAATGACGCTCACATTAGATTTTGCCAGAGAGCTGCAGAGCGAGGGATCCCATGCCTGTGCAGTGAAGCAGGCACTTGCCTCCCAGATTTCTTAAAAGGAGCATTATTTCCAGATGCCTTATGCTTATATTGTATCCTCAGTTCAACTCAAACATCAGAAAGCAATTAACTGTTTTCATCCCTGTTTCTGGCTGGATGCACAGGCAGTAGCAAGCTGCTTGGTTTTCAGAACATTTGACATGAAAGGCTGAATTTCCACTTCAGTGCATGAGATTCATCCCTCTGCCTCCTATTAACATTAATGGGGATCCCTTCACTAAATCCCCTGCAGTACACTGAAAATCTCTTCCTGTTTATAACTCAGGGTCATGTTGTTGTTTCTCCCTGGATTGTGTCCTGAGGGGATTATTCCATTTTTATGCCCATGCTTTCACATAAAATAGGAGATAATTTTAACATTTTCAGGCAGTATAATTTTCTTTTTATGAGTTTCTAGGAGATTCAAGATGATTAACATCTTGTAGTTCAAATTTTCCTCTGAAGCTGGTCACACCAAGAAACAGTTCCCCTGGCCTAAACAAAAACAACAAATAAAGAGAATAACGTTCATCCTCTTGGATCTCTTCTTCAGGTTTATTGCAAGTTGCTTCAAGACCTGAAATCCCAATCTGCAGCTCATCTGGACTGTCACTTTTCAAGAGTATACTGTCATTCGTGCGTGGGCCAGGTGTATAGATCTTGCTTTAATGTGCTGCTGGACAGGTCAATGAATTTTAACCTCTGGAAAGTACTCACAAATTTCATAGCATATAAGTAGTCCTTCTGTGGAAGCACATTGCACTGCGTTACTGTCTTATGGAGTTACTGAGTTGTTTTTGCAGCTGGAGATATATATAATAGTAATTAATCAATTTGGACAAAGCTGGTCATAGCTGTCTCTTCGGGGTGGAGAAAAGTTACAGTAAAAGCTGAAGTGAGAAAGCTGTGCAAACATTAAGGAGTAAATGCTTTAAGAAATGCCTGAAATGTCTAGCATGATCATAGAGCAAAGCAAAAGCATTGTGTTCAAAGTCTATGTTATAATGGTAAACAAAATGTGCGTAGGAACAATCCTGGGCATTGATTGGTACCGAGTGGTGTGCATCTCTGCAGAGAAACTATTACTCTCCTGACCTGTTTTCTGTTGAGATAGAGTTAATTTTCTTTTTAGTAGCTGGTATAGTGCTGTGTTTCGCATTTAGTATGAGAATAATACTGATAACACATTGATGTTTTAACTCTTCCTAAGTAGTGCTCACTCTAGTCATGGACTTTTCAGTTTCCCATCCTCTGTCCACAAGTAGGTGCTGGGGGGGATCATGACCAGGACAACTGACCCAAACAGGCCAAGGGGCTCTTCCATGCCATAGAACACCATGCTCAGTATATAACTGGGGGCAGTTGATTGGGAGGGGCCTTCTGCTGATGAGGGACAGTCTGGGCATCTGTCAGGAGGCGTAGAGCAACTGCACTGTGCATCACTTGCCTTTCTGGGATTTTAGTATTCTCTTTCTCTCCTTTTAATAATAATAATAATTAGTATTAGTATTGTTATTATATTTTATTTTGTTTCAATTATTAAACTGTTCTTAACTCATGAGATCTATTTTTTTCTCCTGGTACTGGCTGGGGTTAAACCACGGCAGCTCCAAAAGCAGTTTGCCTGCCTGCAAACTGCATGTGTGTGTGGAACAATTCCTCCCATGTGCTGACACCTGAACCATGCCTGGGAATAATTTGTATCACACTGACTGGTTTGAGTCAGAATGGTCCCAGAGTTCCCCCAGGATTATGTTGCTTAATTCTGTAGTATAAATCTATCTTTACTGCTTGCATATATACATTTGCTAGTTTAAATAACTGGCATAATAAAAGTAGTGAAAATATGTCAGCTCAGGCTTTACCTGAGATAGCTGCGAAGGTGCAAATTTTTGACTCCAGGAGCTGACTCTGAATGTGACCTTCTAGCAGCACATGCTGACATTGAAACTATCCCATCCTTGTTGCTGTTGCTGCCCCTGCTATCTAGATTAAATCTGCCACGTTCTTTTTGTGGTGTGGACAGGCCATATGTTCCTTAGAATTTAATTTCCATTTTAAAAATCATTTGGGTGTTCAGCTGCCTTAAACTTCCTGAAAGTCAGCAAAGTTAATGTTACAAAACACTTAGCAAACTCTTCTGCAAATGCTGGCAGCTGGCAGCCAGGAGAGCAGTGCTGCAGCTTGCAGCAGGCCCTGGAGAATCATGCCTGGACGCACCTGCTTGAGGGCAGACTTTTTGTGTAGACTCTCAGTTTAGCCACAGGTTTCTGTGGTACAATAAGCAGATCTCCACATATGAGTTAGGAGCTCATATGCCTGTTGTCAACCTGTCCTTGCTCACTTAATTCAATTTCTACCATAGCCCAGTCATTCTTGAAGCACCCTCAGTTAGCTGCCTCTCACATACGGTGCTTGAGACTGTAAAGAGCTTCTCAGATGAACTTTTCAGCCTGTGTTAACCTCAGTGTTTCTGATTTGGTGTGCAGGCTAGCTAATTTAAGAGTAATTGGGATCTGCTTACATTAATGCACAGGCACAGCATGGTGCTCAGCAGAGCAGTATGTCAAGAGAATAAACAGCCATGCAAACTACTGCCTGTGCATGTTTGAATGCTTACAGAAACACAGTTTATTGCCCCTATAATATACTGTTTTGTATTTGTAGGTCAGAAAGACAGGCTTGTCCATTTCTGGCCCCGCCCTCCCACCAAGCAGAGCTCCTTCTGAACACATGGGAGGTCCCAGGTGGACTCAGGTCCCAGCTGGTGAGATAAGCTGCATGATGTCAGCTTCAGCTGTTGCCTGTATGTCCCTCATTTCAGCCACAAGTTCAGGGCAGAAGATAAGGAGTAGTGCATTCAGTAAAAACTTCACAGGCATAGTGAAAATGTGGCTTGTTCCGTATTGCTTGTGAACACTAGCAGGGAATCTCTAATAACCATAGATGGCTAGGGCTCAGGATTGTTGTTCTTCACAGAAAAAAACCCAAACCAACCAAAGAAAAAAACCCACAACAACAACAACAAAGAAAAACAAACACTAAAACACTTTTAGGTGACTGCACTATGAAAAGTATTAGAGGTTGAGTCCGAAGTCACTCCTGTCAAATGGGGAACTCACATTCATTTTCCCATTCATATTAAATGTGATTATCCTGGTTACTGGCAGTCCTACATTTGAAATATGTAGATGTAGGCCTGTTGTACAGCATGCATACATTTTTGAATGGACAAAAATCATTTAACAGTAGGAAGTTTTGTTGCATTTTTGCGTGAAAATTATGTGTGTAATAACTTGAAGATCTTCAAAAGACTAACTTTTCTCTTTCTCCCTTTCAAATAAACATTTACACTTTGAAAAGAGGGGAGATCATGTATAGGCACTGCTTAATTTCCAGTTTAAAAGCTAAGTGAGGTGGTAGCAATTATCTTATGTATTTTATTGACTGCTCTATTTTTTTTTAATGAGCTTGGAGCCAGATTCATTAGCTGGTGCGAAAGACTGAAGTACAATCCCCTAAACCCAGGAAGAACTCAGACAGACCTTTCCTTTTTTTTTTTTTTGCAAGTCCATGGTGTGTCAAGAATCACATTTCTGAGATTCATTGAGTATGTCACTTCTGGCTATTAAAAGGGACTAGGAATTCTGTAGTTACATTGTTCATTTATCATTGTCTTCCAGCACTTCAGAGCATAATTGTTTTTTTTCTCCTCACACATTTCAAAGGATTTCATACCAAGTTTTTAGAAAAAGCTAAGAGGGACATCTTTATGACAGCCGTATCGTGGTAATGGACATAGAAATGCATCCTCAGGGAATGCTAGGAGCTTTTTTTAATTACCTGCCTAACCAGGATCCAACAGATTTCCCTTTACTCCCTTCTCATTTTTCACTTAGACTGTATTCCTTCGGGTCGTACTCATTGCACTCCAATAAATTACATTTGCCAATGTGTTGCAAGCAATGTTTTAACTCCTGGATGTCTGTAGCACCCACGTCTGTGCTCAGGAGTCTGCTGGGTTGTCAAAGAGGACGCCTGAACACCTGAGTTGAGCTGGAGTTGATGGACCGTGGCTAGGTCTAGTGTCTACAAGGAAACCTAAGATTTTCATCCAGGCTATGAGACCTTATGTATGTAACTAGGTCCTTTGCACCCTGTACTCCCTGTGTTCATGTTTTATCCTTACAAAGGTTGCTATTTGGATGTGTACTTCCCAAATTTCACATGCTCTGTTGAAGTAAAGAAAATAGGACCATAAATACAGGCAGCCTAAGAAAGCTTTGTATTGCAGCTTACTTGTGTTGTGTTAATACATTCTTTATTACTTGGATTTTTAAAATTTTCTTGTGATAAAAACAGAAAGTTCATTTATCAGGATGCTAGTCCTTGGCACTTGTAAGGTGTCCTTTTGAAGGGAGTTGAGTACTTTTTGCAGGTAAGCATTAGAGGAGATTGCTTAGGGAGATGACCAAATGTTTATTACTGAAGATCTTTAAGAACATCTGCTAGAAATGTCATAAGTTTAGTAAGCCCAGATGTTGGGAGAAACGGAATGATTTCTTGGGGTCCCTTTGTAAATCTGTCTTATTTGAGTTTTGTATGAGTTAAAGAAAAAAAACCCGCCCCAAATCCAAAAAGGATGTACAGGACTAAACCCAGTTTTTTAACACTTTGCTCTAAAAGTCTGTAGAGTACAAACCTGGAAAAAGGCTTTGATTATCCTACAAGATTTAAGTGGACAAAATAAGCTGCGAGAAAGTTACCAAAATCAAATACTACTCCCTCAAGACTACATATATATTAAAAATATGACACTGTAGAATCTGCTTACTTCATTCCTAATGGCTCTGTTTACAGTAGCTTTAGGATGCTCAGGGATCCTGTCAGAATTCTTAAGTTTGTCATATTCCTTGCAGAGAAAAGTTCCTACTTCTTTTTCTTCAGATACAGGAGTTCTGACATTAAGATGAGATACAAATCACAGTATGACTGACAGATTTTTGTGTTGCCTCCCATCTTGCAAGACTAATGTAGCTTTCTGCAAGACTGGCAGAGAACTATCCACATAAGGACAATGGATTTGGCATCTCACAGAAAAGGGACATTTTCCATTTTTTCAAAGGTATAGTGCAAGGCTCTCCACAGATTTTCAAAGGCATGTCCTTGCCTCATTATGCTTGCTTCAGCTATTTCCAGAATTATTCAATAGCTAAGATTTGCTTGCTTTTCTTCATTAAAGTGCTGGAAATTAGGACAGCAAACTCAGAGAAATATTGCCAGTACTCAATGCTTGTGCTTCCAACCCTTTTTTCTGTGCGCTTGAGTGAGCTCTGCTTGTTGCCTCTGTTTGTTGTCATTGTTTGTGCTGTGTTTTGGTGGACATCTGGGTCAGGGGAAAAAAAAGGTAGAAGAAAGAGAGGGAAAATGGATCACAGCTGAATAAAGGAAAGGTGTGAAACAATAGCGTATGAAGTAACAGTGAATAACATGTTAATGAAATTTCCCTATATGTTTTAATTTTATAGCATATAACATTTGTCTAGATTTACTGTCCCTGTCACTATAACAGTGATGATCTTACAAACATTAAAAATAGTCATAACTGTGGAAAGTTCTTTCTGGCAAAGATATGCTTGGTGGAAGTTTGGAAAACAGTCAGTAATTTGGGCTTCACGGCCCATCTCTGACAAGGAAGAGCTATATCATGGGCAGTGACACAATGACATTTTAGAAGGTCAGGTGCTCCTATGGGCTACTAAACAAGTTCTGGCTCAGCTTTGGAGAGATGTGAAAGAGGAGTGTAATCAACACCTTTGTCTCTTGTTGCTGGCTTGTGACATAAGATCTCAGAGAGTTGAATACTCTCTGTAAGTAAATAATATATGGAGCCTTATTAAGATGCTCATGCCCTTAATTAATATTATTAAATAAAATATATATTAAATTAGTATTATTAATATAAATATTATTAAATAAAAATAAGATTGTTTGTATTTATTTTGCAATGGAAGATACAAGGCATTCAAGATCTTGATATTTTCTCTGCTAGAGATGAACAAATAATTTCATCTTGCTCACAGAAAGTGGAAAGAGATAAAATCTCTGAAGAATGCACTGAAAGCATAAAAAACTTCTAGTGAACAAAACTGGGCTATACTAATAAAGCAATTATTTCTTTCTTTCTTTGCTCTTAGGTCACTATGGACAGTTATGCCGAGGACAGATGTGGTGTCACTGGACTGATGATCCATTTTTTTCATGCACTTCTGAAAGCTACTGTTAGCATGATACCTTATCTGATACCTTATCTTTGGTTACTATTGCACTGACAAATTTTCTGATGCATCAGGATTTTCAGGTGGATCTGTGGAGACACATGCTTCTTATGGATTTATATTTTAGAAACTGATTCATTAAAGAATGAAAAAAGCCTATTTTCTTTGCATATCTTGTGCAAAACCTGTTACAGAAACAATTGATAGGTGTGATAAAGGGAAGGCACTTATGCCTAAATGTAATCTTAGACATGCTTGCATAGGCTTGAGAAGATGCACAGTACATGATGAATTTTAGCATTCCTGTACATCCTGCTCCATGCTCAGACAACCTGGTTGTGTCTGATTTGTAATGGGGGGAGATGGTATTAAAAACTAAAAATTAGTTCTAACACAGATTTATCAGTAATTATACTAGGAAGGCATGCTTTTCTAAAATTGTATATCAAGTGTTTCAGAAAAAGCCTGAAGCGGGGAGATTAAATTTTTGAGAAGCCTACACTGAGTGATTCATTGGTAACTTGTAAGGTGGCAACATTGGGACATTATGGTAAAAGAAGAGCTAAATGACAGTAATAAAAAGACCCAACTCCATGTTTTTGATAATAAATAGGTGCTTAGGCAAAATATGTGCTTCTCTAAATCCTGATAATGATGGCAAAGTGATTTAATCTTGATGACTTTTTCTTTATAGGAAGACTGACCGATCCTGACATCACTCAGTGCATCTACAAAGCACACGAGGAGGAGCCATGCAGGAAAAGGATCAGGTACTTCAGGCACCTTCAAGGAGAAGCTCTTAAATGCTCCTAGCTGTTCTTGTGTGGAGGTTAATAATCAATAAAAGACTGCCATGAACTAATTACAAATATGGAAATAACTACATTACTTATTTTAACGTTTCAAGGAGACTGCATGCTCTGTTTCTGTGCCAACACTGCTCTAAATGGTGTGTGACATTTAGTCTGAAATGTGAGCCTTCTTTGGAGATGTGGGAGTGCAGGCCTTGTCCTGGCCTTTGAACTCCAAAAGGGAGGATTTTCTTTAAGTACAGATACAGTTTTGTTAAAATAGTTGAAAAGTAAGCTTTAAATAGTAAATTTTAGAAGCTTTTTTTCAACTAAATAAATTTAGGCTTCTTTGATTATAAAATTAAATAGATAATCCTGTCCTTAGGGAAGAATAATATTAGTAGCTAAGGCTAAATGCATATTTTAATTTGGCTAACCAGTAAAACCTATATGACACCTTTATATAAGGTTTTCATCTTCTTCCTTTTTGTGTTTTGCAGTGGGGTCTTACTCCCTCCTAGAATCCTCTCACTAAAAAAACCCTATTTATTCATACATGTTCAGCATGACTTTTGGCCAAAGAGATTAATCAATGAGGGACAGACAAAACCCATCTATCCATATCAGATCTAATGCTGTGAATTGAGGATTAACAGCTCAATTTTGTTTGTACTGTACTAGTACATTAGGGCAATTACTATCCAAGCACTCTATCTGGATGAACACAGTACTCCAAAGTGGATTTAGATTAAACATACAATGTACAGAGTGCAATGCTCACCTGTATTCATGGTTTTCATGGCAAATGAGTTTGTCACTCACAGAGTGATTTTTTCTAATGACCTCAGCGTTTTGAACAGGTTAGAATGTAACCAAGACACTTGAAACAGCTGTGTTGATAGCAGTGAGCAACATTATCTTTGGTTCATTTTCAGTATACATCTATTATATTCGTATTTATAACAGAAAGAAGATTTCTGTGTTTAAATAACTGATTCTGGATGACTAAACTTGCCACTTGTCAGTGAGGTTTGCTGAAGAAGAATAGATTTTTTTTTCTTTTTAAGTTGATGATAACTTACTCATTGGTTTGTATAAACTCACTTCACCTACCCCAGTAGTTCCAGTCAAAATATATTACTGGCTTACCTTTATTTTTTGCAGAAAACTTTGAGTTGATATGAATCCTGTAAACCTTGGAAGTGCCAGCCTAACTAGAGGAGCTAGTGAGGTGGTCTGGTGCCAGGTGTGAGTGGGACACCATGAGATGGGTGTGCAGAGCCAGGACGGACAGCCATAACACTTTCTCCCATTTACAGTCTCATTCTGCTCAATCTGAAACTCATTCAGGGACTTTCCCTCACCTTTCCCTCCTGGCAGTTTGCTCCAGAATATTCTTGTTCCCATATTTAGGACTTATTCTCTCAATTTACAGTCTCACCCTTCTCATGGTCAGTTTAAACTCATCTGTTCCTTGTGCTGGTATTGTCTTTCTGCCTTCTTACATGTCCTTCTGTCTCTCTGGTAAACTTTCACCATCACTCTTCCTAGCCTAGACTTCATCAAATCAGTTCAATCAATTATTCTAATCTCTCGGATAGTAGAATCTTTATTCTCCTACTATCTTAGCCTCTCCTGCACCTTTTCCAAATTGAGTTTATCTTTTCTAGCCATAGCCTACAAGAAATATATGAGTTTCACAAATTGTGTAACAAGCACTGCAATAGCACTTTTATTTCTTTGTCTCCTTAAACATCTTGAGATACCATTTCTCTTTATTATATATAACCTTGTATTAATTGCACATAGTTATGGTGTCAGAGACTAGAATTTCTGGGACTTTGTCCCTGGCTCTCTTCCTACTACAGTCCATCTTTTTGCTAGAGATGGAGTGTGTGTGTCTGTGTGTGTGTGAAATTCTCCTATATCTTGAAATATTTGTCACAGAATCATAGAATCACAGAATGTGTCAGGTTGGAAGGGGCCACAGTAAGTCATCTGGTTCAACCTCCCTGCTCCAGCAGGGTCATCCTAGAGCACATTGCACAGGTTCTTGAATATCTCCAGGAGCTTCATGTGTCTCATACTGAGGAGCCCAGAACTGGACGCAGCACTCCAGGTAAGGCCTCACGAGGGCTGAGCAGAGGGGCAGGATCACCCTACTCAACCTGCTGGCAGTGCTCTTCCTAATGTACCACAGGATACCACGGGCCTTTTTGGTCACAAGGGTGCACTGCTGACTCATTGACAGGCTTGTTGTCCACAAAATAGTAAAGAATAAAAGATTAAGGAAAACTGCAGCTGATCATTTTCCTGGAAAACATAAAGTTGTGGTGATAACAGTAATAAAAAAAAAATCTATTGAGAAAATTACATCCTAATATCTTCCAAAAGTCTCACAAGCACTTGAAAGAAACTTGAATAATAATTGCAGGGGGAAATGGGGAAAAGAGGATGCATTAAAAATGGTATAATGATCACTTTCTAATTTTGCTTACTTATCCTGTTGGCTCATTGACCGGGTGTATATTCCTCTGTGTTAATCACCATGCATTGTATGTCATAATAGCTAAGAAGAACAGAATTTTCTTATATTGCTATTTTAGTAGGCTTTACTGGGTAATGATTGAATTCTTTGATAATCAATAAAATATTTTCCTGTCAGAAGAGTTTTATATATGTTTGTTTTTTTTGGTTCCTGTCACTTTAATTAGTTATATGATGATTTACAAGTAATGTTACGTTCCATTTGGAGATTATCTGAGGTTCTGAGTGAAAAGATGGACAGTGAAAAAAATATATCTTTCAGTGAGATCATTTTGCTTTGATAGTCATGGCTGTCTACTGAAAATTGTGCAGAGTGGCTCTAGTTTATTGCGCCCTGCAGATTCATTAAGGATGTTTCAGCAGACACTGGTGCAAATCTACCCTCAACTTCAGAAAGATATTCTAATTTACCCAAAGTCCAGGGTTTCCAACTGTGTGCAGTTTGTAAACTGGAGAATGCATTGTGTAAATATATTCAGCAAAAAGTATTCCATAATGGACTTTTGAAAAATGCTCTAGTCCAGTAACAATAACTCCTCTTGAATGGTGAATCAATATGAATACAGAACTTTGCACTAGGAGTGTATCTTTTTGTTACTGTGAATTGAGAAGTCTAACTTCAATGAAAATAATGTGTGCACTACAAAAATTTCTAGGCCAAGCTTATCTTCTTCAAAAAGAACATGGAAACTCAGACCTGATCCTGTGGCAGAAATGATAAACTGAAATATGGTGTTAGCAAGATTACACTCAAAAAGAAGAAAGGTTTTTCAGACTGCAAATCCTATGGTAATGTATCTGCAGCCTTTGGCCAAGCATTCTGTTCTGGTAACTTCCTTGCTCAGACAGGACTTGCTAAGAGGGTTTCTCAATGGTCTAAGGAGAGACTCAGTAAAGAAAAACTGTTATCTGATTAAGGTTGAAAAGATACTTCATGAGTTAAGGACTGGTCCTGCAAAGTAACCATTCCTTGAATATAATGGTTTAGACTGATACTGTTTGTGAGTTTAGTGATGGTACTTTTCAGACATATCAATCTCTCCATCTCGAGGTATATCCTGTAGTGTTTGCAGACCTGCTTGTTTAGTTCAACCTACTTCTGTGTAAATAGGGGAGGTTCAAATTCCCAGACCAGCTTCTTAGCATATGTGCACATCCCACATTAGAAAGAGTGAATATCCACTCTCTGAGAACTCACCTTCCCTGACTGAGTTTAAATCTGAAATGTCTTTGGTTAACACTTTTCTTGAGAGCTGTTCTCTAGAGCTCTAGACCAGCTACTCTCTAAGATCTTTTTCAACTTGACCTATCCTGCAAGGTTAGTAATTTAAAAAGTGATCCCACAAAATGCTTTTCTGGAATTCACGTACACTTCAACAACAACTGAATTTCATTAACAACTGAAATAAATTTGCCAACTTTTTTCACAGAAATCACCACCAATTGTTGAAGAATGGAAGAATGGCTGTGTTAGCAGTAGAGACAAAAGTTGTGGTGGGTCCCCTGTTTGTACAGAAACTATAGAATTAATAATTAGTGGTAATGATTGAAAAATAAATATGAGTTTTAGAAGTCAAGAGCACATAATGGTGCAAAGCTTCGTAGCTGAGGAAGGTCTGTATGCTGTGGCAGTTGTCCTAATAACTGTGCTTTGGGAAGTTCTTAACAAATTTTCCTCTTACCAGTTCTACATAAAGTACAAATGCTTTATGTCATAAAAGAAAGTCAAAAGATTTCTCTATTGTGTTCTTTTGAAAGAAAACTTACACAGGAACAAAAAAGAATCTCAATAACCATCCTTGGTAAAAAAGGGATATCTCTGCATAAAGTGTTTCTGAAGAGGCATGCTCCAAGCCAGACAGGGACAAGCTATTATCCACAGTGTTGCCAAGCAACACTTCCTTGCCTTCTTAAAATTAAAATGACTTCTCTTTCATTTTGCAGATCAATGGGGTTGAAAGGGAGGGGACACACAAACCCTTCAAGTGAAAAAAGGAGCTGGAACTATGCGTGGTTACTTTTCTCTGTGTAACTGAGTAATGCATGAGCATTCCTGTTCTGTAGCACAAAAATTCATTTGTAGTGGCCATGACTGGAATGGGTGAGCAGGTGTGTATAACAGATGGAGCACACCAGTATTTCTATATAGATTTATCAATTCCAAATTACAAAATCTAGGGTTTTTTTGTTTTTCTACTTTTATAATCACCAAATAGTTCTGTGCTAGCACGTATCTCATGCTGGAAAGGGATTTAAAGTGGCTAACAAGGTGACTAACAAAGCAAAGACAAGAACAGCTGATCACCTCTTTTCAGCATTATGAGACACCAGCTGCAGTCCAGAGATCTGGCTCCTCCACTATTACACACAGAAATCAATTAATGAAGTCCCTGGATGAGGGATGACACATTTACTCCACTAGAACTCAAAGAGAGACATTTTCTTGGCTTTAGAGGCACACAAGTTGTTTGGGAGATTTGGGAGAGCTGACATTAATGTTTAAATGTAGAAAGTTACCTTTTATGCATTTCTGGAGGCACAAAACTATAAAGAGATCCCAGAAAACCCTCAAATACAGGAGATCAGGTTCAGGTATGGATTGAGAGACTGAATTCCAAGCATGGTAGGTGTCTATATGTGAGACAGATGTCTAAGCTTGTAGGATGGAGCCAGTACAGTAGAAGTACTCGAGTGAGATATCCATCTCATTCTCCAGGGATGGCACAGATGCTGATGTTTTGTCACCTGAACAGATGTCTTTAGGCTCTTCCATCTTTACTGGTCAGTTCAGTGGCCTAGTTATAGATGACTATGTGATGATACAGATCACCACTGATGATAATGACAATTTAGATGGGTAACGTACAGGCTGATATCTATGACAAAGACACCTGATGATGTCTGAAACTTAGGCCTAGTGCTCCACACAGGTGATAATTCAATTGTCTAAATATTGGCAATATCCGCCATTCCTGGAGGATACAACCCTACCCCCACATCCCTGCCATTTGTACGAGCCTAACCTGCACATCTCAGACAATATATAATTTCTAAAGGGGTGTTGGATGTTTTTTTTTCGGCAGAGCTCTCCATGGCATCCAGTGCTTTGCTCGACATATACACTGGTACCCATTCTCTAAGGGTCCGACCAGTGCAATTATAAATCAAATGGTGGGATACATGTAATCAAATTTCAGAGGTTTAAAGTGTAGGATCAGGTTTCAGTTGCCAGACAGAGCTGTCTAGGGCCATTTCAGAGATCCATTACTATCTGAAATTTCTGCACAGGCCAGTTAGTTATGACACAGAACCTACATAAGGACAGGTCTGGAAACAAGGTTAGACAATTTGAAACTTGAGATTTGAAATGGTAATAGGCATAATAGGCACCTTTGTTTATGTAACTGAATTGCAACCTATGTATCTATATCTAGTCTACCCACCCCATATTTCTGTTATAGTCTGTAGAGGGAAACAGGGATAATAAAAATACAAAATCCTGATATAAATGTCTGTTCTATGTAATTCGAATGTAGACATGCTCTGTAATTGTCTAAGGCAAGGCAAGGTTTCATCTTAACTGTAAAGCAAGGATGCCAGTAGAAAGCAAGGTGACATCTGTGTTCTGTTTTCTGAGGAAATAGTGGTTAAGAAAAATACATATACAAAGTGTATTCTTTTAATAACACCAGTACCTACAGTTTGTTCAACCTAGGTGTGCTTTCATGTGAAGGTTTTTTAACTGCTTTTGGTTCATGAAAACATAGACTAAGAACTTGCACAAGATGTTTTCAAATGCACGTCTAGATCTTATTTACTTTGGTAAAGAGGAATAAAGATGTCTGAAGAGGTGATAATGTAAGAGTCACCTATGGTTTCCATGCCTGCATAAATGTTACTGTTGTGCCAATTATACACTGGAGAGGTTAATAACCTCTAAACCAGTGAGCTAATAAAGCTTAATAGTCTAAGATAGAGTGACATTTCTTATATAGTCATGGTCTCTGAGCCACTGTGTTCCTTGCACTGTTGGTAAAGGTGAAAATTATTTCTGATCTCATTCCTCTAAGGTTTATTTCTGTGGTAATATTTAAGCAAGCATCGTTCATGAGGCATGAGGTGTGAATAAATGTGAGGCAGTGTACACAGTAGATGACAGGATTTCCAGGCACGAAGGGATTGGATTGCCTGAATGTCATATAATCATAGAATATTTCAGGGATGTGGAAGGGACACATAAGGATCATCAAATCCAACTCCCTGCTCCTTGCAGGACTGCCTAAAATAAACCATACTAATAAAATCATTGTCCAGACACTCTTTGAACTCTGATAGACCTGGTGCCATGAGCACTTCCCTGGGGAGCCTGTTCCAGTGATGGACCACCCTAATTTTTTCTTACAGACAACACAGCCACAATTGTGATGGCTTTCCACAACAATTTTTCAGTTCTGTTAGTTTTCTGCAGAGCCCCATAGAAAGTAATCTGAGGTTCACCCCTTTTAGTTTGTGAGGCCAAGCAGAATATTTACCCTGCTAGAAATTGTTAAGTATAGGGGAGAATTCCATGACCTTCTCTGATTACAAGCTGAAGATCATCAGTGCATTTTGTTTCCCATCCAGCTGACTGAGAGGAAAATTCCAGATACAACCCAATGGGGAACAAGGTCCTAAAAGGGAAAAATGGTGGGAAAGGAGTGTTAGTGTAACAAATGTTAAGAGCTACCATTACAATGTAGCTAACATAGGGCATAATGAAATTAATATTTCTAAGAAAACTTCCATCAACTAGCAACAGAAAAATCTCTTGACATTGTTTTTTTCTTTTGCTCTGAAAAGAAGACCAATGCATGTGATTGATTTCCTTGCAATGTATTTGAAATATGTTCTCAGTCTGATTTATAAAATTCACCATAGTCTTTGAGTTAGGATGGTACCTTGAGTCTTAATTATTGCCAGTCTATCTTGTTTGGAAATATTCTCAAGCCAGAAATCATCCTTATATTTCTTTTATAGATTTCTGGGGTTTTTTCATTGTCCTACCTTGTCTTCATGACTTTAATAAAACACTTGGATGCCCAGTAGAGATAATAAAGTGTATGACATTTGCAAATGCCAGTTTAATAAACATCTCTGGAGATCCCGTGTATAGTCATTGGCTTGTCTGAACATTAGAAGAATGAAAAGCAGCTTCTCCTTTCCAGTTACACCCTATGAACAGGTATAACCTATGAACAGCAGATACACTGTTTTGCTGACTGTCAGGTAATACAGTGTACCTAGCTAGACAGTTTCCTTCTTCATCATAATTACTGTAGATTAATCTTACAGAAATATACATTCAAAGTCCACCTGTCTTCTCTAACTACTTCTTCCAAGTACTGTAGATTATTTTACCTGGCTTTCATAAATTTTAAATACTGGGATCTTTAAGAATAAAAAATTGCAGCTTCCTTCTGGTCCTAAATGTACTTTCCCCTTACTTTTTCTTGTATCTCTTTGACAGCACCACAGCAAGATTTGACTTCTCCAGCCTATGTTGCTCAGGAGTAGGCATAAGCAGCACAGTCACTTCTTCAGGCTCTAAGAAAGAGACTCAGCCTCTCCATGTGCATTAATGTCATTCCTTGGGCTGCAAAAGTGATTCTAACTTCCTAGAGTGAAACACTACAGGCTGAAAAGCCAAAGCTCCTCCTCAGAATAAGCACTATGTTGTAATGTTTTTAATAGACAATACTGCAAATCACCTTTACAGGACAGTTGTTGCTGAATGCCTAGAGAGGCAAGAGAAAGTGTTGGAGTGCTGGAGGAAAAGGAATTTCTATGGCTTCCTTCTGATGGATATACTACAGTGTTGCTGGCAATATGAACTTGCTGGAAAAGGAATGTGAGATGTAGCTTAGCTTTTGCAGTTTAACATTCAGGAATGTTTGCCAGTTGATAGAGAAATAAGCTTGAATGAAACACAGGAGAGCAGAAGTATGAAGGAACCCAGAGGCATCTGTCATTTGGCACAACAGAGTAACAGAAATTGTAAGACAGAATTAATACTGAAAAGAGAGCAAATTTAGGGGAATTATGTATAACTAAAATTCCAGTAAAAACAAAGATGATCTCAGATACCATTTCCCTTCACACTGCTGCAAAAATATTATTCTAATCAAGTCCCTAGCACCCTTTAAAAGCATAAAAATTAACTATTATTATCCATAATTCACTGAGAGACAAATGAAGCAAAGACCCAGGACACTAGCAGAGGACATTGGCTGAGGGACATGATTATAACTCAGAATTCTTGGGTTCCCAACAGTTCTCACCCTCTTATGTCTGAAAAACAAAACTGAGGAAGATCTAAAAAGAGGGCTGGAGATAATGAAGAACATTTCTTAACACCTGAAGGCCTCTTTTAGAAAGTTCTTTTTGCATAGTTTCCTGTTGACAGCTGTGTTTCTGTTCAACCTAAGACTCTTTTTGAGAATATATCAGTTAGATGATGAAGAAGAAAGAAGCAACAGGAAGACACAGACCTCGCTTTTGCTGTTTTGTTAATCTTAGTCTGTTAACTGCACAAAATTTCATCACACCATTCAATTTCCCAGGTGGGACTGGATCTTGGAACAAACAAATTCAATGCTATTGACCCCAATGATTTCACAGACAAAAAAATGTTGGAGTTTCCCCCCAACATCTAGAAAAATGGTTCTTCATGAGAATGGGTGCTAGTAGGAATTGGATTACATTTTACTGTGATGGCTCTGGCTAAATCCAGAAATTACCTTTGTTTAAAAAAAGAAATAATTCTTATGTAATGTTAACTAGGTTGAATACTCTGTCTTTGAAAAAGTCTGGCACCCTACTGCTGTGGTGCAAACCACATTCGGGTATATAATAATCTTTTCCACAAACCTGCTGTGAGTAGGAGTCCAAGTAGTAATTTCAGGGAGAGAATGCCAAATCTCTATTTTAGACTCCTGACTGTGATCTATAAACTGCCTCCTAGAAGCTGTTTTGGTTTCTATTGATTATTCAAATTTGCTGATGCAGAGTTTTTATTTTATTTTATTTTATTTTATTTTATTTTATTTTATTTTATTTTATTTTATTTTATTTTATTTTTAGCCAGTTACTTTCCATTCTGTCTGTTAGGTGGAATGACCTGTTTCCATTGTGTTGTAAACTCTGGGATTTCCTTGTGATATTCATTAATGAAAAGGGAAAACAAGAACACAGAACTCTATAAGTTTTCCATATTAGAAAAATCCCTCAGTTCATGGAGAGCGAGCAGAACTGTCTGGAACAGATCAAGCCTAAGCAGACTAATTTACATGTATATTTTGTAGCATTTTGCAGCCTTTCTCTTTAGAAAAGCAAAGAGCTTCCTTTTGCTTCTAGAATAAATATAATGATTCTGCTCAAGAGTTGAAAAGTCTGGATAATTGCATCCAGTTTAAAGGGTTTCTTATGTGATGAGTTACATCTTACAGAGTTGGGATTGAAGAATTTGTCAGCAAAACAGGTTCAATTGCTTTTTTACCCAGAAGAACAGGAAAAACTGCAAAGGAAGTCCACCTTGAATTCAAAGAGGGAATGAAACTGGCGTGTGCCCCTGGTACCCTTCCAAAAAGTTACTTTTTCCATCCAGATAACTCCCCAGGGCACCAAATAAAAGCAGAATCATGGCTTATAAAAGTAAATGTTTGAGGCTTAAAAAACAAGAACCTTTGATACAGCTAAAGGTTTGGATTGTGGGGAAACAACAAGGAATTAGTGATACAGATCTTGGATAGACTGGAAAGTATGATGCTGTCATGGAGAACACCTAAGTAGCCTAGTTGGAACTGCTGCAGCTGCCTTCTGCAATCGAGCCAATTGTGGCAATGCGTCTCTTGGCAACATGGTGAAGTGTCACTCAACCTCTGGACAATGGTGAATCAAAAAACAACAGTCAAAACCACTGGATATCTCAGTCCTCTAAAATGGATCTGCACACGTGCTCCTGTGCCCACTAACAAACAGAATGGAGAAAACTGCAAAAGGTGAATAAGAATTCAAAGTTCAGCACCAATTTTCTTTGACTGTCAATATAGCTGTGAAGGATAATCTTGTGCAGGGTGGTTGAAACCGTTTTGATGGTTATGCTGCACGTATTGAGCACCTTAATGAAGAACAATATATTGTTCCCCTGGGATGAGAGCACAGTTTGCAAACAGCTAGCACCAAGGCAAGGGTAGGAAAAATTCACAAAAGCCACAGGATCTATTCAGCCCTGACAGTTTTAAAAGCTGTTGATGCAAGCAATGTGCAGACTTTGACAAAGCTTGCTTAGGACATTACAAATTGTAGTCTAAAGCATTGATTCATATTTCTATCTTCCCCAGCAAATCAAATGAACTGTAATTAGGAAGTGTTCTTAGCTGCTAAGAAAGCTTAAAATGATTTTACAATTTTGTGTGATCTCAAAGGCTAAGTAGAGATGGACCTGTGTGAGGAAACCAAGTTATTCCCAGAGACGTACTTTGTTTTGGGCTAACATTCTAGCTGTATAAAGTTTTGAAACAAGTAACTGTTTCTTTTCAATCTTTTTCTGTCACCCCTGAAACATGTCTGTAAAATGAGTTCCAATTACACTGCTGAGAATCTGCTGAGAATCTACAAAGCATCTTAAAGGACTGTATCATTTGGTTAGATTGGGACTTAGAAGAATCACTACATATACATACTTTCTTGTAATTCTTTCCTATTTTACTAGTTCTTAATAGCTTTGTTCAAATAAAAGTATTAGATACATAAAAAAATTCTATTCCATAAGACCACCTAGCACACTAAACATCATGATGTAGCATCATCCAATTAGTTCATAATTTTTAATATGTCCTGCACTTCAGTGCTTTATATCAGATGTTTTATCAGATGTTTCAAAAGCAAACTAAACTTCTTCTGTGATTGAATATACAAAACTATGTCCAGAGGACATTTTGTCGGTCATTCTGCTTCTCTCCAGTATTCATACTAAAAAAGACCCTGATTTCTCCAAAGGAGAAATCAATGAAAAGGACAAAAGAAAAGAAATGCAATAAGAAGGATATGTGTCATGACTTCAATATTTTAATGTGTTATGAGTTAGTGATGGGAAAATTATTGAAATACACCCTACTAAGTCCAGTTTAAAATTTCAGTAGTACTGCTATAGCTACAAAATGAACACCTGAAACAAGAAAGAATTGGGGATGAAAATGGGATGATGTTGGTTTTACTCCTAACTTGTTCCTCACAAGGGAACAAGACATTATAGGGTTTACCTGTGATATTTGTATAGTGGGCAAAAGCTGTAAGAAGTATTTATATCAATTACTTTATTTGTTTCAGAACGTGCTTTTCAAGCAAATCTCTATATTGTCCCTATTCACCTTCATTTAGTTCATATGCTGCAACAATGCGAATGTGCAAACTGGACTCCTTTCAAGTAAAGCATTTGCTTTAAAGCAAAGCATGCCCATCTGCTAATTGCTAATGTGGTGTGAGCTCAGAGCAACAGTTTAAGCCAGTCCGAACGAGCCCCTTCTGAAACAGATATAGCGGGCTTATAAAGTCCTCACTATCAGCTTTCTACAGGGACCCGTCCTACTGCCCTGCATTGCTTGCTAAGGAATCCATAGTCACAGACCTTGTCAGGCAGTGACCAAGAATGAAGAAGAAGAAGCAACCACTGAATGTTGGTTGAAATACTGAAGTTCCCTAGGATTTCAGTCTGTAATGACCTTGGTGCAATGAAATTAACACCCACCCCCCCAAAAAAAAAAAAATAAAAATTAAGACATGATGTATTAAAAAACATAAATATTATTTGTTTGAGGTGGAAGGCTGGCTAGATGCTCAGAGCAAGAGCAAGAGCAAGAGCAGAAAGGAGTTTTGAGGTGATTGAAAGGGTTAATGTTGGGGTGTGAATTAAACCAAAACACATAACCACAAGTAATTTCACAGTCAGTTTATAGCACAAATTTTGCATGCCTAACATGTCTGAGCATGGTTTCTCCCTGCCAAATATACCTAGTGGTCATCAAGAGGCAGTTCCATTAAAAACAGTTATTTATAGGAGGAACTGTGTTCCCCAGACAAAATGGAACTGAAGGAATATAGCAGAAGATACTTTAGAAGGCATTTATTTGAACTCAGAGAGCTCACACTATCTTTGCCAAACACTACCCACCCGTAGGCAGCATCAGTTACAGGGTGACAAAGATTGCCAGCAGAGTGTGTCCTTGGGCATCCTTAGTAATCAGCAACAATTTAGAAAGGAACAGTGAAGACCTTGGGGTAAATGAGAGAGGCACAGATGCCTGAGCTTGAGCTCTGCCTGATCTTGAGCTCTGCCTGATCTCCAGAAAAAAAACTGTCATCCTTAGGGACACAAAATATTTCAGTATGATTAACTTAAGGAAGAGGTTGATCAATATAAGTCCGCTCTCATACGGAACTTCAAGGATTTAATTCTGCCTCGAGTTTGCAACTCTTGGATAACACAGGCACTGCCATAGGCACTGGGGAGCATGGTGAACAAGAGCTCAAGCTAGATGTACACAGAATCAGATCTTACTAATAAGCTTGGTTTTTGCATCTTGTGAATACAAATGCACCATTTAACTTTGGACTTGAGCTAAGAATTAACAATATACCTTGTCTGCAGGCTGCTAGCTCAAGCACAAAACTGCATTAGTGCAGTGATGCGGGTGTCATACTAGAACCAGTACCAGTTGTCACTCTTATCTCCCTGAAATACTTCTCTTTGTGTAAAGAGGTAGGTAGTTAGAGGTAGATCATTTTTGTCCCCTCCCATCTTCTGAAGGCACAGTTTGAGCCATTAATGAACACAGGTCTTCTGTGGATAGAGGCAAATGACTCTACTCCATAGGACTTGTATATTCCTCTTCCCTTCAACAGTGCCAAAATTCTACTAAGAAACCTAAAATAAATTTTTTTCTAGCTCTTTATAAGTGCCTTATTTCACTTAATCTTCACAGCCATGTAAGTATGTACTGAATTCCCATTGTGCAGAAGAAAGGGTATAATTCAATGGTATCTTGATCTTCTAAGTCATGATTCATTTTCCTGTGACTTCTAAAGAAAGTGCTAATAATTCATACATTAGTTTTGTGGGTATTGTATATTTAATATTTTATGCTCAAGTAAAAAGTATTAGCTCTTTGAATTTTTGCTATTTGTCTTGTGGAGAGGGTCAGGGGAGTTGCTTTGGCATCCTGGCACTTGCCATCTGTGTATGATTATTGACATCAGCTTTCAGATTAGTAGTCCATACCTTTTGCCACAGACCCTTTCATGCACTGCTCTTATCAGAGAATCTTGTAATGCTCAATATCCTATCTTTCGCTTCCACTTTGTCTTTCTCCTTCCTTTTGCTAAGAGGACACTCAGTTTTCTATGTCTTCTAGCCTGCCACGTTCCTCCTCCTTTCTGTGCTGTCACTTCTTTCCATTTCCCTCCTGCTCAACTCCTCTGCTCACCTCCCATGGTCATCTTGGTTCAGTTCCCTGTCACTCCTTGTTGTTTGCTACACCTTCCTACTTACTAAAAAAGGGGTTTTGTGGGGAAATGGAGATGGCTGTAGGCTTAGATATTGTCTGAAGTGATGCCTTGATACTGTGAGACTAGTGTTTGTTGACAAGCAGAGTTTTCCCAGTCCCACAAACTGCCATATTCCCCACTCCCTCAAATGCCTGTATACATTGAAGATTTTCTTTACATATTCACACTCTTATTTTTTTTACCTTTTTTCTTTCTGGAATATAGCTTCATGTGTAAAAGTGCATTCCTACCTCGAGGCAAGAAATCTATCAATAAAAAAATAGTAGATACTCTTCTGCTCACTTAGCTGTAGGAGCAGGACATTAGGACAACACCCACTATCATAAAAATTAAAATAAGATTTGGAAATCTGGAGGCAATGTAGTTAAAGTATTAAGCAAATGTAACTCATTGTTCATTTTTTTTCTTTGCTTAGGGAAATGGGGTGAATATAGTTGAAATAAATCACAAATTTAAAATTGAGAGAAATTTAATCTGAGATGTAAGGCTCAGCTCTAATTGCCCTGTGCGCCTCCTGAAAAATTGTCTTGAATGTGAAGTAACCACTGCTCTTGTTACCATGTTAAAGTGACATGCAGATAGAACACTTCCTAGTGACATACAACACTTCTGTACTATCTCATATAATATTTTTTTTAGAAGGCGACTTTGATGTTTGCATGCTATTTTTATAGCTATTCATCAGCTTCTCTTCATACTGATTACGCTTTTTAGTTAATACATACCAAAATTGTTTCCAGCAAGTACTAATTAAAGCTATCTCTATGGACAAATAGGAGAACAGAAAGAAAACCAATCTGAGTACAGAGTTTTGCTTTTAACCCTTTCATACACAACTGGGAAATATCTTCAGGGCTTCATAAAAAAATATTTAATAGCAATTCTTTTTACCGCTTTTTTGTCAGAGGCATATTAACATCAACATCAACTGATTGCAATACCCTAATAACCTAAGTACATCAGAATTAATATGCCTGTTTAAGTGGTAGAGAAACAGCTAAGTCACCACAAACCCCCTGGTATCAGTTATTTCAGGCACACATTCTGCTCTTCAGATTTGGGAACAACCAAGGTGAAATTATGGATTTGAAATACTGAAAATTTTGCCTCTCACTTCATTCAGAGTGGCATTCAATGGCACTGAAATGAGATTTTTTTGTGCTGTTCAAAGCAGAAATTCTGCTTAGTTTAGATAATTTAATGTATCACTCTTCTCTAATTACCTTTTCAGTTTTTAGCCTGATTTTACAGGGATATGTGGCTTACAAGATTCTGGTATGTATCTGCTTGTGTGTGATCTGAACAACTTTTAAACTTTGGTTCAAATTCATTCACACTGACAGATTGGTAGAGTTTCCTAGGAGCTCAAGTGGAGAATAGAGATACTTTTTTTTCTCATGGAAGAAAGGCTAAAAAAACCCCTGAGCTCTATGTTCTCATCAGACAACCAATATATGCTTCGCTATATCATTTGTTCAACATTTCACTTCCATGTGGTTTTTCCATTACTTGTTTATTCTATGCCTTTCAGCCCCTGCATGGTTATGCATAAATATGATTCAACACACTTTCTTCCTCAATAAGCATGTCTTTAGGTCACACTGAATTCACTAGGACTTAGACACAGGGTATCTTGAATTAGGTAGGGATAAAAAGGATACCAAAAGAAGGGGGCTATTTGCCTCTTCTTTGTGCTTCTGAGTGACATGAAATTCATGTTGGCAATGGCAGTGGTCCAAAGCTATGTTAGTGGGGCCAAAGAGATTTCAGCCATGGCAGCAGTCAGGTTTGCCTTGTATATGTCTCTCTTTTTGATGCCACAGCTGCAGCAATATTGGCTTGGACAACCACATTTGCCTGAAACAGGCCAGTCCTACAAGAGCTGGGCAGCCTGAGATTCTTTTTAAACACATTTTTATGGTTGACTCTGTCTGTCTGCTTTCTATACTGGTGTTTATACTCAGATCAGTAAATAACCAACAGTGGGAAGGTTATTACTGCAAGTTCATAGAGAACCTTGAAATGAGACACCTGAATTTAAATGCCACCAGTGTTTCAAGACTTGTGGGTATTCACTAGAGATAAAATGGAAATACACATAAAATATAAAAACTTTGCAATTACCTATTCTGGAGTGAAAAACAATAATTATTTTGGTCTTTAATTAAGCCATACAGCGAAACCTCAACTCAAGAAAAATCTTAAAAGAACTTAGCCTTGATACAGACTCTCTGCATTACATGAAGGGCTATGCATGTGTTCAAGGATTTTATTATAATGGAATGACATCATACAGCAGGATTGAGCCAATATTTCTACAGGCTACAAATGCAAGACTCATCTTGGCAAGGTCATGATAGAAAAATGAAACCTCAGCAAGTTTTGCTGAACAAATGAGATGAAACTGGAATGTGCAAACAGAAGCTAGCTGTATTTAGCATGTGTCAGTGGGTTATGAATCTGAGAAAACTGTAAGTGCCTAGTAGAAGTGTGTGAAATAACATGAAACAAGCCATGAACTTTGAGTAATTTATTTAATATAATTAATTCAGAGCCACCTCCCAGTGCATCAGTTTTTATATATTTTTATTTGATGTGTTAATTATTGCTTTAAGTTATTGAAAAAATAAACAATGAGCTGTAAGCCTTTAACACACTCAACACTACTTCTATACCTACTTTTTCTACTTTTTCCTCTGCTATGGAAAATGAATCTTTTGACTTTCATTGGACAGACAAACTAAGTGATCTATAAGATTTCTTTCATTTTTCTGCCAAAAATAAGTTAACTGAAGATATGTATGATTCACTTATTACCACAGCTATAACTTATTTTCTTCTCCAGCCAATACCTTCTCTTTTCTATTTCATCTATGAGAACAACTCTTACTAGTATCTAAATGCTGATATGTTTGGGTTCACATCATTATTCAGGGAAAATAAAAAATAAATACAATCAATACATCTGATTATGGCAATGGGCACGGGGCTAAATCCTTGGAGATATGCAGAACTATTGAATATTCTCCTTTTGTAAGTATACTCTTGTTCTGAGATAAATTCACCCTAACTCAGCCAAGGACTCAACACTTCATAAACATGTTCAGCTGGGAGGTTGAAAAGCCTGTGTTACTTTTCTGTTTTATTGCCTGGAGTTCTGATGGTGATAAGGCCATATATAGAAACACCCTTAGAGTAAGCCATACTAGCATTATTTATTAGCCAGACCTTCAAGTAAAATATCAAATACTACTGTGATGTGGCCAATGAGGAGAGTACTGGGACTCCTCTTTTATTATGTGTCTTCATATAGTGTATCAAGTTTTCATTGGCAAAGCAAATAATTTACATTATTTCAGGAGTAAATACCTTCATTTGGATGTGTAATAGTAAATCTGGAGTCAGTTTATTTGCATGTTAACAGCTAATCTCACCTCTACAAACTTTACTGAACTGAGACTTCTGTGGAACTATGTCAGTATGTACTGTCCTCTGAATATGTAGTTTTCCTGTACATGTCCTGTACGTACTGAATTGACTGAAATGGAATCATGGCAAATGTGTTATATGAAATTGCACAACTTCAATACACACAAGTTGCTTAAACAGGAAGGGTCATTTACTGATCATGTTTTGCTCAGGTGAGTATGGACTTCTGTCTAAGCACTGATTTAAATATTTGCCTCATTTGCTGTAAAGACTACGAATCAAAATAAATTGTTGCTAGTAGCTATTTGCTTCCCTTTTGTACATTCTTTTTTAAAGCTCCTCTACATTAACCACTAGTTATTTCAGAAAATAATTGCACCATTATTATACGCATATTAAAGCAACACTTCAGCAAGAGAGCTCTGACAGCCGGTTGTATTTGTTAACCATGTTCACAAGCAGTGTGGCTTTCAATATTTTCTGGATATTTTCCCACATGTCTAAAAATAATACAGGTCAATATCAGTTTATTGGTAAGTGGCTGAGGTGGCTGAAACAAATGATTTAGTCCTTTTAAAATTTATAGATGGCTGTAGGGTAAACAACGTCTGAATTAATAGGTGTCCTGGTTCTGGCCAGGACAGGATTAACTTCTGCAGTAGCCAGGAGGGGGCATGGTTATGACCTGGAGTTTATTCTATACCACCTCATGCCATTTTCTGGGAATGGGGCAAACAGTCCCCTGCTGCAGGGCAAGGGAAATGGAAGGGGGAGTGAGCGAGCAGTACATGGTTCAGAGTGGTGTCAGTGAGAACACTAAACTGGAAAATACCATTCCTAAACCTAAATAGGTCAAAAGGAAGACTCAGAATCTACAAGAACCCACTACCTCATTTCTTTCCTGTAAGGTGCCACTTATCTTTAACTGAGATGTTGCGAGAAATAATAATGAAACTAGTAAAAACAAAAGCAATTTTGTTTGCAAGGTAGATTAGACTATTTCTCTTGATGTCTTTCTGCAAAGCAATTTTTTTTCACTGAAAGAACCATGGCAATTTGTCCTCTGACACTTCCTTTCCTGGTCTCTCCTGATTTTTAAGCATTGCAGCACTGCATATTTAGCTTGTAAAGAAGATATCCTGTGACTCCTATTACTGATGAGTTTGCTTAAATCTATTCCAAAGCTGTAGTAGAAACGTGACTCTGAACTAGATTGAACTAGGCTGATAGTTTGGATAAACTGGTGAGAACTGGAGCTACAGTCTCAATAAATATACATATTTGTATATTTAATATTTATATTTAAAAATATACAATGTTCCAAAAATTCACCTGCCAAATTTTTAGAAGAGTCCTCAGTTCTTTTAACACCTTAAGAGAGAATGCATAGGAGAAAAGCTGCACATTTTCTCAGGGGGTACTTGTACTGGGAAACTTCAGAAAATAAGAGTACTTGCAAAATCTTTAATGGTAACATTCAACCAAAATAAGGCATTCCACAAAGCATTGACTTAGTACATGCTAACACGTACAACTTAGTAAAATCCAGCCCATCTGGTCCCAAGTTACCAAAAATATTAAGAAAAGAGATTAGGAGAAGAAGAAGTAAAGAAAGAGAGAGAAAGAAAAACAGAGAAAAAAAATAGCTGCCACCAGAGTCCTGCAAGACTCCAGTTTCCACATGTCCAGGTGTCAGGGTTTAAACACCATGGAGAGCACATGTTGTTTTTATTTGCTTTGTCTCCCCTGTGGCCACACCCCCCACTCCAAGCAGGACTTCCAATGGACCAGCTAATTTAGGACTGGGTTAGGGGCTCCAAGATGTGGTATAGAGGAGTATTCCCGGGGTCCAGGGACTGATGAAGCCGAGCAAGAGCTCCAAAGGTTAAAAATTAGCTTAAAACACTAATGCTGAGAACTGTCTATGAGTAATGCTTAGTTAGAAACAGAATTAAAGTCAGTATGTCCCTGAAAATGTGCACATGGACATAAAAGTAGATAGAGAAAATGCGCTAAAGAACAGAACAAGGACACCAAAAGAGATAAGAACAAAACAAGGGCCTAAGTCATGATGAAGAAGAGTAAAGATACGACCCCCAAAAGATGAAGACAACAGGATCTTCCACCATGAAACATCCCAAAAGAGATGACCACACCCAGGCTCCACCTACTCTCCACCTACTCTCCACCTACTATGAATATTATAATCAAATGTTGCAATATTATGAATATGCATAAAAAGATGTTGTAATCCTTCACAAAATTGTATAAATAATCTTGCTTTTCACTAAAAACTTTGGAACTCGTTGTCCGGTGCTAACCGGGGGTTCCCCAACATTGCAAATAAATACCTTGCTGTTTAGAGACTAAAACTCTGTCTCTAAACAGTTATTAATCGGCTGGTTTTTTCCGGCATCACTGATAGCTGCTCCAGGGCTGCCCCAGGAGACTCGCAGGGGCTGGCATGTGGGACAGGACACTACCCTAACTCCGTGAAATTTGGCCTGTCCCTTCCCCCCCACCCCTTGAGTTGGTCCAAGCCGACAATTAATATAATAATCCAGTGTCTCACAGAGTCTAAAATTAATTCTAAGATTAGATTAAATATTTTAATGTCTATTATAGGAATAATGATTTGGGAAATGTTCTTTTATTAGCTTAAAGCTAAGGCTTTAATGTATTTTGTCTCCAGATTGTGCCTACATAAATGATTGCTTAATTCAATACATTTTTCCATTAGTATGCCTGCCTTTTACCTGCCTGAATTCTGTGCAGGTTGGTTATATTTTTAAAATGAGTAATTATATTATTGATACTGATGTGATAATGAAAAATCAAATGGCATTACATTGTATACAACACCATTCATCTAGCAAAATGCTGAGACCTACAAGAGTGCACAGGGAGACTGAAGGCTGAATAGTTTATCCTTGCAATGGAAAGAGAGAAACTGTAGTACTCTTTTCATTCTCTCTACTGATCCACCTCCTATTAAAATCAAAGGAGAGGCTCCTGTTGGCTTCAGTGAAAGCAGACTGGAGCTTTGTAATACCTGTGAGCCTCTGAAACAGAATAAATCTTCCTCTCTCATTACTTTAGAGCTGGCTCATTTGTAAGTGCTGAGTTCTACTGTCATCTTCCATGCCATGCAATCCAAAATATGACCAAAGCAATTGTACTAGCTCCAAGCTAGTATCCAGGCTCAGCATCTCAAAATTGGTGTTACAGGCAAAATGGGGACACAGTGGATGGGACAAGATTTATGGTGCTTCCTAGTGTAGTTCAAGGCACACCTACCAAGAACTGGAGGCAGGAGACAAAGTGAACTGAGGGTAGGCTAAGCAACAAGTTCATTTTTTGTGACACTAAAGTGATTATAGGGATAAAAATAAAAACCAGGCTGGAGACAGATTATGGCTGATAGATAAGGAAAAAAATAAAAAAAATTATTGGCATGTACTCATTTATATACAGAAACCAGTCCTTGTGAGTTCCAGTACAACACTGAAAATACACACTGTATGTTTACTCAGTTCCAGCTGAAGTAAATCCATTTATTCTCAGGTTTGAAAACCTAACCTGATGTTTAGTTCTTTGTTGAATCATGCACTAAAAAGGAAACATTTTCAAGACAATAAGACTCAGAGATTTCATAAAAGAAAAACAGAATATTGCAAGCTGTCATCTAAAATCTATTTATACAGAATAAGAAACAGTAACATGCACCACTTTGGGGAGGAGCAATGATTACAACTCTACGACCTACTGCAACAACACAAAGCCAATTCGGCACTGAATTTTTATTCCTTGAGAAAAGATATGTGAAGTAGGAAATATAACTCATTCACTAGAATTCCTGCATGCATATTATTTCTGCATTGCTTTGTCAAACTACCCTGTGGTGTTTACTGTAAAAAGTGGGGTCCATGACATCCTCCTAAGTGTCTCAAAACACACAGAGAGCAGTAGGTTTTAACAAATGTATCTATTCTGATGGAAATGCATTTTGTTCAAAGGTGCATTCAGGCAAAATTAGCTAGGCCAATATCCAGATGGACAGTCCGGATACCTTGCAGTCATATCACAAAGAAAACGTCTTCTGCAATCAGTATATTGCAGTTATATGAATGTCAGCCAGCTTTCCCCCCCATCTCTTCTCCAGTTGCAGTGTCTCAGTCTTAGCAGAAGGAAAGAAACCTGAGCCAGTAGGTGGCACAGAACCTCAGGTATAACCCAAACAGGTTTCTTAATTTGTCCAACTGGGGAGTAAGTTCTGGGTTCATGTTTTTTTTCCTTAGGGATAGAACTGTTCCTTCTTTTTCCAAGTAATCTGTTTTTAACTCCAGATGTGTATTTATGAGTATGTTTGCATCAAGCACATCAAGGTAACATCTCTTTATACAATAAGAAATCAAGAAACATAAGACTTGGTAATTTGGTACATCTTAGTAGATTTATTTAAACATGAAAGTTCATAACCTTTTTCATGATGTTTATCTACTAAAGAAAATGACACTTCAATATTCCTTTTGTACTTGGACACAACTGGCACCACTTACCAGGCATTGTTCCCAGCTGAGAAGAATGCAGGAACTTACTACAACACTTCTGGTTATTCTCCATTTCATCTTTTCCTTCTAACTATTCAAGAGAACAAGAATAGGTTAATGCCACCTAAGGAAACAGCTGATACAGGATCAGCTTTATGGCAAATGTGTCTTGCAGACCTTCTGCAACTTCTCTCCTAGAGGCTGATGAAGCCAGAGTGGAGCAGACTGAGCACCCCTTGCATAGACAGTCTCCATGCAGCTGACGGTCTGCTTGCCATGACTCAAGTTGCTAGGAGGCCTGTGTAACACCCCAGTTTCAAAGCCCCACACTTAACCAGGAATATTACTTATATTTAAGGTTTCAAAAGAACCAAACTTTTAAAAAGCCTTTAGTTCATTATTACCTCAAATTCACTTACAGAGACAACAGTGCCACTCCCTAAGAGAATTATTTTTAATTTACTGAGAAAATAAACGTTTTTGGGAAAGGTTTTACAAGGACAACATACAACCAAGGCAGAAGTATTTCACTAAAACACCCAGCACAAAGACCCAGTCCACAAAAACACTCATCTCAAAACAATCAGTAGACCTGCTTGGTAAAACACAACTCATTCGTTTTAAGTTACCCAAGAGAAATTAAGGAAGAGTAAAGGAAAAAATAAAGGAAGAAAAGAGATTAAGAAGAGAAAGAGAAAAGGAGTAAAGTAAGAGAATAAGATAAAAATAGTTACTGTCAAGGATCCATTAGCTCACACAGTGGCAGCTGGACCAGAAAAAGCCTACATGGAACTTCATTCTGCTGCATTTATATGGTCCAGCCAGTGTGGCCCTGCCTCCCAGGTGGGACAACCACTCGGTGTTCTCCAGGCCGGAGTGATGCATGCTGTAACCAAGCACAGGCTCCTTGTTTGTCTCTTTTGGTGAACAGTGGCCCTGTGTGGGTGTCCAGCTCTGTGGTGGCCACACACGCATTCACAGTGAGTTGGCTCCGACCAACATAAAAATATATAATTCAGTGAGATTCAAATCCAGTATCTCACAGCCTGTTCCTGTAGGCACGGCCCAGGGGACCCCTGGCCATGGTGCTTAACTGCTGAAGGAGAAGATTAAACTATCACTCGTGTTAGATACTTCCTATGCACTGCCCACATCTAAGGCCATCATTCTAGGCTCCTTCTTTTGTCAACAGAGAATAGAATCATAGAATCATCAGTGTTGGAAGAAACCTTCCAGATCACCCAGTACAACCATCGACCTGGCACTACCACTGTCACCACTAAATTATACCACCCACTGCCAGATCTGTCTTGAACACCTCCAGGGATGGTGACTCCACCACTTCCCTGGGCAAACGATTCGAATTTCTGACCACCCTAACAGTGATTTTTTTATTTTTTTTTTTTTTTTAATATCTATTCTAAACCTCCCATCTCAGCTTAAGGCCTTTTCCTCTGGCCCTCTCAAATGCAAGCATGGCAGAAGAGACTGACCCCCACCTCACTACAACCTCCTTTCAGGTAGTTGTAGAGAGCAACAAGGTTCCCCCTGAGCCTCATCTTTTCAAGACTAAACAAAACCAGCTCCATCAGCTGTTCCTCATAAGATATGTGTTCTAGACCCTTCATGAGCCTTGTTGCCTTTCTCTGGGCAGAAAATAAATAGAAGCTGTGGGTTTCATGTAACCTAAAAACATTCACATGGTCCATTATGGGTATTCATCTTTTAACACAGATGAATTTATTCAAATTCTAACTTTAAAGGACAATTATACTAACTTGCCCAGATAGAGTCATTGATGCTGAACATGCCTACACATGCTCAGACAGATGAAATGCCATATGATTACAGTGGACAATAGTGATAAGAGATCTCATAGTTATTGTATTACCACCACAACTTGTATGAGGGCTATTGTTTCTCGTAATGCCATGAAGTTAAGTGTCCTCTTCATACCCTTCCTGTGGGCTTTCTGGATTATTGCTTTCACTTAGGTTATACCCCTGAATTCCCCAGAATAGAGTGACTGGATTTGCTATACTATGACACATTTAATTATGTTTTTATATACATATATTTGAATAAGGTCTTAATATAATAATGCATCAACAATACTTTAAGGAAGCAAATCCTTTTTGGTAGAGGAGACAGACACTGATCCAATTAAAATATTTTTAACTCTCCAGCTTTTCCAGCTTGAAGATCACTGGAGAATTACACATGCAACACATACAAATACACGGACACAGAAGGGAGAGGAGGGTAACACAGCAAACAGTTGGGAACTGGATTCTGTAAGATGACATGAGAGACTGCAGTGATCAGAGGCAACATTTGTCAGGTGTAAAGCCCTGAGTCAAAGCCACGAACTGCCTGGGTGCTTGACTTATATTTAAGGCTCCAAGAGTTCACCCCAATGAACTGTTACAAAGACTTTTAGTTCTTAATACCTTGAAGTTGTTAAGAGAAAAAGCCTCAGACTTTCCCCCAAGAGATTTCTTTTAATTTAGTGAGAAAAAAAGCGTTTTGGTAAAAGGTTCACAGGAGTAACATACAAGCAAAAAGTACCACAAAAGTACCCAACAAACAACAAAACACAGCTCTTAGTAAAATACAACCCATCAGTTTTAAGTTACCCAAAAGAGATTAAGGACAGAAAGAAGAGGGAGAGGGAGAAGGAGAAATGGAGCCCGTGTGCCCCTGTATTTATATGGTCTGGCCAGTGTGGCCACCCCTCCCTGTCAGGACATCCAGATCACTGACCACTCAGTGCCCTCCAGGCCAGAGTGAGGGATGTTGCAGGGGGTGTGGTGTGAGGCTACGAGGTGGACCTTTTGGCTGACAGTCCAGCCACATGGTTTCTGAAGCGGTCCCTGGCAGCCTAGCCGTGTGAGTTCCAACCTGGAGGCCTGGCCTCATCCACTACACACACAGAGTTGGTTGATTTGACCCAGTAATCAAATAATCCAGTGAGATACAAATCCAGTATTTCACATCAGGTAACTGTGCTGATCAGCAACTTGCTTGCATGCTACTGGCTCCTTTTATGCCTTCTCCTCTCTGTTTTCTTATGGTTCTGATCCACCTTTATCACCTCCTATCCTGTCTTTGGCCTTTATGGAGTTTTGCGTATTCCCCCCATTCCTTTAAATAACCCATAATAATTTTGCTTTTCCCCATGGCACGCATGGTTATCCAGGATTCCCTCTTTCCCAGTTACACAGTTCTGGCTGAGTCTCAAAGAATCAGATTTTCTTTAAAAGCTCTTCCTAGACACAAAATAAATGTTAGTGTAGGTTCACCATAGCTACCTAACACTTGAATACAGCTTGGAAAAATAACCTGGACAATTTGAACTCCTTTATGAAGGCTTTTTATAAGGATAGAAAGAATCAGGACACGAGGAAGTTGTCTCAAGTTGCACCAAGGGAGGTTTAGATTAGATAGTAGGAAAAAAATTATTCACTGAAAGGGTTGTGAGGCATCAGAAAAGGCTGTCCAGGGAAGTGGTGGAATTGTCATACCTGGAAGTGTTCAAAACATGTGTGGATGTGTCACTTGATGATACGGTTTAAGTGGTAAACACTGTGGTGCTAGGTTAACAGTGGGAATTGATGAACTCAAAGGTCTTTTTGAAATCTAATGATTCTATTATTCTGTGAAAGAAGGGTTTTTACTATAGTTTTTACTATAATTTTTCTTCTGACTCCATTTTTTCAAAATTCATTATTTGAGGTAATGAAACCATTTAATAAATTAGAATTCTTCTAAGAGTAAAACTTGCAAAAGTGTGTTCCTTGGGGTTGAAACTTGACATCTAGCAATCTGAGGGATGTCTAACTTTGAACTTGTTTCATCAGTACTTTCCACCAGGTACCTCTACTTGAAGTGACTCAATGCTCTTCTTGTACTGTCTAGAGAACTTGACCATCCAGACTTGGTACTTAGGTTGCCACAACTAAGTGGGAGGCTCAAAAATGGATTTTTTTGGGGGGTTATTCTTTCAGAAGGTCCTTGTATACCTCAGTAGGTATACCCTTTTATATTTTAATGCAATTGTTGACATTGTTTGTATTAAAATAAAACACACCAAATCTTGGAAAACAAAACTTGTGAGTCATTGCATCTGTTTTCTGATTTTTATATTCATTTTATGAACTTTTTAAGTATATAAATTGAAAATAATCTTAAAAAAAAAGAGAATAAATGGATTACTCTGATAGAAGTTTCAGTTAAAAAAAAAAGAAGAGCAAATGCATAGTGTAGTCAATCAGGAAATATTATGCTAATTACTGTAAAGATAACAGCTGTTCATACTCTTTAGATTATTAACACCTTCTACGCACCAGCAGGGAAGAATCCCATGCAATGCTAATCTTCCATGTGCAAACAACTGCTGCTCCTTCACAGGGAAGTGGATAATATATTCTTCTCTCTGACAGAACAATAGGTGAGCAACAGCAGGCAGAACAGAAGCTTTATGACTTTAAAGATTTTGTTAATGTCATTGGCGTTGCAAAGTCTACTATACATATGCTACCAGTAGAAAACAAATGTGGTTCTTATAAAGCAAAAATCACATCCAGCCTTTTATACATAAATAAATTACTAGATCATGCCAGCTGTTACTTTTTTTTTTTTCTCTTTATCTGATTAAAAATGGTGAACCCAATATTATTTCTGAAGTGGTTTTGTAAAAAAGACAATTTTTGACTTTATAAATCAAATCTGTAGCCAAATTACTTTTGTGTTCACTGCTTAGTTTCTGGATTATAGAAGCAGCTTTAAGCATATAGATACTTTAAATGTTCTGCTCATGTTATGAGCAGTGGGAAAAAAGTTATTATGGAGAAATCCTTCCCTACCAAGGAAATCTGGCTGGGATCTGGACAAAGGTGGAACAATGTTTTATCTACAAAAAATATGACTTGAATATAAAACCCACCCCACTCTAAGTCTCTGTAATGTAGACTTTGAAAATGGAGTGTTAAGTCCAAGGAAAAAAATACAAGCAAGTTGCAGAATTAGCAACTCGTGGACTCTGATCTGTTGCACTTAGAGTTTAATTAAAGTTAATGGAGACATTTAAAAGTTTAAAAACTACGACAATAAAGAGGAAAACAAACCCCAAAACATCTATCTCTGAAGGAAATGAGATATTCACATGATAAATGTATCCTTTAGTGCTGTGTTATGCTTGTTCTGTGAATGACTCAGAAGGCAAGGCGGGTGCTCTGCACGGTTGCTCTGGCAAAGCTGTAGGCAGGTGCTTGTCTTTTTTCTGATAACCAACCCGATTAACAGGTTGTGACCCTGAGCTTTCCCCACTCCCCTTCACCCCTTGCACTAGACAGAACATCCAAAATTCAGATTTCCCACATGCTTGTTATATAGGCAGTTCCTGCCTAATACCTTCCTGCCAAAGTGCTCCGCATCTGCTATTCTTGTCCCCACCCTTCACTGTTCAGATGACTGAGCTATCCTGCATCATTTGCTTGTGGCGGGGCATCCCAAGAACAGCTGTGCCAGCAGAAATGACAAGTATCTCTTGACAAAATTATGGCTTTCTGAACAGTTTGTTTTTCATTTGTTTGCATTTTTCACAAAATTTGCAGCTTCTCTGATACTTCTGGTCAGCTTACAGCTAAGGAACATCCTAAAGAGGGTGAGTCACTCTGGATGAATCAACTCTGCATCACTCTGAAGCACTGAGGTGCATTTTGCATCACTCCAGCTGAGGGATGAACTCAAGGAACTACCAAAACACAAATTACCACCTCTCCTTACCCAGAATCCGTGTAGAGAGAATAATAAGATCAGGTATCCTGGGAGGAGCATAAGGATGCTGCCTGTTTGAGTAGGGATAGAGTCAGAAAGGCCAAGGGGCATCTGGAGCTGAACTTGTCAAGGATGGAAAGAACACCCAGAAAAGGAAGGCTAAAGAAAGTGTACCCCCACAATGAATATGACTGGCAAACTGGTAATTACATTGGAGGAGGAGGCTGAGGTACTCAACTGTTTGGCCTCAGTCTTCAATAGCAATCTCTCTTCCCTCACCTCTCAGAAGGTAGGGACTGGGGGAACAAAGTCCCTCTCAGTGTAAGAGAAGATAAGGATCATGATCATGTGAAGAACTTGATTTTGCAAAAGTCTATGGAACCTGAGAAGATGCATCCCATAGTCCTGAGGGAACTGGAAAAGTGAACAAGCTCTGAGAAACCTGATCTAGTGAAAGATGTCCCTGATTATTGCAGGGGGGTTGTATTGGATGACCTTTAAAGGTGCCTTCCAACCTAAACAGATCTATGATTCTAGGCTGACTTTAACAAGACAACTTCAGTTTCTGGGACATTCAAACCAAACCTAATATTTCTCAGCTGATTTGACAGAGATTATTTTCACTGAGTCTTAGATGTTTCCAGTGCAGAAACCTGAGCTAGTCCCTGTGGACTCCTTGTCAGGCAATTGGTGTTTTTAGAGCAAAAGTCATTTCAGCAAATGGAAGCGCATAATTTGGGCTGAGGTGAAGTAAACCACAGAAGTAGTTCCACAGACAATAAACTGAAATTAGAATAATTCACTGAGATGCAATGTGTGTACTGAATTGGACTAATAAAATCTTTTGTATTTAACTTACAGTAATCTTTGTTTGAATTTTGTTGACTATAAAAATAGAATACAAATGCATCACCTTGTAATTCTATTTTAACAACATCCTGTGCAGTAAGAACATCTTTAATGCAGAAGAACTTTCACAGAGGTGATGTTTTGTTGAGTATTATCTTAAAACCCCCAGTCTTTTTTTTAATTTTTTTTTTTTTTAACCTGAAGTGAAACAAAAACCCCTACCTCCCCTGATTTTAATAAAGGACAGTGCTATGTTAGAAACCTCTGCAAGGTTTTTTTTGCTCTAGACATCTGAAGCTATGTCAGAAAAGGTTTAAAATTAACCCACTTATAGAAACTTACTTGGATATTAAAAATCTCCAATATCTGAGTGATTTACTAACTTCTGTGCCAAGGATTATGTGATGCTTTATTTTTGAGTCCAGCTCTTCTCTAGCAATTACTGTTTTAACTGGAGTGTAAAAGTAGACATCCCCAAATTTTGTAACTATTGATTACGGTAGTAAACAGGAAAAGGTACATATAGCTCTTCAAGAAACCTTCATGAGTAAATATGATATAAATATGTGACACGTGGGTGAAATGTTTACAACACAGAAATCTAAATTAATGTAATGTTACTTATGTTTCACATTTAAGATGGGATGGATAGGAAGAATTTTAAATAGAAGTTATTTCTGAAATGCACTTGGAATGTGTTTAAGACTAAAGATAGAAGCATATGAGATTGATCTTTTCTACATACAGAAAACACTATGGATATGCTACCAATGTCATTCAACATTTCCCTCATTTTTTATTCTGTGGGGTTTTTGACGTTTTTTAAGTGAGTATCAAAATATTTTCTAATGGATATATACATATTTTTTCACTTTTAATGGTGGAAAATTGGAACATTTTATGGAAAAAAATCACTTGTAAAAGGTTATATTTAGGTAAAAGTTATGATATTATGTACAGTTTTCCTTTTTTGTAATTACTCCATGTAAGAAAATGCACATATCTCTGGCATAAATGCTTCCAGGATCACCCCCAAACAAAAGGAAACATCACATCTTTCCATCCTTTTTGGTGAACTTATGTTCTCGTGAAAACTTTCTTATTATATGTTGTGTTATGCATCTCAGGTGGTGGCTATATGAATAGATTTGCTCTGAAACAGAAAACCTTGACAAGAAAGTTTGGTGAATAGAGTTTGGGGAGCTCTGTATGAATCAACATTTTATCCATTTCTTTATCCAGCAGGAGTTGGAAAAAAGTTTTCTCAGGTTAGTGAAGGTTGTCATGTATTGGTTTTGTAACTCCATGCTTTCCTTTACTTCAGATCCCCTTGGGTTTCCAGTTCATGAATATGAAGCCTATTTTTCTGATGTATATGATAATATTCTGTTATTCCATGGGAAATCAGCTAAATGTCTTGGGAAGCCTGGGATGGTTTCCAATAATTGATATAATTAGGAGCATCTCAAGCAGTGGTGGTTTTTCAGAACAGAGGAAAATAGGAAAAATATTTACTTTTAGTACATATTTAATCATCAACTCTGCTAAATTGTGGTTTGGGTTAGAAGTTTGGGGGGTGGGGCAGGAGAAATGAGTGTTCTCTTTCATTTTGTTTATTGTGCATTGCTTTTTTTTTTTTTTTTTCTGTATTTTGCTGCACAAAGACATTGCAGAATTTCCTGACGGAGACTGCCACAAGCCAGCTTGAAAAGGTCTGTCATAAAACTAATTTAATCTTCTGCCCATGGTTTCATGGGCTTTGGGTCAGCCCTGGAGAAACTGGTCATCTACTTGAAGGAGGCGGTTACTTCGACAGCACAGCTGATGCTTCTCTTGCTTTGCTGATTCATGTAACGGAGCAGATTAATCAAAGCAAGGGAGTATTGATGTACAGCTATGCAAAGACATAGTCCTCTGTGGGAGTTTTAATTGTCATTTTGTAGCTTTTGCTCTTGTGTTTTAAACCTACAGAAAGAGCTGATATTTCCTTGCAAACTAGCAGGATACTGGGAGACACCACAAGGTTTTTGTGCTCAACTTCCTGCTTCATGGTTCTCCAGTCAAGCCAAAGCTGATTTTTACCACCCTTCCTTGACAAATGAGGATGCAGACAGACAGTCATCAGTTTTGTATGAGGTATGACCTGCTCTAACTCCTCAATCTAAAAATGTCCTTTTTGCTTTCTTGTAGGAGATTAGGAACAAGAAAGCCTCCTGCCTTCACTGAAGTCAGCTTCAGACAGCAGAGACATTTATTGACAGGTTGCAAACATACAACATGCATTGATTTTTTGTATTCCACCTTCCAGGATAATTTACAGAGGCATAAAGTCTATGAAGGATTTTCCCAGACCTTGTCAAAGACCACATTCAGTCTCGATCTTGGCAGTGGTGAACCTGCCTGAAAACCTGTGGGGGAGCCCCTTGGAAACTCATTTTGTAATTCAGAGCAGCTTTGGAAGCAAGACTATGTAGCTCCATGAAAGCTAAACCTCCTCTTCCATACAAAGCAGTCAGTAATGTGGTCCTTGACCCACTCACCCAACGACTAGTTCCACACAACCTTCATGTCTCTCATAGAGAGAGTACTAAGGAAATGTTCTGATGGCAGAGTTAACATCCAAACAGGACTCTAGGATGATGCTTTTTCTTGTCTAGCTAATCTGATGATGGAGTCATGATTCTCAAAGTTGTTCCTGGCAGGAGGAAAGCAATGGGCACAAGCTGAATCAAGAGAGGAGGAACTTTTTCCTGAGAGTGCAGTCAGGCAGTGGGGAGGTTGCCCAGAGAGGTTGAATAGTAACCATCCCTGGAAGACCGAGTTGTGCAATCTGGTCTGATCTCATGTCTCACTGTGCTTTGGGCAGGATTTTAACTAGGTGCCATCCAACCTTAATTTTGCTATCAATGTTATGAACTTCTTTCAGCTGCTTCTCTTTCTGGACTGTTTTTTTAACCATGATTTCCTAGGCTGCAGCCTTTCCAGATCACTTAGTAGGGAAGCACTTTCAATTCAGGTTGTTCTCTCTATCATCCTCTGTCAAGTGTCTTCTGTTGTTGGATGAAGAAGAAAAAGCAAAAGTCAAATCACCTGACTGTTAGGATGCACAGCATAGATCCCTACATCTGGACTACTTGTCTAAACTCACACTGTGATGGGGAGAATGAGACATTTTTGGGATGACATTAGTCTCAACTGAAGGCAGATGTCTAAAATATGTTTGGATCATGCACAAAGATATTTTTCTGCACTGGCTATACTGGAAGTTTAGATGAATAGCTTAGTTGTAGCTGCCTGTAATATAGTTGCCCCATAGAGTTAAATAATTCATATCTGAAACGTCTGCACCTTTCCTATTTGCTTTGTACACTGAGAACTGTATGAGAAATTGAAATCAGCTGTCTCCTGAGATCCTTCACCTTTGCAGGTGCTGCCATGTGAAACCCTGTGGAATAATTCAAGGGTAGTATGATTCTATGGGCAAAAGTGACTCTGGCCATTGTGTAGAAACCACAGATGACTGACAAAGCTTCAGAAAAAATTTAATCTTGATAACAAAAATGATGATTCTTGTGTATCTGACATCATAGCATGAATCTGGTGGAAATAGTCTAGCCTTGCCTCTGTTTTATATTCAGCAGATGACAGCTCATTTTTCAAGGATTAATACTTCTAGGAATGGGGGAAAGGAGAAGAAATACCAGGAAATTGGCATTGCTGTTATGTACCTTTATCCTACTGGCTAAATGATAATCCCAAATTACTCCTTCTGCTTGCAGAGGGATCAGGAGTTTGTAGCTGATCTAACTCATGTTCCTATTTATTAGGTTTATATATGGTTCCTCTGAGTACTTTTGGTATATGAAAGAATTGTTTGCCAGGAAGCCTGACTGGGGTTGCAAAACTTCAGGAGGGGGAGAGAAAGACAGTTTTAAGACTGAGGCGTGAATGATCTTTTACATCTCTTCTACACAGATGCACATGCAAGGCTGCAGAATACCTGGGTCAAGGGAAATTAAACACATTATCTCCCTCTGACGGTCTGAGTGATTAATGTGCAGGCACCTTTCATATCTCAAAGTGCCAGCACATTAATCTGATCAGTTTAAGCGAGTGACGTCAGTTTTTGAGAATCGTCTTGCAGCAGAAGCCTCAACTTTGCAATGATAGGACTGTGTTAATTTGCTGCCTGAGTAGAGCAATAGCTTAGAACAAGATCATTTCAACTTTGCTAAAAACGTAGAAGCTTCATTTTCAGTTAGAAGCTTTTCATAACTATATTCAATCTTGTAAATCAGAGCGAAAAATTTAATACTTTGGTTGTGTTCCCACTAAGTCAATGGTAAAAACAAAATTTTGCTCTTTATCCTCCTTTCAGTAAGTAATTTATGACTCATGAATTTGCTTTTTATTACCTGACAATATTTTTCTGTCATTTCCTCCTCTTTCCCTACCGTGTGATTTTCTGTGAATGGTTTGTGGCAGATAATGAAGCCACAGCATTTGAAGTCAGACTCATTCTTGCCAAAGGTGCATAGACTTTTTCTTCTTCCTGACTGAATGAACATGTGACAATTAGTATGATGTGTACCTGAGAGAAAAAATTACTGAAGATAAACAAGGAATATGGAACAAGCAGAAATTTAGAGATTGATAAAGAGTATCTGAGAGAATTTTTTTCAATTAAAAACTTCTTCTTTTCTCAATCTAAACCATATTGAGGAAGGAAAATAATAACCTGATATCAGGGTTTCAGGCTCATTATTGGTAAAATTTAAGGGCAATTTTTCATCAGATTCTATCAAATAAATGAACATAGCAAAAATAGAAGGCATAATTCTGATTCTGTTTATTCGGAAGATTTTTTCTGCATTGATTTCAGTGAAATCAGGGTTTTACATGAGGTCTTCAAGACTTTCCAAATGCAACCAAGGAAGGAAGTGCACATGAAGCACACACAGGAGGTAAAAATGTCCTGTGGGTTTGAATTACTTTTGTGTGTGTAATGAAGCATGCTGAATCTTGCTAAAGTAAATTATTTATGCACACAGTTTTCCATAGGTAGAAATGGATTCAGAAAGAATATTTCAAACTGTAGTTTGTAAAATTAAGATCATAGAGCTATGAATAGAGCTTATTTTGAGGCTTCTAATGAAAGAGAGAAAGTTTCATGAATCTGAGGAATGGATGAGAAGAATGTCATCAGATGAAAGATAATTAAGCCTAAGGAGCAAAAGATGTAGAATGCAGTTATTGTGTCAAGTTCTCAAAGCTGCACAGAACTGGGATGTGTGTGCAGTTCCCTAAATTGCATACATCAAAAATAAATAATTGGCCTTGTGATTACAATGTCAAGTGTCTGAGGAAGACACACTTCTGTTTAGATTGAAGGTTACTGAAAAGCTCTCTTAGAAGTTCTATATTTTTCAACAAGATGACATGGATTGGTAGCTTAAGAATATCTGAAAAGAAAACAAACTCAAAAGTTCATTTTGGGGCAAAGTTGTTGTTAATAAAAAGTTTATTCATGCTAGAGTAAAGGTCCTTCTTCCTTCTAGATAATAACTTACTAACTCAGCTTTCCGGGTTGTCCATATTGATGGACAACAATTAAGATCAAAACTGGCAAAACCCCCATGTTTTTCAGATTTGTATTTGATGATAACTCTCTGCAACGTGCTGAGGAGCTTTTCATATAGTACAAGGGCTAATGCTTTCAAACTAAAAGAGGGTTGATTTAGATTAGATATAAGCGAGAAGTTTTTTACCATGACGGCAACATTTTAGCAGGTTTCCAGAGAGGTAGTAGATGCTCTCCATCCCTGGAAACATTCAAAGTAAGATTAGACAGGGCCCTGAGCAACCTGTCTAGTGAAAGATGTCCCTGCTCATTGCAGAGGAGTTGGACTAGATGACTTTGGAAGGTTCATTCCAAGCCAAACTTTTCTGTGATTCTTTGAGTTCCTCACCTCAGAGCAATGAGTTTATTTGTATGGCTCTATGTGGTTCCCCTTTCTTCTAGATTAAAAAGATGGAATGCTTTAGATTTTGCTGTACTCTTAGGACGTTCACATTGTCTTTCATGGGTTTCCCAGCAGATTTGTTTGAATTTGACAGGAACTACTACAGGAAAAACAATGTTTGGGGTTCTGAGTGAACTTATTTTATTCAGCAGATAATGCTTATTTCAAAATCATGATTGCAAACTATTAATTTGGAACACAAGGAAAGAAAGGTCTTCACTTTCTACTTGCCTATGTAAAAGCTAGTGTTTACTACTACTTAGTGTTTCCCTGTTCTGTATAAACAGAGCAGAAGTGTAGATCTTCTTGGGTACTAGGCTATCACTGGGGGAGACTACTGCATGGGATGAGAGTTTCAAAATTTTTCCTCCCATTATTACAACAGTCACTGCTGAATAATGAAATAATTTTCTCTGCTTGCACCAAACATCAGACTGATAGAAGTAACAATGCACTGCACTGAAAATTGGTTTTCACCTAAATTTGGTAACACATTAAACCAAGAGGTTTTTTCAGCAGAAGAACCTGGGTCCTCAGTTTTCTCCCTGTTTTTAAAAAAGTCTCCATGGTATTTCTGTCATGTTCCACAAAGATTTTGTCTGATCCCTCATTCTACCAGTAGCAAATACCTTTTTAGAGTCTAGTCATGTCATAATAAGATACCTGTCTGAACTTTGTGAAACAGGGCTAAGCATTGTTCCCTGTAAGACAGAGAAAATTAGATTCTTCTTGATCAAGTGTAAGTATCAAGGATCATGGAAATTCTTGTGCTTTGACACTAGATTGGTGTCTTCTGAACTAATCACTCTAATGTTCACTCCCCTTCCAGTTGACTATGAGGAACAGGCACTTTTAATCCGTGATTAGGCTATTATTTTAGGTAACTTCAGGAAGAGGTCAGAAGCACAGTTTTTTCCTTTGACTCTAGGACAAACTGGTGGTTCCTAGCTCCCATATAGATGCTTTACTGTGGTCAGATGAATCCTACCTTGTGAATTTTGTACCTTCTTTGGAAATTATTTCTGCCTTCTTTTCCACCTGTGACCCAACAAGCAGAACCACCAGACTGCTTTGGAAAAGTCAGATGGCTTTATGAAGCAGACAAACACTAGGATCCAAAAGCTTTGTCTTTTCACCATTCCAAAACAAAGCAGTAGATGTACAACCTCATCTTTATATTGATGAGTATTACATGCATGTTGGCAGTGGTAATTCCACCTTCTTTTTTCTAGCAAAATCTACAGCAGTAGCTGGGAAAATTTATTCAGATGTTGAAGTCAGTGGTAGCTGTATCTTTCCTGATGAAGTCAGTGATACTTTTTAATTAAAAACTGTGTGTTCTTTTTGTACTTTCCCCCTAGTAATTATGAATCTCTTTTTAAACAAAATTTGTATTTTCAGGTAATCAAACTATGCATTTATCATGTGATTGCAGTACTGTATGTGCACAGAAAAATACAGTAGTTATTAGAAATCTCCCTCTCAGGGTGAATAGAAGGATTATCATGTCTGGGAAACCCATTAATTTGTTAATTTAAATAGACCTTCCCTATACCCACCTAATTAATTTAGTCTGCAGTGATCTGCACCTCCTGAAGTCAGAAATAAAGGATCAGTTTGTGCTGGGGGTGCAAGTGGCTTCCATGCCTTTGTTTTCAGTATTTCACAAAATCAATCAATTGAATTGTACTGTCAACCAAATATAAGAGTTTTTTCAGCACAAGCAGACCTCCAGTAATGCTGAGCTCCCTCCCCCTATGCCATGCCCACCAGGCCAGAGCTCACTATGCAGGACACATAGAAGTTGTTAGACATTTCCAAATCCTCCTGTACACATTTATAGCTACTCATGCTGATAGATAAGAAGAAATTAAATTGCCTCTGGATAAACATGTATTTTGTTGAAGCTGGAAATAATAGACCTAATTAGTGTTGTGGGCTTAAAGGACCCATTGTTCTACTTGGAACAAAGGCTTTTTGAGCATCTTTCCCCTAGCAACCACAGTACTCTCAACTCCACACTGTGCTCTGAAAAGTCCCAGGGTGCATTCATGTTTTTTCCTGATCCTTTTTATCACTGATCCTGACAGCAGCAAGGCAAAGGGCAGGTTCAACATCCTTGTCAGAATAGACCATTGCTACTCTAAAATTAACTACTGAACCTGCGTCTGCCAAGTGAAGGTAGAGTTGAAAGACTGAGGAGAGGAACATGAGATGGAGTTGCAGCTTTGATCTTCTTTATGCACTCACATCAATTGCCTGTGGACTGAGAGCACCACAATAACTGAACTGGCATATCCAGCTTGCCTACTGCTGTGTGCCAGGATACTTGGTGGAGTCTGCCTTTTCTAGAGCAGGTCTGCTAAAGCAGTCCTCCGAAAGTTTGAATGAGAGCAAGACGCTAGAAGAGAAACACCTATGCTGACATTCCTGTCTCCATCTATAATAAAACACACATTGCTGAGACACTCTCAGTGCTGTGTACAGCCAGAGGAAAACAGATGATTCTTTACATCTAAGGAAGTAGATGATTTTGTTGCCTGCAGTGTGTTTATTCCTGTGCAATGCTTCCCATTACCCTGTGAAGAATGGGGTCTTTTGCTTTATACTATTAAAAACTCAGTATTTAGCCCACCACACTATGTGCTGCTCATCAATGACATTTACTATAGGAAGATGACTCTATAGTAAGTTTTTGTCCAACGTTTCAGATATAGAATAATGTGTGCATTTGTGCTTTCAAAGCTTCTCACCTAGTTCTTATTCAGCTGGCTTTCTCTGTGTCCTCTCAACCAGCTGCTACATTCTCCATCTGCCTGCCTTTGTTACCACTCCCTGCTGCTGCTGCTGCAGCTGCACTTGGCTTTGCTGCTTCTCTCCTAAGTTCTCTCACACCTCTTAGGTTTGTTGCACCTTCCAGCTATTGCTGTGATCTCTATTTGTCCTGCAATAAGTGCTGTGAGGACTGCCTGCTTCATCTGAAGGGATTCTCTCCAAAGAATAATTGCTTGCCTCAGGAAATGGCATAATTCAATAGAGCAAGTAGTAGGTATTAATATTAATCCAGGCCTTGGCATCATGTCAACAAGTTGTGTTGCCTGGAAGTATTTTCTCATTGAGATTTTGTAAAGCTAAATGATTGACCATTCTTGGTTATTAATTAAATGTTTCATTTTAAGTCAAATGAAAATTGCAAAGTTTTAAATGTTTCAGATGCCTTTTTTATTTCTCTTCAGCTGACCATTAATTAGAAAAATTAATTATTTGCACAGCCCTACTGAAGACAATATTTTTTACTCTTCCTCCACGATCACCTGACACAAACAACATTTAGTCACTATTCTATACTTGGCCATGGTATCATTTATGCACAGCTGGGATAAATCATCTTAAATTATAAATCCTTACAAGTGTTATGGGAAAGTAGAAGATTATAATTAAAAGCCCAAACTAGAATGAGAACCGAGACACAGAATGCTTGTTCTTTTAATACTATTAAAAGCCTCATTTTGTTACTAACTAATACACAGTGAAGTATATTTTCCCCCCACAAGATACCAGAGTAATGACTGCAAGTATTCAGTTGAAACATGCAAAGGCTTGATAATGTGAGGCATAGGAAATGAGAGGATGAAAGTAAAGTACAATTCATAACTCTTGCAGAGGAGTAAAAGGAGGAGCTGGAAAGGAGAGCAAAGAGCACTTATCTGGAAGGTGTATATTAGGACTTCCTGATATCTCTATGCTTGGAAAAAAATTGCAGCTCTAACTGTATAGATGCAGCTCTTCTGTAAGCTGTTAAAAGAAAAAAAAAAATTTCTTTGAAAAGGACACTTGTCCACTTTTAATACTCCAAAATCTGAATTCTGAAGTCCTTTGCATAGACAATGAATTATAAATTCTTTTCTTCTGAGACTGCGGAAATAAAATTAATTTTTTAAAAACTTGTTTATGCACTTATCAGTACTTAATTTTCATTGTTGTTTTTGCAGGAATGAAGTCTGAAGTCTGAATGAAGCCTGAAGTCAATTTTTGTCATCAATTTTACATTTCATGCAGCAACAGTGAAGAAAAAAATACTTTTGAAGGGGGAAAATATGTTTATTGGAGAAAAGAAGTGGGAACAGAGACTTTGAGGCACGAAAACACCTAAAATTAATGTTAGAGTATTTTTGTTAAGATTATATAGTCATAGAATGGCTTGGGTCGGAAGGGACTGTAAAAGTCATCCAGTTCCAACACCCTGCCATGGGCAGCAATACCATTCACTAGACCAGGTTGCTCAGGGTCCCATCCAGCCTGGCCTTGAACACTTCCAGGGATAAAAAATCCACAGCCTCTCTGAACAACCTGTTCCAGTGCTTCACCACCCTCCAAGTAAAGAATTTCTTTGTAACACCTAAAATAAACCTGCCCTCTTTTCAGTTTAAAACCGTTGCACCATTGATCTGTGTCTCTCTGCCTATATAAAAAGTCCCTGTCCCTCCTTTTTTATAAAACATCTTAAGGTATCTGAAGTGAGGTCTCTGTTCTCCAGGCTGAACAACCCCATCTCTCTCAGCCTATCTTTCCTAGAGAGGTTCTACAGCCCTCTGATGATCATCGTGGCCTCTTCTGGACCCTCTCTAACAGACCCCAGACCTGGACATAAATATTTCAGGTGGGATTCTCAGAAGAGTGGAGGGAGAATCATCTCCTTTGAATTAATGGCCACTTCTCTTTTGATGGACTATAATTCCCAAACAAAATTTTCCTTGAAACAGGAGAATATACAACATCTTTTCATTCTCTATATAAGATATGTGAAGTATGTTATAGCATTATACAAACTAGAGAAGAAGAATCCAGTGAATATTCTATAGTAACATCCAGGTGTCTGTCCTTCAGAAATTTCATGAGATAAATGTAGAATGTGCAGGGTGGGCTTCAGAGTGTGGTCCCTGAATATATGCTGTGAGGACATGATACAAATTGGACAGTAACTAAGTCATTTAACAGAGTTGTTATTTACTACTGCTCATATTGGGGTCCCCGTCATCACCAGAATGTCATTTGCAGAGCTGTTCCTTACCAAGTAGTCACTCATCCACACTTCAGCCCAGGTGGAGCAGTCCACAATTGACCTTATTGCATTTCATAACATTTTCTTAGCTGTTTTATTTTTTTTCCATCTTCAGGATCATTGTTGGTCTCAGCAAATATCTAGGCCAATTTTGATTTTTAGAATTTGGTTCAATAGTACTGTCAGAGAAGGGAAATGTTTCTACTATCTTTAGAAAGAATGTAATCAGTCTCTCTATGGCCAGTCAATCTCAGAGAAAGTTGACCAATGTCCACATAATTAATCTGAGTTAGCAAAATAATTGAGCCTGTTCCACAAAATGCAGCTTGGAACAAGAGCATCCTTTCTAAAGGGAAAGTTATTCTGGTTGACTGCTGTTCTCAGAATCAGTCCCTATGTCTCCCCTTGCATTTTTTGTGTTAGATTCTTTGCTGATTAATCTAGGTGGGTTCTGGTATTTTATAAGTTTGCATTTACAGTCAGTATTTAATTGATTTAACCATTAATAGTTCATAAAAATGCTAAAGTTTTCAACCACTATAACAATCTAGATAACAAAATAATAATAACTAAAACATAATTAATAAGTATTGATAAGATTGTGAGTCATATGACTCAAGCTGTACTTTTTTCTATTCTCTATGTGTGCTCACTGCTGGGGAATGTGGCAGTGCTACCAGGGCGCTTTGATATTTCTAGTCCAGGTACTTTAAGAATGAATTGTAAAGAGCTTTTTATACAGGTATGTATCTGAATAGATTTTTCTTTCTCTACAGCTAGGACATTTATCTTAGTCTCACAGAGGGAAACCTTCAGATAGGGCTGGTGAAATTCCAAGGCTGAATGAAATGATTCGCCTTTAATACCAGCCTCAAATCATGACCTGAATGTCACACAAAAGTTTCAGGGAGTGGAATTTCAAGGTAAATGCTGTGCTTTTCTGGAAAGCTTTAAAAAACTGTGGAAAAATTAAAGTAACCTTAATGTAACAAGCTATTTTTTAAAGTACTTAGAATTTTTAAACTACTTTTATTACTTCTGAGCTCTTTGTCTTGGCAATACTGCAAAGTGTAATTTTCTCTTTTGAAATTCTACCTCTGTCAAATGGATTGATGCGTATTTTTTAAAAAATTGAACTTAAAAACATTAGTGATTAGTGTTCTGAGCAGAAAATCATTAACTTTAGTGATGAAAAATTCCTACTGTGCTTTCTAATTCGTTTTTGTGTCACAGCAGCATTGTTCATTATTTCAGATCTGCTGTTGTAGTTTATATCTTCCTTTAAATATGTCAAATACTAAAGCTTCCATTGCTTGTAATTAGTCGGCTTTTTTTTTTTTTTTTCACTAATTTACATGATAGTTGTAACTGAGGAAACAGGAATTTTTTTCTTTGCACAGACTATTTAGAAAAACTCACAAAATATTCTGTTTCAGAGAAAGAGCTTGGGGTGTAAATAGTTTGGGAAAAAATGAAATAGGCAAAGTCACAGTGTCAGGATGTCCAGACTCTGGGAGACCAAGCCACTGTAAACATACCCTGCTCTCAGAGAAGATGTACCTTGATCATTTATTATGATGTGAGTCTCCAAGCACACATTTGCTCCCCGCAGTGTCCTTCTGATCTCTTCTTGTGTGATGAATGCTGACTAGATAAGAGTATGACACAATAGGTTCAAGAACTACATCTTCCAGGACAATTATTTTTAGGTGCTAAGGAAAGTCATCCAGGACTCTGCAGTCAATTGTGTTTCTATTTATAGTCAGCACCCCTTTCTTCAGTGGAGCACACCAGTTAAAAAGGCAGCTGATGACTGATAAAGATTTCCTCACAAGATCATTACAGCCTTCAGTCTACAGAATCTGATTTTAGACAAGGGATCTAGTTAAATCCTTTCTCCATCTAAGGTTAGATTAGATCAGTTCTAAAATAATGGTGCCAGAGTTTTGGGAATTAGTACTGCCTGCAGCAGAAATGTACCATAGAAAATTACTCTGTAACCAAAGTCTCAGTTTAAAGAAATCAGCCAAACAAAGTAAAAACAATAAAGAAGGGAACTGAAGCAGCCAAGCAGTCAACACTGGGTTGACATATAACCAGGACTATTGTCTTAAAGAGGTTCATAAGGTGGTCACTTAGAACTCTGGGGGCTTTAGACACAAACGACCACCAGAGACCTTTGGTGAAGCCCCTCAGAGACCTTATAAGGATATGCATATATGCTAATAAGTTTTGGGAAATGGAATGAATATGTAACAGGAATGCAGGGAACAAAAGTTAATAACCATGTAATGCAAGTTTATAAGCTTTCATGAAGGTACCTCTGTGTGTGCTTTGGCAAAATGATTCCCAGGGCACCCGGTGCACTGAAATCATCCAGTACTGCATAATAAAAGAGTGCCTGCCTGCTAAGACTCACAAATTGACTCAGCAGAGCTTTGTATCAACAAGATACTCTAGTATCAATATTGTCTAGCTACAGCAAAAGGATGTTAATTCTTTATAAGCAATCATCTATTGTGTGTATATTTTACCCCCTTGCCTTTTGTTGATGAGAGAATTCCTCTCTACGCTAATGGCTAAACAGAAGGCATATCAAGGTTGCTTTTATCTGAATGCTTATAGGGAATTCCCCTTGCGAACTCTTTGCTGCTTGTGCTGGAGCCACCCCTTATATTCACTGAGCTAGCACCAGGAATATAACAAGGGCAGAGTCTGATACAGTAGGTTCATCAGCTTTAAAATGGAAATTTACTGCTGATAGAAACTGTATTTGGAATGTAACAGAGGATTGCATCGTCCTCTGCTTTCTACATTCCCTAAAAGCTAAAGAAGCTTTTCTTTTGGTGCTCTACTTGGCAAACTGCTTTGGAGTCCACCAGCTTTCTCTGGAGTCTGTCAAGCCCTCCTACCCTTTCATTAATTTTTGTGTTCATAATCTCTTGAAGAAGGAAGCTTCACATATTCCTGAAGAAATAAAAGCTTGCTGTTTAATCTCCTGTACCTCTGCAGAACTAATTTACTTGGCTTGCTGCTTTTGTCTTCCTTTACTTCCCCCATTTATAATTACATTAATTACATGCATATAAAAATATTCTGTCTTTTTGACATTAATTACTTAGCAGTGAAGATTAATGAACTATGTAAAATGTTCAGTATTGTGTATTCATAAATGGCTAAAAATCTGCATGGGTCACCAGTGTAGTGGGAACTCAAGTAATGACCACAGAAAAGTTTCCTTCTAGTAGCCAAGAGAAAAAACCAGGTAGACACAACACTAAAGAAAACCACTCCCAAGAAAAATAAGCATCTTGATATACAAAAAACTATGCAAAGTGACTTAGCAAATCAATTTTTACACACTGCAGTAATTTCCCACCCAAACAGGTAACCTGTAATGCTACTTTGTTTTGTTTTGTTGTGTTTTTGTTTGGTTTTTTTGTTTGTTTGGGGTTTTTGTTTGTTTTTGTTTGGATGGTTTTTGTTATACTAATGATGCTTAGTTTTGTTAAAAATTTGCTCAGCTTTCTCCCTCAGCTTTGAGTCCTTTTCTTCATATTTCTATTTCTATACAAAGAAGAAAATCTACCAATGAACCAATGATAGCATTATTCTTGCAAATCTGTCAGGGTTTCCATGATTGTTTGACCAGACAGAAGGCATTAAAACTGCCATAACTGGCTTATTAAGAGAGCATGCAAAGCAAAGAGGTGTAATATCATGAAAGTTGAAAAAAATTGCTTCAAACATTAGTGTGGCCAAGGATGTAATGTAATTTCCATAAATTTAGACTGTGTAGGCTACATTGTTCCTGGTGGGAGGAAGTCTTCCAGTAGGCAGCCCCAGAAAACATTACAGGGTCCGTTTTCCTGTATCTGCTTCTCACATGCCATTGGGGTGCAGAGGAGAAGGTTGGACCAGCACAAAGAAGAAGTGCCTGTGAAGAGAGTTTCCAAAGATTGTAAGTTCCAGAAACTTACACAATAAGGTATTACAGCTCCCTGGAAACATGCATGTGCTGGGACACATTGGCTGCCACAGAATCACAGAATATGCTGAGTTGGAAGTGACCCACCAGGATCATCAAGCCTAACTCTTAGCACTAAAAGTGCAAGCCTGTACAAGATTAAGTCACCCAGCATATTATAACACAGGCTGTAGATTAATTAGTCAGTGCTTTTAGTTGGTGCTGGAGTAAATAGAAGAATTGCATCTGAAGGCAGATGACGGGGCTTCTATAGATACGGTGAAATAGCATATGGAAAGGGTCAACAAAAGTCAATATTTTTATAATATCCTATTCCTTTCTTCTCACCAAAACTGTGTTTGTGTAACTAAGTTAATCAAGGGGGAAAGATCCCATTGAGAGTGAACAACAGCCCCAGTATCAAATGAAGCCAAACTTTTTAGGTACTAGCAGGTTATTACACAGAAATTCCCTCAAAGGAGAAAAAAACACCCTAGTATGCCTTGAATATCTGTTTACATATAGGTAGCAAAGTTGTGGTATTCCTGTCAAAAAATCCAGCTTGACATACCTGCATGACGTACATAACGTGTACAAAGCCATTTCAGCCACTGCTTTTAATTACAGTCACAATTTCTTTATAGTTAATTTCATCTGAAGATCTGTAAGTGCTATACAGTATATGAAGTGAATACAATTATTCCCATATAACAGTTTCGGCTTATACTCAAAAATTCTGCAGGATCAGAACTGCAGCTTTTAAAACAAAATATGAGTTGTGTTTGAAATCCTCTGTATTTTAAGACAAGACTTATTTTGAAAATAGATTACATATGTTATTAAAGCTATTCTCTTAAAGTATATCATGTAAAAAAATTAAATCCAATTTTGAGGACTATTACGTCGTAGAATTCAGCCACTTTGTGATTACTAGATTAGTCTGTCAGCTGCTTTTAAAATGCATTTTATATTTGTAGCTACATCAGTGTTCATTTGTGTCATTACAACAATCCCATGTATTAGGGAAGTTCATTGTTCTGATTTTATAGATTTGGTACTGAGGAAAAGTCACAAGTAAATCCGTGCCAAAGCTGGAAAGTGAATCCTGACTTTGGAGTATCAGACAGATGCCCTCACAACAAAACTGACTTTTTCTGTCTATAGTCATGTGGATGCACATACAGGGGCTTACATCCAAGTGTACATGTACATTGTCTTCCACAGGCTTGTGTTTTATACTTGCAATTGTCATAAGTGTTACCAGGACTAAAGACTTAATTCTTAGTGGACTCCATTCAAGGGCTACCTCACTGCATCACTACTTAAGTCCTTAAGGCTCCCATGAAAGACTTTGCTACCTATATCTTCCTGTGCAAGTACATTGTAGTTAATTATTTATTTTTCTGCAGTTCTTTCTCCTTTTGTGTGATTCATTCTGTAATTGATAGACATTTTTCAGATAAAGTGTTCGGGAAAATTATGTTTGAACTTAAACATTGTTAGGTTGAATTGTATGGTTTGGTTCAGCTGTATAGGTCAAGTGCTCCAGTGTGATTACTCAAAGTGCAAATGAGTCACTACTTACTGTCCCATTGCTCATCGCTAATTCCAGAATAACACTGGTTCTCTGTTGTGGGAACTGAAAAAAAAGTCTTTGAATTAACTTGTACAAGAATGAAACTCTGATCTCAATAATGAGCATGTAGTAGCAAGAGTAAGCATTAGTTGTGCATGGTAAGTTTTGCAAGATTAGGCCTCAGACCTTTCCTGAGAGCACAAGCTTACTTTCCCTTAATGGGTAGTGGTGTATATAGTCCAAGCTTTCTAAAATGTTCAGTATCTCAGTTTGTGAGAGCCAACTTAAGCTACCTCAAAGGAACTCTATTTCACATAGATTGTGCAAGGAACAGCTTTTTTAATATGTACATCAGAGTCAGTTTAGCTCTTTCACACTGGATGCCTAGAAATATCTTGAACCTTAAAAAAATTTATAGGTGTGTTCTTTCATTTTTCCAATATTTATGAAGAAAAGGAGAATTACACACAGTCTAGAAGAACAAAACTCAACATAAAAGACTTTTTGATTCTTCTGTGGTTTAAGACTTCCTATAGAGATAAATAATTTTCTCAAACAGAACAAAAATCTCCATCTTGTCCATTTAAAAATCCCACATTCAGAATTTGAGAGAGATTCCTTCTACCAGGGCTATATTTATGGCTATCTGGCAAACATACTAAATATATTCATCAGCAAAACTATCAGTGTTTTAGTAGAACTGACTAGATGAAAGACATTGTTATAAATGCAGTCATTGCCTTTACAGGTTAACTCAGCCCACTTAAAATTCAAATCCTACAGCCTACAAACACGAATCATGACAATTTCTCCAGGTGATGCTTTCTCTGATCGCACTGAAGTAAAGAAGACAGTGTAGGAAACCAACTGCTGAAATTTTATATCAAGTGCAGCTTTAGTCATTATAGAATAAGAATATTAGAACAATAAAATCAAACCACTTTGGAAAATAAAATCTTTTTATTTATTGTCTTCTACTGAAGAATTATTCCTTGAATGTATGCCAGCAAAAAAAAAACCCCAACCAACAACCCCCCACCCCCACCAAAACCCAAAAACAATACCACAAATATTTGTTGCTTAATAAATCTTCGATTGCCTAGTTTACATACCAGAAGTAGACATAGGAAGGGCTTGTTTTTTTACTCAAGTTCAATATATTCTACCGTCAACAATAACCTTAGGTGTAAAAAGCCATACTCTTAAACCTCTGGACTGGTGACAGAGTTTAGTCAGCCCTGAGCCAAACTGATTTTTATGTCATTCCAGATGTGTTTATAAAGACCAATAACATACTTAAGAAGTAATTACAACCTACAGAATACATTTCTGGAAGACAATAATCTTTTTGGGTGTTTCCGCTCAGAGGATTTTGTGTGTTTTATGACTTTATGTCTGACAGTTCAATAACTGCCCTATGTGAAAAAAACAAAAAAAAAACAAACAAAAAACCCACAAAACCAGAATGGTCACTTGAAATTCATGGCCATACAGAAGGCCACAAGAGGATACTCTGTGATCCTGAGACTTTTTTCCAAATCTGTAGACACAGGAGATTCCCAGGTCACCTATTCTGATCTGTAGTATATCACAGAAGAGACATCATTTACAGATTGATTTTCCAGTCACCATTATTTGAACAGGGTGGATAATTCACATGTAGGAGAAGGGCTTATGTGTACTTTTGCAAAGTCCATGAGTATTCACTTGGCAAGTGCTTTTCCCCATCTCAACCAAGCATCTGTCTGAGCAAATCTGTCTCAGCATGATAAATTGGAGAGTGCATATAATGTAGGTAGCGCAGGTACAGATGGCAGGCAGATGAGTCTGGCAAGACACTGTGATGCTGGAAGATGTTTCTTAGATCTTACAAATGACTGAACTGTTCTGTAAGAAATCTCGACCCTCTCATACTCTATTTTCCTGTATCTTTTATGATGCAACTTGAGAACTTAAAATGAATTATGCATATATACTGGACCTGTAAAGAAAAGAGTAATGGTGTGGGTCCAGTGGAGGGCAACAAGGATGGTAAGTGGACTGGAACATCTTTCTTACAAGGAAAGGCTGAGGGAGTTGAGCCTGTTCAGCATTGAGTAGAGGCGACTGAGAGGGGGCCTTATAAATGTAAATAAATTTCTAAGGAGAGAGTGCCAAAAAGATGGAGCCAGGCTCTTCTTGGTGGTGCCAACCACTAGGACGTGATGGGAAAAAATTGATACACAGGAAGTTCCAGCTGAATATGAGGAAGAACTTCTTTATTGTGCTGACCATGCACTGGAACATATTGTCCAGAGAGTTTGTGGAGTATCCCTCACTGGAGATATTCAAGAACTGCTTGGACACAATCCTGTGCCATGTCTCTAGGATAACCCTCCTTGAGTGAGAAGGCTGGACCAGATGTCCCACTGTGGTACCTTCCAACCTGATCCATTCTATGATTCTGTAATAGGAATGAAATTTCTGAGATCAAAATAAGGCTGAAACTTATCTCGTATAACCACTATACCCTGTCCCAATGTACTATTAATTAAACAATGAAGAGGGTGAAAATTGCATGCTTCGATTGACTTCTTTTGCAGCTACTTTCATCTTATTGTGTTTATTCAAAATAATTAAATAGCTGTATAAGGCCACAGAACTGTGTCTTTATGCTCAAATGAACAAATAGAAGAAACACAATTGTTTATCTTGGCAACTATTGTGTGGCAGTGATGAATGTGGAAATAAAGATGCAAGAAACAAGCACCAAAATGGAAACTCTCTCTCCATCTGTTTGCCTCATCTAAAAGAGGTTGATATGAGGCATGGCATCAACAGAAGTTAACTGGATTATCTTGAATAGGAACAATATTGCTTCTATTCATTTATGTGAGGGCTGCACCTTTTCTGTTCATGCATTGTGAAGAATATTAGGAGCTCATCCTTGCAGAGTGAGATTCCAGGAGCTTGTGGGTTGTGCTGTGTACAAATGCATGAGGTTGGTTACTTCTGCCAGGTTACCCATGCAGCTAAGGCAAAGGGATTGGTAAAAAGGTGCTCCTGCACTACATGACTTACACACATAGTGGGAAGGCCAACAGCTTACTGTAGACTGAGCTGATACTCTCTGAGCTATGTAGGAAGGAGTCAAATTCAGTCTAGGTGTTGTGTACAGTTGTTAGCCTGAGCCAATTGGTCTTGCTGACAAGGATCCTGCATAACACTGTATGACTCTTCTGTGTCATGCCTGATTTGTGTCTGGCCAGATTAGAGTGGGCACAGGCAGAGAAGCATGTGTTTGTCTACACTATCCACATGTGTATATATCTGTCCCTCTGTAAATATGAAAAAGCATATAAACACATGGCGATGTTACAGAAAAATGCACTCTTAGAGAGCAGAGCTGAATGGGATGGATGTACTGAGTACAACTGACTCCACAGAAGTCGTCTCCAGGCCAAGTATCTCTTAGTTGTTTTCATTAATGCTTTTGTAAAGCAGCTGACAACCAAGTAGTGTGTACCTGTGGGACTCCGCTTCCTTATATCACTTGTTATCCCTCTTTTACCCTCAAAGACCTCTTCATTCTTTATCTTCATTCTTGCTTTGCAAATAGCTTTGGACCTCATCAATCTTACAGACAAGTTGTCCATAAACTGACAAAACAAAACCACCCTCAAGTATAGATTAAGCTTAAAAAAATCTGCCTGCTGTGTAGCCTTAAAGAGAAATTTAAAATCTCTGCAGAGATGAACACCTTCTATGTTCTCACCAGTGATACTGCAAAAATGCTTTTTGCTCTCCTCCTGGGAACACCCGGGAGTCCTGTGAGTGCTGTGGGGACATGGTTCTCGTTCTGGCTGCAAAGGAGGGATTTCTGGATGAATTTTGCAATAGTTAAAGAGCAGTTCTTCAAACACAGTTTTTACTTTCACCTCTTTTAAGGCTTTAATAATGCCTTTCACAGTTTCAATTTCCATGTGCAAATAGTCATCCAGCTTTTGACTTTTGTCTGGAATTCAAATCAGGATGGGATTCCTCCCACTGAGATTTAGAGGTGAAATTTGGTTGCCCAAACATAGACATGTAGTATAACTTGAAATGTCTTTGGATATTTCAGGCATCCAGGCTGCCAAATAAGCCACAGTTCTGAACTCTTTTGGAGCAACAATTCTGGAGTATTTGAAAGCATGTTAAATGCACTTGCTAATCACGCTAACGTGTATGATGTCTGTATCATCTGTGCTTCTGCTGCCAGCACAAACCTCTGGTCTATGTACTGTAGGTAATTAAGTTGGTTTGGATTTGGAGTTTTTTGGATTGGTTTGTGTTTGGGTTTTTTTTTTTGGCAGGGGATGGCTGTTGGGTTTTGGGAGTTTATTTTTGTGGGTTTTGTTTGTTTTCGTGGGTTTTTTTGTTGGTTTTGGTTGTGTTGTTTTGTCTTGTTTTTTTTTTTTATCATGCCGGGTACACTTTTCTGGGTGATTTGTAAGTGCACAAATAACTGTGGTCACCTTAAGTCACTGAATTGTCTCAGCAGTTTGTTGTTATTTCCAAGGTGAGACCTGTGGTAATATGTCATTGCCCATTTCAGAAGTCACATATGCTGTTTGTAATGGAATTGCTCCCTTGTATGTACTGTTAACTTGTACCTATGTGTTGTTTCATCCCATAGGTAAACTAAGCACAGGCTTTTGTTGCATGTGCAGCGTGGTGCAGAATTGTGGTTTTGTCTAGTGATAAAAGGAAAACCAACAAAATTATCCAGTTAATGTCATGCAGCAGTAGCCACATCAGCTATTTCGTGGATATGAACAAAAACCATAACAAGGATATCAGCACACAGCAATTTAGTTCACAGCCTGGAAACAGCATATGAAAGAAGACTGACCAAATCATTGTTTCTTCACTGCCCAGAAGATCAGGGAGAAACTATCTCTTCCACACCCCAACCCCCCTGCCCATCTGCCAAATAAATGGAACTTAATAAAAATATGAATAGATGAGCATATGATAAGGGGGAAAAATGCAAAACATAAGCAAATAATTACAGTAAAGATTTTGAGAAAGTGAATTAGCTGAGAAGGAAGAAAAGCTAGTAAATCATCTGACTAGTGCTCAATAGAAATGGAAAAATATGAGTAGATGACTATAAGAAGGTCAGAGGTTTGTTGCCTTTTTTTTTTTTTTTTTGCAACAGTCTTCTCTGAAAGGTTAATTTTAGTCACGTGCTTCTCTAACACAAGTTAGAGAACACAAAAATTTACCCCATATTACCTGAGTGACTAGAGAACTTTCAAAACCGCAGGAAGATACTTCTGAAAATCTGAATGATCTGGAGCTAAGTTAAGCCTTCAGAAGACTGAAAAAAAGAAAATAAAAACACCTGTCTTTTTCAAAGGGAAAGCTCACCCCTTCCATTGCCCCAAGACAAGGAATTGTGAGCTTAGACACTTTCTATTTCTATAAAGAAATTGAAATATAATGAAGTATAAATACCTAGAAGATAAAAGAAACTTAGAAAATACACTTTGTCAAACATATATCAAACAAATCAAATGCAACCCAGTAGTGAGCTCTGTGTTACAAAGGTTCTTATATCTATCTCACTTATGATTTCTGAAAACAAACTAGAAAAATACACAGCAGCTCTTAGGTGGATGAACTGCTGCTGAAAACTTTGTTGTCAAATATTTGTTGTCAGGAGGGATGGAGTTATCAAAGGGAATGATGCAACTCAAAAAGGGCGCATTTCCTTGAGAGCAAGAACCAAGTGTGACCTGCAGGCATGAGCTGTAGGTTGCACAAATCCAGGGTAAAGAACAACTGGCCAAACAGCAGCTCGGTGAGGGGCACATAAGGCAAGCGTGAAACAGTAATGTTTTGCCGCTGTGATAAAAGGTGTGTCCTTGGGTGGATAAAAGGGGTTATTTTATGTGAGAGACATGAAATGATGATTCTTCCTATTGGATCCTGGTAGTATGTGAGTGGACCTGTAAGAAATCTTTATTACTTATTTTCAATAAGATATGCATAACTGGACAGAAGTCCATGCAAACATAATTTGGAAAATACTGCGAACAGGGAAAATCTAAAGGAATGCTTGGAGTTCTTTGGTTAAGGAAAGAAATAACAGAGACATGAGATCACCTTTCAAGAAATTAGTTATAAAGAAAAAGAGAATAAGCTCTTCTCTGTATTTTCTGAGAAAAGGGCAAAAAGTCATAACATCTGTCAGGACTGGCATAAGTATAGCTGAACCTGCCTTGGGGAGGAATAGGGAATGGATGATCTAAGTGCTTCCCAGTTCCACGGTTTGTGAACCATAGCTCTGTATATCTATATCTATATTAAAAAAAGACAATATTTTATTTATTGTTGATCATGCAATTTTTAAGTGCTTCCATTAAAAAGCAGAATTTTCAAGCATAGATAATTCGGAGAATGCATACCTTGTTTTTTCAGCTGACTTAGAGAACAAATATACGAATTGAGTATGTCATCATTCTCTCATCTTATCTCAGCTGGACATAACCAGAATCAATGCAAGAACCTGAGTCAGATCTTTAGAAAGGCTTCAATTATTTTCGATTGATTTCATTTGAAGGTGTTACAGTCACCCTGTGATTAATGGCACAATTTTTCAGTAGAGGTGTCACAGACAGTTCATTTTTAAAGAGAGCTTTTGGGCTTTATTCTAGAGAACAAATGGGCAGCAATGATCCACCAAGAAAGAAATTAGTTATAACTGATGACATTTCCACATATATTTGCCAGCCAAAGCTTCCTACTGAAACAAAAGAGTGTTACCAGCCCTATGGGGTGTTTGGTGACTGCATTCTTGACCTCACACACCACATCACGCTTCCTTGATCCAGTCTAAGCTTGAGGGCTCAAAATCTCTCTGTTGTCTGAGTCAAAATGGGAACTTGAATTCACAGTTTTTATATATTTGGGTACTAAATGTTAGGTATAGGGCTTTTTCAGGGTCTCCTGATGGAGCACCACATGTGGCATCAGGAATTCAGCTTTCACTTGGACAGAAAGAGAGAAGGGCATCTGTAATCCTAATGTTCTGTTCATTCACAGGGAAATTAAAGTTATTTCACCAAAGCAAAGAGAAAGCTTTTGAACAGACTTGTATCTATATACTTATTTATGTAAATAGACATACATTTTGCACCACTGTCCTTTATTTACATGGATATGGTCCCTCTGTCTCTGGGTGGTCTCCTGACTGAGACCTGCTCTGGCCATTCCCACAGAAAGTCCATTTCTGTGACAGTACAAGGCAGAGGAAGCCTTAATAATATTTCAAGATTTCAGGAACTGTGACTTACAAAAAACTTGTGTATTAAACTGTTGGCTTGTGCCTGCGTTCTGGCAGCTCTGTACACAGCACATAGCAGCAACTGAAGAAGATAATTGTCAGGTGATGGCTTGAGATAATGAGCAATGCTTTAAAGAGTTAATGACTTGTTGTGATGCATTGACCTTGGCTGGGTGGCAAGTGCCAACCAAGCCACTCTATCACTTCCCTCCTTGGCAGGACAGGGGTGAGAAAAGATGAAAAAAACCCCTTGTGGATCAAGAAAAAGGCAGTTTAAGAAACTAAAAGAAAAGGGAGTGTGTGGAAACAAAGGAAAATAAAACATTTATTCCTTCCCATCATCAGGCAATGTCCAGCCACTTCCCAGGAAGCAGGGCTTCAGAACCTGTAGTGGTTGCTTCGGAAATAAAACATACTAATATCAAATGTCCCCCACTTTCTTATTTCTCCTCCTTTCTATCAGCTTTTCTATCTGAGCAGTCATTGCATGGTATGGAATTTTCCTTTGATCAGCTGTCCTGGCTATGTCCCTGCCCAAGTTCTTGCTCATGCCCATCCTGCTAGTGAGTGGGGAATGTTGGAGAGACAGCACTGATGCTGTGCCAGCACTGGTGTGTTATCAGCACCTTTCTATCTAACAATACAAAGCACAGCACTGTGAGGGCTTCATCTCAGCCAGACCAAATATACTTGTTCTCTTGGTGAAGCAGGGAATTTAAATCCTCAGGCATTCCTGATAAGTCTCTGAAATTAGTCACACATAGCCAGGGTAGAAGTCGCGAGGCTCTGTATCTCTGACTATAATCACAGAATGGTTTGGCAGAATGGTTTGGGTTGAAAAGGATTCCTAAAGGTCATCTAGATGGGCAGGGACATCTTTCGCTAGATCACATTGCTCAAAAACTCCCTTCAACCTGACCTTGAACACTGTCAGGGATGGGGCACACACAACCTCTCTGGGCAGCATGCTCCATTGTCTCACCAGCATTACAGTTTTTGTACAAAATGTTTTTGTTATATGCAATCAAAATCTACCATCTTTCAGTTACTTATGTCCAATTCTTAATCCACCAGTATCTCCAAGTCCTTCTCTGATGCACTGCTCCCAATCCATTCAATCCTCAGTCTGTATTGATACTGGCGAATGCCCTGACCGACATGCAAGACCTTGCACTTGACTTTGTTGAACTTCATGAGGTTTCCACTGTGTGGATCCCCGGGAGGACTTGGGCTCGGTTTCTTCAGGAGCAGTGTTATTGGTGGCTGCTATACATAAATGATATGCTTGTTTGTGGAAGAAGCAAAGGATGCTTGAGTAGCATGTATGTTATTTGTTTACAGCTTCCAGTAATTCAAGAGAACCTAAGGAAGGAATAGGATTTAAATTAAATCTTTGTTCTTTCAATTTTGAGTTAGCCTAAGTGGGACTTATCTGCTAACTACTGACTTCTGAAAAGGTAACTGGTCATCTGGAGTCTATAGAAAAAAAAATAAAAGGTGTCTGAAGAGGGTAATTTTTCTTATTTTAGATGCCTGTCCTGAGATCATGAGTCTCTCTGTGAAGGTATCCACAGGCTAATATTGTGGGAAGCCAAATGACTGACTTTGCTAGATAAAATTCTTGAGCTAGGCACACATAGGATCTACTCATTAATACAAACTCTGTCCTTTTGTAACCACAGCCTTCACTTTCACCGTCTTGGTATGACTTTTTCTGCTTTTACTTTTTGAATTTTTCTTCTGGTGCTTTAATGTTTTGTTCCTATTCTAAGAGTCTCCTAAGATCTCCATTATCCTGAAATATCAGTTGGCTAAGTGCTGCGTGATAGTAGAAATAGCATCCCAGATGAATCATATTTGACATACATTAAAATTATGCAGAAACATATAACTAAATTATGACTAATACAGGAATGACACACTGTCTGACAACTCAGGCAAGCATAAGTCACTACCTATAAATGGAGATGCTAGAATCAGCTGAAAAGCAGTTAACTCTTTCAGCCTGGAACAGCACAACCTTTGTTTATCAATTTCTTTGCACATAAGGAGAAGAACTGATCTGAGATTTCCAAGTTCTTCTGCGAGTGGCCTGTTCTTAACAGTTTGCAAGGCAGCAAAATACATTTTGGTCTTTTATATCAAGCCGGATATAACATACAGTGGATTTGATAGGCTTGGATGTAGATGTAGACAAAGCATGAGCTCTTGACCAGTGGATACTAACTCTGCGTACTGTAGCACCAGCTCAGCCTCTCCAAGGTGCCCACAGTCCCCTGGTTCCTGCCAAACAGGGAGAAATTCTCAGGCTTTAAAGTGGAGCAGAACTGTGAGTTATACAAGTGGGCAAATAAAGTCTTACAGGCCCTGCAAGGAACACGGCCATGGTGCTGTAGTGCTGCACTAATTAGCCACATCTGAGTTAATTAACAGACTCATAAACTGAACTCAGTCAAGTAGTGCTTTTGCCTCCAAGTCCTGGAAGAAACTCATTCAGAGCCCATCCTGGGGTCTTTGCACAGAGCCTTACTGTAACATCCTTCAAAGGCAACAACCTTAGAGAGCCAGTCTCTAACTCTCCTCAGTGCCACCAGAGCAATCTGGACTCAAGCAGCATGGTCCTGCAAAGTGATGCAGTCATAGGCAATGGTGCCATGAGGGTCAAGAGCATCGAGGTGGGTCAGGGACCATGCCAGTGCCAGAACTGTCAGTACAGAGACAGCACTGGCACCGGCACAGTGGCTGAGGAACACCCACAGCATGGGCTGCCTCCAGCAGCTTGAAAGCACCACTGGAGACTAGAGCTGTGGCCTTGCTGTTCTCTCTTATATTGTGTGTTGACCTCACTTTCCTCCAAAGGAAGTAGATTTAGCATCAGCAATGAGCTCTACTCTGTCTTGACTATTTTTCCCCCTGAAAGTAAGGAATTACTGTTTTCAAAAATAGTCTAAAATAGAGTCATACAAGAGCTTTTCTTATAAAAAGAAAAGGATTAAGAATATCAGTAAATAAAAGCTGTCCATATTACCTTCTGTTATCACAGCCTTAACCATTTTAATTTTCTTCCTTTCCTGTGTTATTAATAGGACTTTTCCAGATTTTTAATGGTAGATGTTGCTGTGGAATGAAGCAGACCAAAATCACAGTTCAAAAGCCTGCACCTTTTTTAGCTGTTTGCTGTTATATGTAGCTGTCATGTTATCTCTGTTGTGACCCATTGCTTCTGTTGGAGATAGACTAGTTTAAGAACACTTGCAAACCCTGGAGCTGAATCTGCAGCTCTCAAGGTGCTTTGCAGCCAAAAACACTGCCCTATAGTCACAGATGGAGCAGTACAAGGAGGAGGAGTATTTTCCCAGAGTTACTCAGCCAAATCGGTTATAGAAAAAAAGGCAGACTTTCACTGTTCTAAGCCAGTTCAGAGTCACTGACAGGTGACATTTGATGTGCTGCATACTAAACTTTTTTGAGATGATTCTCTGAATAGTTTTTGGTCAAAACATGAGAGAGGACACCTTTGAGTCCAATTTTATGAAATCAGAGAGCATTCAAACAGGCATTTTAAATTTGACAAGCAGCAGTCAGATTGCTTGAATTATCAACAAACTTTGCAATGTGTTATCTGAAGTACCACAATGGTGCATGTGATCACTTAAATTTAAATTTGCTCTTTGGTGAGCAATTTTCTTCTTGACTATCTGAAAATCCACGTTCATACCACATCTCAGGGGGCACATTTTCACTGGGCAAAGACAGATGATGTTTTAAGGGGTTCTGTGCAACATGTGTGGCAGAACTTATTATTATTCTCTCATAGGGTGTATTGAAAAGTAACACTTAATAAAAAGGACCACAGGAAGTCAACATCAAGTGGTAGCTTTTATTAAATATGAAGCATCTGTTGTTCACACAATTTGGGACAAATGAAGCTCAGTCTTATCTTTTGTTTATTTCTTTAAATCCATCAGGGAAGAAATTAAAAAGCTGCTTAAGGTCCTAAATATAGCTAGACATTCAGATTCACCATGGGTACCTGATTACTGCAGTGCAAGGTCTAACCTTAAGGTGCCAGGTATTCAGGATTCATATGTAAAATGGTAGTATTGAGTGTGCTTGAATAAGAGCCCTATCTGGGACTATAGGCACTTTTTGTAGGAGTTTCAGGGATTTTTTTTCTTTTTCTTTAACTGGGATCCATAGTCCTGCTGGAATTCACAGTCTCACTGGCATTTAACACATAGCCACGATTTTTTAAAGTAAAAAATACTAAGTGTCATATTTGCATTCCATCTTCAGACACCTAAAAATCACAGAATCACAGAATAACAGAATATGCTGAGTTCGAAAGGACCCACGGGGATTATTGAGTCCAACTCTTAGCCCTGAACAGACCAATCCCCAGGAGTCATACCATGTGCCTGAGAGCATTGTACAAATGCATCTTGAACTCTCTCAGGATTGGTGCTCTGACCGCTTCCCTGAGGAGCCTGTTCCAGTGCCTAATCACCCTCTGGGTGAAAGATCTTTTCCTCATATCTAATGTAAGCCTCCCCTGACACAATTTCAGGCCATTAATTGGGGTTCTGTCACTGGTCCCCACAGAGAAGAGATCAGTGTCTGCCCCTTCTCTTCCCCTCACAAGGAAGTTGTAACTGCAGAGAAGTCTCCCCTCAGTCTCCTATTCTCTAGGCTGAACAGAAAAAGTGACCTCAGCCACTCCTCATATGGCTTCCCCTCAAGGCCTTCACCATCTTCACTGCCCTCCTTTGGACACTCTCTAAGAGCTTACTATCTTTCTTATATTGTGGCACCCAAATCTGCATACAATATTCAAGGTGAGGTGGCCCCAGTACAGAGCAGAGCGGGACAACCACCTCCCTTGACTGGCTGGCGATGCTTTGCCTGATGCCCCCCAGGACAAGGTTGACCCTCCTGGCTGCCAGGGCACTGCTGACTCATATTCGACCAGGACCTCCATGTCCCTTTCCATGGCACTGCTTTCCATTGTCTCATTCCCCAGCCTGTATGTACATTCGGGGTTGTCCCTTTCCAGTTTAGAATCCGGCACTTCCTCTTGATGAACTTCATTTGGTTGGTGATTGCCCAGTCCTCTAATTTGTCAAGGTCTCTCTGAAGGGCCTCCCTTCCTTTGAGGAAGTCAACAGCTCCTCCCAGTTTTGTGTCATCTGCAAACTTGCTCAGTAACCCTTCCAGTCAAATGGTAGTTTCCACTGCTAGAGAGCTTGCATAGATTGCACATCACAGTACAGTACATGCTGACACTTCACATGGGAGGCTCTTATTGGTGGCTTGGGTCTTTCTCCCTGTTGAAGTACTAGAACAGCTGGGAGCACAGGTGCCAGCTGGCTCTGCAGGTATTTTCTATTGCTGCAGAAATTCTCTGTTCCAATGGTGATGTGGTCCATTAAACATGTGGCTTGGTGAACTTCCATCTCTTCCTGTTAATCCTTCAAAAGAGACCAAAAGGGTAACTTCAGGCCTTGGAGCTGTTGTTTCAGTGTATTTTCAGGCTCAGCTGGGGGAGGGGGGTGGGTAGGGAAAGGATCTTTGAAACACTTGGACCACATTTTGAAACTTAATTTTGAAAATGAAGTCTAGGCTGCAATGTAATCAGTTCAGCCCAGGGGTGAGATATGCAACTGGGAGTTATTAAAAACTGCTCTGTTTCAATTGATTGCAGGAAAAATCAGGACATTTCAGAAACTCATAAACTGTCTTCAAGAGTTCCAGACACTTTGTGAAGAGAAAAACTTCTGCTTGGAACCACTAGCTCAGTAAGCCTGAAATACTTCACTCAAAGCATTTCAGACTCAGCATAGTTCCTCTGCAGCCAAACCAGGTTTGTGCCTATCCCAGAGCTATAGATCCTCTGAGCTTTGGGGTCAGTGTCTTGGCGTCCCACCAACAGATCTGCTGTGGGCAGGAGAATACTGAACTCCTCTGCCACTGCTTTCATAAATCAATGTTACAGCTATTTTTAGGCAAACTGACAAGAATGTCATTTTTACAGAACAGTTGCTGACTCTGGGGAATTTGTGCTTCGCTGGAAATTTTCATAAAAAGTTGGTTTTAATCTGATTTTACTTGTGATCATATATCCAAACTTTTCTTGTACACTGAAGCTTCTGTTTAATTTGCCATTCTGTGACAGGAAATCATACTTGAAAAGGGTAGTCTGATTATAATTGAAATTAATGATACCTCTGCTTTTACCATGTGTGCAGTTACCAAGCATTTAGAACAAGTGTGAATTCACTTGTTGATACTGGATAATTCCCTTCTGTTCATCTTATTAAATCACCCAGAGTGATTAGGTACAGGATTGGTGAAGGTATAGGAAAGTAATTGATTCAGTCTCAATGGCACATCTAAAACCATGTATTGGTTTAAATAAAGTTTAAATTGGTTTAAAGTGACTGAATATGCTCTTTGTGAATTTTATTAAATGTAATAAATAATCAGGAATCAATTCAAAGAGAACACAATAGTCAAGCCTTCTACAAGTACTTGCTTATCACTTAGGACTTAAACAGTACAAATATAAAATTATGGCCAAAATAAAATCATGTAAAAATTTATCAGAACCACCAGCAGTAAATCCTCAGATTAGTCAAAATAATCAAATGAACACTACAAATAATCACTCTTAAATCCTAAAGCAGGAAGTTCAGGGACATAACCATTCATTTAGTTCCAAAACATGATCTACCACAGCCATGGCATAAATCTTTAACTGGGTAAATATTTTAGCATAAAAAACAAATGAGCATAAATCTACATTACAGTCTCGAAAGCCAATTAATGTTTTCTTCTTGAAAGTTCACCAACAAATACAGATGTTATTCAGCCTGCTTTTTATCTCCTTTCTCACAGAGAGTATAAATGCTACACCATGTTTTGATGAGCACGTATTTCAGTAGTTCTTTCACGGATCTACCACTGACAAAACCCTAGGAAAATTACAATGTTTGATTGGAAGAGAATATGTTTTAATTTAGTATTGAAATATTCCCTGGTACTCCCTTATGCAGCTAGAAGGATTCCCAACTGTATCCCAGCAAAAACATAGTTAAATAATTAATATAAAAATATACAAAAGCATGTCAAAGCTTGCAGTCTACTTGCTATGGGAAACTGCTGTTGCAGTCAGACATATTGTGATGTTCATTTTCTGAACTGAGATATGTCTTTAGATTGTTTTTGTCCCCATTTCAGGCTGAAGAATCAGTGCTGTCATTTCTATTGAGGATTTTGGGATCGAATGTTGTAAAGTGATACTTTGTGCCCGGAAAGGTATAATAGGAACTTAGTCTATGTTGGTTGGTTCATTCTTACCCCACTTTGCGATAACTGCCTTGGTGTTTGGTGAAAAAGGGATGTCACATCTGAAACAGGATCTGATATCAATATAGTGACTACACTGTAGTCTGTAGCTAATGAGAAAAGCCACCTGTCTCTTTCTGTGTCCTGATTCTGACATTTTTCCACAAACAAAGGAAAAACACCAAGTGAATCTAGGAAAAATGAGTCTAAGGTATGGAACTGAAGTTTCATTTCAGCTTCTGTAGTTTGATGGTCCAGCATCTGTTAGAGAGTATATTATTTTCTCCTAACTCTCAATCTTTTTTCTTTTTTTCCTATATGTTTTGTAATTTCTCAAAGGGGGAATTTTTGCTATCCAAGTTACTTTTATTTGGTTGTTTAAACTTCAGATGTTTCTCTCCTGCTTTCTGAAATCCCTGAAGTCTGGCTACTGATGCCTGCAGAGAAATGGCAGGTTTATAGTATAAGTGCTACTAACAGGCATTAAATGATATGTCAGAAACAGGAATGTGTATTTGAAGCTTCTCCTCTCCCAAATTCATGTTTTTTCACACCTATTGTATTGTTTCTGAAAGCACAGCTGGCCCAAATGACATTTAGCTACACTGACTTCAGATAATTTTTAATTATTGAATGAATAATACAACTAGGAGTATAAGCAAACTCAACAGTTAGAGATCAGCCTTTTCCTCCTCTTCCCATTGCTGTGTGCCATAACCACTGGAGAAGATCCTTTTTACTTACTTTCCTGAGAATTCCCAGAATTCCTAATCCTAAGAATCGTTATTTTCACTTGCACAATGGCCAGCTACCAATAGGTGGCGTCAGTGGGGTTCCTTCATTAAACTGGCCTCCTTCGTGGGAGTGATATGAGTTATTCTGTGGAGTGAGAATTTCTAACTTTTCTGCTTCAAAAGCTGGATAACGATGGAGGGGTAAACATCACCTGCTCACTCAGCTCAGGAACATTTAGGAGTGCGTTTTCAGATCTGGTTTTTGAATGGCTTGAAAAGGGAGACCTGCAGTTCAAATATAAATACTTGAGCTCTGCAGTGGAGCAAAAATTTCTGACCTGTTCCAGGATTTAGAATTTAGCTGTAGCCCTGGTGCACCACTCAAAATGAAATTGAATTTTCCTCTCTCTAATATTTCAGTCATGTTTCCCTCACCAAGACTTCATTTGAAACTGCCCAAGACCCACAGTCCTTGACAGAGATTACTTGAATTGAGAAGAGAATTACTGGGTTCAGTCGAGAAATCTATACTGCAGTGGTGTCACAACAGGAAAGTGTTCTAAATACTAAGTGTGCCGTTTTGTGAATAATAGCAACAAAGGAAAAAAACCTTAGTCCTACTATATCAAATTAGATGAATGATATCTGACACTGTGCAGATGCAGATTTAAACACGTCTGATGGTTTGTTCCTGGCTTTTTAAAAAGCATTAACAATCATAGGGCAAAGAAAATCTCTTAGCATTTACCTGAAATGTTAAGATGTATCTTAACTGTGAACGGCAACTATTTATCTAGGAAAGATTTCTAGTGGAAAATGATGAGAAAAAGTAACCTTAGCCTTAGAGATGTGAGGCAGACCTTTCTGTCTGCAAACATTTCTTAATTTAACTAGACTTCCATTTCAGGCTTGATTTCTAGTACTTACCCAATCACAGCTCTCAGTGCTCAGTGCAAGGGTGCTATTCTCAAATTACAGTTATCTGAAGCAGAAGGCACTTGGGACAGACACTTCTGCAATGATGACAGAAGTGGAAATGCTTTGCCAAAGACCAGTTTCTTCCCTGTCACATGAGCTGGAGCATGTGCTAGCACAGATGGACAGAGTGGCAGCTGGAATGGCTTCAACTTTCCCTAAAGATGCTCTTCAGCTACAAAATCTTGCATAACAGTTCCTAGCTTTTAGTTGATACAGTAGTAGACCAGGACCTGACAGGAATCCACATTAGAGCTGCTTGACGTAACCTCTCAACTGTGTTTTCCCTGCCATGATCTGCCACCAAAGTGAAGCCCCAGCTCACCGGACACTTATGGATCCCCAAGGGACACGCAGTTCCCAGTGGCAGACATTTACTGAGTTGCTGTTCCTTATTCTTCAGCCATAAAGGGCCACATGCAGAAGATGTTCCTGTCGTTTGGCTTGTTTTCAGGTGGTAAGGAGGTGCTGTAAATCCTTCTGGGTGATATTTGATGCCTGGAAGGCAAGACTTCCAGATGAGAACAGCCATGTAATTTCTTTGTTGTGTGATGCTACACCAGAGGCTTAGTGGTGATGCAGCTACCAGCTGAACCAAGATGTAGATTCAACAGCCAGGATTACCACAAGCTCTACAATAAAAATGTTTTGGTTTTTTTTCTAACTATATGGCAAAGCAGTTTGTATTTGTCAGATTTAATTGAGAGACTGGTGAAACCTGTTAGCACAGCAATGACTCTAGGTACAGTCTGAATAAAAGGTATGAATTTTGAGCAGTTTACTGCAATGTTTAATGAACAGATTGTCCTAGGATTTAAAAGGTTATTAATTAAAGACCTCAATTACCATTAAGCACTGTTTCTCTTGTTATTATAACTATTGCCTGTAAATGGTATCATTGCTAAGAGTCTCTCTATGCCACACTGAGTCAGAATACTTAGGGGTAGAAATAAAACTAACTAGTGTAACCTTCTCCATAGGTTAGAAAGAAAACACTATTATTATTAGATGAATGATAGCAACAAGAAAGGACTGCAAGTCATGGTGGTTTTGAAAGCATTTTTGCTACAAGAAAAGATATTATGAAGTTATTAATAGCTATTAGAAACTTTCCTCATTATTTTAATCAACTTTATAGTAATATGTGAACATAGTTTTCTGCAGAAAGAGAGGTAGAAACTGTCAGTTTAGTATCGCTCAGTTGTTTTAAGTCACAGTTCCCTTACAACAGTATTTAGCTGTCAGCTGCACAAATACAAGGAAGCGTCTGTCCTTTAAATTGTTTTCAAGTGAGTTTCCTGTGGAAACAGAACAGAAAGTATAAAATCCAAGCTTGGTAATGTATTGCTAGATCAGTTGTTCCTCAATGAATTTTGTGGCCAGCATGATACTGGCTATCATTTGAACAGTTATGTCTAACAGCTATTTAAAGGTATATATATTTTCTTACAACAGCGAATAGTTAAAGCAGTTAATAATAGAAGTTGATAAACACTCAGTTGCACTGAAGCTGGGAACAGTTTTAATTGTTAGGAATATATTCTGAATTTGCATATGTCTCCTTATATCAGTCAAAGATAAGAGAAGATAATAACACAGCTAAAGCAGGAAGTGTTGACTAATATGTAAACCAAAGTATTCAGTTTCTACCCATGCTCTACAGAGATTCATATCAGAAAGCATCTGGTGGCCAGAAGAAATATATTGCTGATCTGCAAACCCGGCTTTGTAGAGTTCCTGTGTCTCATACCAATAATAGTTGTTGTGTGTTCCTTGTAAAACATAGACCAGAACAATCAGAAACCACACTGTGGCTGCATTATTTGACTGGTATGGGTGCAGGACCGAAAAAAAAAGATTTTTTTTTTTTTAATTTACAGATTGATTGATTACAGAGGAACTTGTGAAAGGTTTTCACATCAGAAGTCTTTAGGAAACACAGCAAAGGCTTTAACTTGGAGTAAAACATCAAGAGATCAGGGAGAAAAATAATAATAATAATAAAAAAATTGCAGTGTCTTCTTGGAGTCTACCCTATCTCAAAGTCTCTCAAAATGTGGAATGTCTGAACTGATGCACAACCTTAAGCTTGAAATTGCTTCTGTATTACAATACCAGACTGCTGTGGTACCACTTTTGGAAAGATTTCCAGTTAGATGCAATGAAATACTCATCAATAAGCTTATATGAGGAAGAAATTATATGGATATGTACTAATTACTTAGGAAGAATCAACACAGATATTGTAAAGGCAAGTCCCATCTGACAGAATAACTACATTATGCTGGAAACAAAGAAAATGGACAAAAAAGGTCTGATTGCTCTATGTATTTGGTTTTCTACAAGCATTTTGATCAGATTCTTTACCAAAAGCTCTAAAAGAAGCTGCCATAAAACAAGGGAACATGCCTTCATATCAATAAAGAGAAGGAGGAATAAATGCTTGGGATTCAAGCTGAAGGAAGCAATCAGTGAAAGAAGCTGTTCAGGATGAAAAAGATAAGGGTAAAGTTAAAGTAAAAAGATAATAAAGAATGACAGAAGGTCCTAAGACATGGCATAGATGATAAAATAGCAGGTGAAAATCAGTACACATAAAACATAATCAAACAAAGTAAACATAATTGCTTCTGTATAGGCAATAACATAAATTGATACAGACTGTTCAGACTGAAAAAGAGACAAACGACAAGATGTATATGATACAGGTCTATAAAATATTCACTGTCCTGGCTCAGGGGTATGGGTAACAATTCCAGGGTAAGAACTATACAGCCTACATGTAAGCCAGCAGGAGCAAAATCCAAAAGAGTAAAAAGGAAGTGAGTCTCCAGACAATACATGGTTAGACCAAGGATTACAGCAAGGTGCTGAGGGCTTACAGTTCTTTAAAGAGTTATCAAATGAAGTTATGGAAGAAGATCCCACAGAATGATCTGAAATACAAAGACCCTACCACTCCTTTTGGTGCTCCCTGGGTCACAGATTCCTGCAGTGTTGGAAAGTTGACAGGAATAAGAGGAGGCACTGCAGCAGCAGTAAGTGGATCTGGAGTGGGGGCTCAGCTCTCCTCCCAGCATGGCAATGCCCTGTCCTCCTGGGCAAGGCACCAGGGAGGTGGGGAGGTGGAGTAAGCCCAGGAGACCCCATACACTGTCCATCTTGGGAAGTGATGATCAGCCTGAATCATGTCACGCAATGTGCAGCAGTAATGAGTGATTTGAAGGTGTACATAATACCAATACATGAAGATGCAGATATGTAGCTACAACAACATATTAATATATTAAAATAATTTCCAAATTGCAAGCTATTATACCTTTACACCAGCCTTTGGTCTATCAGCTTTTTGTTGACCTCTAAAAAAGCACCCCATAACATCTTGTGAGTAAATTTTACATGTGTAAATAATTACTGATTTCCAAGATATCTACTGATTTAGACAGCTGGTGGCCTCTGTCAGCTATATTGCATACCTATGTCATCAGTGTCATTGTGATGAAAGTTGTAGTGTGATGTGAAATATTTCTCACGATGTGCAGATAAACCAGATTGGAAAGTGCATGAATTCTAACAGCATTAATAAAATGGGACAAAATGATTTGTTATTGACTATTTCATTGATCATTTCTGCTCCAGTGATTTAGCTATAGAGTACACTAGAAGCTAATTATTTTCTTGTAGCACTTATAATGCTAATGACATATGGACTGCTTGCAAGCAAATTGGTTTTACACGCTGAAGTGACAGCACAATTGACAGGCACCAGTCTGTTTAGCCACCAGTCCCAGAGAACAACAGGCTAACTTTAGTAAAAGTTAATGTGAATGCTTTTTTTCTCTCGGTACATTGTTTTATGCTGACAGCTATCTTGAAGTGTGAGTTATATGCTGGAGACTGTCACACTGAGTACTGGTGACTTTCAAATTGCCTCACTTTGATTTTTGCCTTCATAGTCCTCTTTTTTTCTGTTTCATATCCTTGAAAGATATATATTTCTGGGAGGCTTCCTAGAAAAATACTGCTCTTAAGGGGAAAAAAACCAAACCCCCCCCCACAAAACAAACTTAAATCACACCTGAACTAAACAGTATTATTCATTTCATTTAACTAAACATTAGAAAAGCAACATGGCATATACTCTTCTGGGTTACCTATGTCTGTCTTCTAGTGATTGCCTCCTTGCTTGGACACCTCATGTATTTGAAGGAACAGTTAAAAAGCTCAGCTGGCTGGTTTTCAACATTGCTGTACTGCTCGTTGTGACTTTTTCTTTCTTTCTTTCTTTCTTTCTTTCTTTCTTTCTTTCTTTCTTTCTTTCTTTCTTTCTTTCTTTCTTTCTT
>JAWWTY010000001.1:85999269-86019049 GCA_035222235.1 Margarornis squamiger
TTTCTTTCTTTCTTTCTTTCTTTCTTTCTTTCTTTCTTTCTTTCTTTCTTTCTTTCTTTCTGTCTTTCTTTCTTTCTGTCTTTCTTTCTTTCTTTCCTTCTTTCTTTCCTTCTTTCTTTCCTTCTTTCTTTCCTTCTTTCTTTTCTTTCCTTCTTTCTTTTCTTCTTTCCTTTCTTTCCTTCTTTCTTTTCTTTCTTTTCTTTCTTTTTCCCTTCCCTGCCCCCTCCCCCCCAAAAAAAAGATCTGTTAATTTCAGTTACAAAATACAAGATTCCTTAAAAGGAGAATCTGACAGTCCTTATACTGAAAAAATGCAGCACATCACCTTTCAGAAAGCAGGACATTGCTGAGATTTCCGTATCTGTGCTAAAATTTCTCATAACCAACACCTGCTTGGAGAAATCTGGTCTAGACAGAAGCTAACAGAAGGGATGTCTTCACATTTTTATTATCTCCTAGATAGAAGAAATAGATTTTATGCATGGACTTACTTAGCATGTCTAGTCTGCTGTGGCAAGGGGAGTGTTAGTAGTACAATCAAATCCAAAAAACAAAGTTAATGAATGGAAAAAAACCCCAAACATTAACAGCACAATAGCAAAAACTTTGCTTTGAGCCTTTGGGGCTGAAGAGTGACCGACCTTAAGCATTTAACCAAGAAAGACAGAAAGGGAAGACATAACATAGATTTAGAGAAAATAAAAATATCAGTTGGCTATTTAGGATCATCTAGGTCATGTTAAGATCCTCAAACAATCTGCAGCACTTTATGCAGTCTTCCTCTATATACAAGGGAAGTTGTACAATATTACATAATTATAGAAATGTTTCCATTGTCTCTTGCTAAGAGGAAACAAAAAGATTTCCTCTGTTGGCAACAAGAAGGGGTGTCAGGTAGATCTCATATCAGAGTGACATCACTCAAATATTACTATTACCTTCAAGTGACACAGTGTCAAAACAGCAAAATCATATCTACTCCAAAAGCCAATTGAGTGCTGCAGCATCCTGAAAGCATCCTGCCAGTCATGACAATAGGTTGCTTGCTCTGCACTTTTTCTCGCAAGGTTTCTATGTTAACTCTTTGGCACATCATGCTTTGATGTCTTTTTAGATAATGCAGCTGTTTATTATCACAATGTATATGGTACTGTGAATCGTATAGCTTTGACACATGCCTAAATCAGCCCTACCACAGGGAAGGCAGGTCATAAAGTAATTGTGCTCCTCTGGGCATTTCACAGGACAAGTGAATTGACTGGACTTACTGTTTTGTCTCTCTCTATGTACGCTGAGGAAGTTTCCTGTCTGGTTCTGGGTTTTGGTGAAAAGCATTCATACTGGAGGAAGGAGTGGGACCATGTAATCCTTCTTTATGCTGTACTAATACCCTATAAAAGCTATTAAGAGACAAAGGAAGCTGAAATGTTAAGATTGGAGAGAGAGAGAGACTGCAAGCTCTGATTTAGGTTGATTTCTTAATTAGAAAAAAATATATATATATTCTGTGTTCATAGGGTTTCTTGTCTTTATTTCTCCATTACAAATGTTGTATGATGGGAATTGACTTTTCAATTCCTTACCTCCAGAAACTACTAAAATGCTATTTAAAGTTGGGTGCAGTTTTTTAAAAAGAACAGGAAAAAATCCTTCGGATTGAGCTGCATCAGAACTCTAGTGCATCTCACTTTGTTATTTCAAGCTATGAAAGGCAACATGTATTGTTGTCATATTCATATTTGGAAAATACAATTCCTTCATTACCCATTAAAATTAGGTCACATGGTACAGATATTCTGATACAGATATAATGAACCAGTTCTGCCCATTCACATGAAGGTTAGCACCTTCTTGGACTATCAGAAGTTAAAGAACAGATGCCTCCTTTATAAGTCCCAGTATACTGATTTATATTAAACAATTAATGGACAATTTTATGCAGCTTACAGCGTCTGTTTTATTGGTGAAAAAAAAATATTGTAATCAACATTTCAGACAGATGATTTTTCCCAAGATTACAATAATTTCCATTGCTAATGGGCTACAAAGTAAAACTGCCTCAAGCTTCATTTGACTGGCAGCTTCAGTGGCTTGATCAAGAGCAAACTGAGGAGAAAAATTTGGGAGGGGAATGAAGCAGGCAACCATTATTCTCAGGGATTCTGATTTTGTTGACACCTGAAGTCAAACTTAGCTGTAAGAAAAACTTATTCTTTTCAGGAGTTCGTGCTTAATTTTCAGGAGTTTGAGCTTAATCACCCAATTGTTACTGAGCTGGGGGCCTCAGCCATGGTGCAGGCTTCAGTAGCAGTTGTGAAATAAAGCAGATTTCTTTCCCTTCCGTTCATTGCTGGGTAGCACTGGGAAAGAAATGAATTGGATGACTTTCAGTTGGCTCCAGCCAAGGCTTTCTTGGTCCCCAGCCCCACCACACTGCCCACCAGGCAGGAGTCAGAAACCTCCTCCCTCTGGAAACTCAGTGCTCCGTGCCCTCAGAGAGGGAAATCCTCTTCTTGGAACCGCTTTTCACATTGGGCTTTTTGATGCCCAGTCCTCACTGGAAAGCATATTGTAAGCAACAACAGCAACAACAATAATAAGAAATAGGAAAAAATCCAAAGAGTCTTGTAACCGTTCGTTTTATCAAGACCTTGATTTTCTTTTGAGTCTTTTGCCCAGTCATAGCATACATGCACTATTTTAAACAGTTAATTAATTAACCTCTGAAGGCCCCTGCCATTATAACCACATTTTTTTGGAGAGCTCTCTGTTCAAACCCTTTTTGAAATAAATGAACTGTCCATAGAATTCAAACCGTGCGTTTTAGTATACCTGTTATTTTTTCCTAAATGTCAACAGAGGCTTTCCTGGAAGCTTGATTGTGTCCTTCCAACCCCTGGCAAAAGATCAGACTGCTATCAGCTTAGATTGTTATCACTGAAGTTGATTATGTTGTAAAATTTTCAGTGTCTGACCACATGCTGTTTATTAATAAGTTGTACCACTTCGATATTATGTGCTTAGATGGTGGATTTAAGCAAATAGTATGCTTCTTGAAGATGTTCCAGGCTAACAGAATTTATACTCAAAGCAAGCTTGGAACAGGGCATTTCTAGTGAATATGGACAATTATTTGCAATAGGAGATGTATCTTGCTATTGCTGCTTTTCAAGCACCTTTATTAACATTTCTGCTTCTGGAAGTAAGAACCTGACTCGGCATACATTTATGTATTGCAGCATTAGGTGATACATCTGACACAAATACAGCTCTTTCATTCAAAGGATGACAAAAAACACTGTTCATTCAAGAGGTGCCATTATCAAACCCTACTAAATATTTCAGATTCAACTCTACCACAGTGAAAGGAAGCAAAATAACTTCCACTATTGTAAATGTTTTCACTACAAAATAAAAACTGGTATTTTAGATGTGAAAACAGCAGGCCATCAGTCATATTGCTGTTGACAAAAGATGTTTTGTGTTAGTGAAATTTTAAGTATTTGATGAAATGCCAGGATAAGATAGGTCATATCTGTCACGAACAACTGAAGATAAGAATTTTAAAGCTCTAGAAGCATATGAAGAAATATGAACATTAACAACTCATTGTGGAACAAGTTTGTATAGGTATATGTGTTATGTACTGAATATAAAAATTTTGCATTTGCTTTCATGTCAGTGCCTTCAAACAGAAGCAAGACAGCTGGCTGGAATTAATCAGTATTTGCCATAGTAAAACTAAGAAGACAATTCAGAACAAATCCTGGGAAAAAAATTACCATAGCTTTTCTTTTTCATATCCCCCTAATTATGTAATTATTTTCCTTTCTTGCAACAAATCTTATGTTATACATGCATGATGAAAATGCTAAAAGTCTCTCTTTTATCTCATGTCAGAGACTCCAATGGCTATAGAATGAGGTTTTTATCTTTGAATCAATCAAGGGAGAATTTAGCGGTGTATGGATATTCTTACTCACTACTTCATTTCGCCAATGAATACTTTTTTCTTTCAGAGATGTGATGAACAATTTTTTTTTCTCCATAAAGGTAAGGCAGATGGTGTGAGTGATGGTTTTTGTAGTTTAGGGCATTCTGGAGCTTGACAGTATGGAGTATATAATTTGTGGAACCTCGGATATATAACAGAAAAAAAAATAAGGCTACGTATTAATTCAGACATATGACAAAGGATAATTATTAAGGAAAAATACAATTCACAAAGTATGCACACTCCAAGTGGTTTAAAGCTTTTCAGAGTATATAAAATGCTTTCCACCTTATCAAGAAACATATCTACAATATATGAAAATTGTTTGCCTATTGTGATTGCTCCACTTACAATATTTCTTTAATCAATGAACACTGCAAACCAATCCAACAGAATGAGTGAAGATAGCTCTATTGTTCTTAAAATTTATGTTGATCCCAATATCCCCTATATTCTTTATGCAGCACTCTCGCTCTCCATGCTGTACACATTTTCTGGGAGAGGGTCAAGCTACAGGTACCTGAACCATGACTCATGGAGTGCAGCTCACTGGTTTGAAAGCTTCGTGGAGGGACAAAATAGATCTTGAGAAGTGAAGCGCTAAATACAAATAGCATTTGGGGCACTGCCAGAGCTTGTTGTGGAAACTTTTATGAAAAGACTAGGCCCATACATCACACCAAAAGACAGAAAAAATCACCATTATCCAGCTGAGCTAAGTTATTTCAAGTGGTTCTTGTAAATTAAATGAGTGGAAGGGAAAATGGGAACCATGAGCACATAACCAATGCTTGGGTAACTCTTCAGAATGCACACTGTTGCCAAAGTGATAAATCTGGGTAAGAGCAGTTGAGCAGTCAGCAGCTGAGACAAAGGCAGCCTGTCCTTTAATAGAAAAGCTCCACTGGATGCATACACTACTGTGCAGAACAAAGCAGTGACTTTTAGTCCTCATAAACAAAACTTCACCAGATTTCCTTAGGCTCTCAGGTACCTGCTGTACATCAAGGCTCCCGCAGACTCTGCTTCTTTCAGCTCAAAGAAGTCCACTGTGGCCACAGGCTTTTCATTCTTGTCAACTCTTAAAAATTTACCAGTTCTTTCTCTGAGTCTAGCAATGCGTCTTTTAGCCTCAGTAGCTGTTTTTCCTGCTTCACCTGCACTCCTCTTCAGCTTTGTGAGTTTTCAACCACACAGTAGCAAATTTCTTAGTTTAGCCATCCTTAGCCAACTACTGTTAAACAATTACAAAACTTTTCTGAAGTGGTGACTGAAATCTCAGATGGAGAACTAATGTTCATCAGTAATGAATCCTGAGCTCTGTTTAGTGTGTTCTTCTGGGGGACAGAAGCACGCACAATTTCTCTGGACTCCTGGTAATGAGAAGACCCCTTGGGCTTGTCTGAGGCTGTACAGCAGACAGAGGACAGATATGAGGGAATAAGTATCCCTGTAAGTCTAGTTCCTACTCCTCTTTTTGCTGTTTTTTTCAAGTGCAGTAAAGCAAAAAGCAAGCAAACAAACAAACAAAAAACCCCAAACAACAAAACCAAACAAGGCATTAAGAGCAACAGATTAATCATTGATGTGAATGGTATTTGTCTTGCAGTAGTGGAAACCAAAAGCATCTTAATTGCTCGAGAACTGACTTACTGGAGGGAGGAAAAGTAGTTTAGAAAACTTTTACTGGAAACTTTCCTGAAGACCAGTATTGTAATTGCATGAAGCTTCATGCTTGTATATTTCTACAAATAGCTTAGTGCATATGACAGTCCCACAGTCTTGATGTCTAATTATAAAGCGGAGGACCACAGTTAGAGAAAGCTCAGGGAGCTATACATGAAGAAAATACAATATGTTAGAGCTGTTAGCAAGCACAGTTTTAAGATCTGACTGCCCACTAGCTGATGGCAAACCCAAAAAAAAGGACTTTAGGCAGGCTTCAGACCTAATTAAACCAAAAGAGCCAAAACACCCTCATCCACTCTGAGCCAATCAACCCAGGGAGCTCAAAGTTTGGCTCAGCTTTCTGCAAAGTATCTCAAGAGAGTCTTCAGTAATAAGTTCAACACGGAATTGTAGAATATTTCACTCCTATCCTATGCTTTTTTTGCAAAGTGAATTTGGATGCTATGTGTAGCATCTGACTATTGAAGTGGGTGGTCCTGGGGTCCTGACTTCCTGCTTCTGCATCTGCAGTATAGACATAACCAATAGGAAATCAAGAAAGTTACTTCAGTGGCTGAAAAACCATTCCGTATCTGACTTGGCTCTCAATCATTAACAAACCTGGCTCTGAATTTGCAGTGAGCTCCTAAGAGCGGGCTATATTCCCTGCAATTCCCATGAAATTCAGTGGGCAGTGCACCCCACATAGTTTCAATCAGTCTTTGCCTCCTTTCATAGTCAGTAGAAACAACTTCAGGGGACAATTTCTCACAATCATCAATAGGCTTCTAAGGAGACTTTCCCTGGCAGGCACCAGCTCTCTCCACTAATAGCAAAAAGGTTCTGAGCAACTACAAGTGGCCAACCAGCTCATAGATGGCTGAAGTTAAATATTATTATTAAATATTCTCAGTGGAGAACAGAGGTAAGGTAGCACTTCATACTATATAAATACACAGACAGTGACAGGATCTGCTTGAAAAAGTTCACAATTTCAAGAACAAATGCAGTAGTGATTAATACAAATGGGTCAGAGTTAATATCAGAGAAATGGTTTGTGATTTCAAAAATTGTGGGCTAGTGTATTTCTAAGGTTATGCATTATCTTAATTATGTGCAACACTGAAAATTTCTCATAGAAAATGTATACACTTGATCTATTTGAAATTCACATGGAATGTATTTCAGTGATCAGAAGCTTGGTAATACACATTTGCAGTTCTGAAAGTACAGAAGTTTAAAGCGACTACGTTCTATAACACATCTTGGCTTTGCAATCTCTGTACAAGAGAAGAAACAACTAACCATGACATCTACTCGTACATCCCTGTTGCACCTCTAGCACTTCTCAAATTGCAAACATGGTTTACAAACTATGACTAGACTGGAAAATCTGACTAGTTTACTGGAGATGTTTAGAAATAATTCTTCCTTGATAAATCTAGAAGTAACTAATTATTTCTTTGCTACTTTGTAATTTACTCAGAAGAATCAGACTCCTCAGTGTACCAAAGCAGACATGTATTACTGGTTTTAAAAATATAATAAATCAGAGTTAGGCCAGAAAATCCTAAGAAACGTAGCTGATTTGAGTATAACCAGCTACAATGGAGAATTGTTATGTTATTAAAGGATTGTTTACATTATTCTGTGTTGCAAAAAGGAAATGCCAACATATACAGCACAGTATTGCTGTATTTTGTAAACACTGTCAAAAATTTTAAATTATCAAAAGTGGGAAGACTGCACTCAGAATTCCATTCGCTGTTGCAAGTCTTAGTTGCAAAGTAGAATATTTATTTTATACATAGCAGAAATAACAGATAGGTACTTAAATTTGGGAGCAGGGAATGACATTTTAAAAACAATAATCCAAAGTTTCTATGGGTCTAGAAGGCAGAACCTCTATGCCTCAACCTAAAGTTTGACACAGGAAATGTCTATTTTACTTGAGCACATTAGAAAAGCTTTATTCTGTAATGTGCACCCATTTTCACCTTTCATATTTCTTTGGAAAGCACTCTCTGTTCTGAAGGTGAGAGATATATTTTTCATTCATAAAATCATTCTTGTTTAATACAATGTTTTAGCTTTCTAGAACCTAAACATTCAGAGTAGGGTTTGCTCACATCAATTCTACTGTGGTCAGCATAAGGATTACTGTGTACCAAAAAGAAAACAGATTAAAAACTAGCCTCTGATAAAATAGTAAGTCATATACACTCTAGGAAGGAATAAACATTGGATATGCTCTTGCAGGGAGGACATAAAATAGAGGAGAAAACAGCAGAAATAAAATGCAAGTCCTAATTTTAGTAGTTGACATATGGCATTGTTATAGCAGTTCTGCAAGTTCTGTTTAACAAAGGGTAAGTTCACACAATCACAAGTCTTGAGTTATTACAGATTCACAACGTATCATTTCTCATCTGATATAGATGTTCTCCTGACACTGAAAATGTCATCACCTACACAGAGCAGCATAACTCAGTCATATGGAGCCATGTGAGCAAACCTTAAGTGCACTTGCTCTTAGGAAGGACAATTAATTATTTTTATTTTTTTTTTTTGTATCCTGAGTTTAAATTTATAATGTAGCAATCACAGTGGTGTGCATTATGTCTGTACAAAGTAACCAGAAGCATATTGTGAAGCGAGATTCATCTGACCTAATACGTGTGTGTCCACCTAAACTAGGTATTAGGGTGTTTCTGGACTGCCATTTATTTCCTTCTAAAGTAGCCCTTTTTCATACCTGACTATAAAGAGACGCAGGGTGACTAGCTTAGAAGAAGTTGTCACTGTGGAAATCTGCAATTAGCCCAACTCTGTTGTTAGCCAGTCTACGTTAGCCCAGCAAATCCTCACGTATGCAGGAAAAGAAACTCGTGCATCTTAAAGGGTATTTTGGAAACAGGACCTGTAAAAATGAAGTAATAAAGATACACTGATAATGGTGATGATAAAAATTATTTTTATGAGTCTGGATCTTCCCAGGCATTTTAAATACTTGGACGTTGCATGCTGCAGTACTTCAGATTGATCGACACTCAGGATCAAAATTGGAGCCTAAAGCAAGATCATCAGAGATTCCCCACCAAGGGTACAGTGTGGAGCAGGCACCTATCTCTAAAAGACAGTCTGAATCACACTAAATGGCTGAGATGCATTTGAACTCCTGCTCTTTCTGCAGCTCAGGCACTTGACTGAAACCTTGAAAAAAGTGCTTCTGTCCACTTGGGAGCCAGATCTCTGCAGCTCAATTAAATCCTTGCCTGCACCTCTCTTTTGAAACCATTGAGCTGAGTTCACCAGCCTCTTTGATAATTTGATGACAAGATTGCTGTGCTTTTTGCTACTTATGTGTTTTAAGACACTGCCGGAAATGTTTGTGAGGAAAGTGAGAGGCAACCATTTGTGTTCAGATAGATGCACTTCACAGCAGAGATAAAGATACAAAAAGAGCAAAAACCCTCAGTTGTCAAAGATTGTCCCTATGCTTCTTCTGCTTGTCATTGCAAACATAATGTGTTAAAAAACTACAGCAAAAGAAGTGAGTTAAACCAGTGGGGGGCAAAAAATAGAAGCTCAAACTTTAGATGTCAACTGAGAGATGAAAATCTGTGACTTTATGCATTAAATATTAACAGAAAATGATAAATGCCTTCTGGAAATTAAGTGACCTTAGAGGTAAGAGTCATGAGATGGCTATCTAATAGTTGCATTAACACTGCATTGATATTTCATGCTTTTACAGAGACAGACTTTATAGTCCCGTTGTTGTTAGAAGAATATTTATTCCATATCTATTTTACTTTTATTGAATAGTTTTTTTTTTTTTTGGTAGAACAAGCAGGAGAGCAATATGATAAGATCCAGATAAATCATCCAGAAATATATAAATATATATTAACAGCAATGGAGAAAATGTCAGTTTTCATTTGCTCTCCATGAAGGGTTTTTTTTATCTACAGATACTGACTGGATCAACCAAAGCATAGAAATTATGCTTTTGATAGGAAGTCCAGTGGGAGGAGACATAGGCATGTAGATACCTGGATGCCTTTTTACAGTATGATTTCTTTTTTTTTTTAGCATGTCTTTCTCCAAAATGTTCCCATTTCAGAGTGTTTGATTTAGTTACTCAAAGGTTGCTTTTGGAAAGTGCTTTGGATGGGATTCCACTCTCATTGCTTACAGAGGGGAGAAAGCATCACGGATTTGTTGTGATTGTTGCAGAGAGCGTACGGTCTACTCTGAGATGGGAGAATGAACTGAATGGTGGCATGAACTGCAACAGTGTGTAAACACTTGAGACTAGAGAATAAAAGCAACCAAGATCTGGTAAATTAAATAAGGGTTATAATGTGTTTGTATACTCCAGGTTTAGTGGCAGATGGTGAGTCTAGTTAGGTATATTGTCAAAGGTTTTATATATAAGTAAATTTATGTCTCTTTTGGTATTTTTTTTCAATGGCCTCTCCACTCATATTTATAGATGCATGAAATTATAATGGGGATTCATGTATCTCACACGACTGGTAGTACTGCTGTTCCCATACTTGTGACACACTACCTGATGGAGCTTCACTATGCACTGTAACTCTCCTTCCTCTCTCTTCTTCCCATGGCCATCCCTTGAGGTAATGCTGCCTCCAGGAGGACTTTTCTTCCAAAGGTAAGGGAAAGTAGAGTTTACACTCATCTTTACTCCCTTCTCTGGTGAGAGTGTTCCTCTTCCTTTCAAACAAGGAACCAGCAGGGAACAGCTGTATATACAGAACCCCGGAAAAAGTAAATATTTGGAATGGTAGTCCTATTCCTCAGAGCAAGAAGCGCCTTTTTTGGAAAGAAATCTCCTGGGAACAGAACCCTGACACATTTTGTGATCAGACTGGCTAGTACAGAAAGAGCAGAAAGAAAAGACCTTGGGTCCTCCTCTGCAAACCACTGCACTCACACTGATCTCTGTCCAAGGTCTAATGATCTTGCAACCTCAGGTTACTTTTTTTGGAGTGTCTCACAAATGTTTTTGGCAGGATTGCTCATTGTGATTATAAAGCTTGTCAGTCCTGTCTTAGATAGCACAAGGAATGTATGAAATCTCAGTGAAGTGTTCTGCTAACTGTATCTTTGATTGACTCATTCCACTCAGTTCATCAGGACACTGAAGCCGACCTATTAAATAGAAACCCTAAACATCATTAGTTCCTTGACTGGCTGCTACAAGCTTTTATGTTAAACAAGGATTTAGTACACTGGTTCTAGTGGAACTTTTTCAGCAAAGTATCACTGTCCCTCAGAATCAGTTTGTCACAGCCACCTGTGAATGCTGCCAAAGCAGTGCTTGCAATTCTACCACTGCCTTTTTCTTCTGCCCTATTACTGAGTATATATATGGATAAATACATACATATATATGGCACTAACCTGTCTTTTTAAAAAGAGAAACAGTGCCATTAGTTTATATGCAACACTCGAGGGCGCAATAGAGAGATATAAAATGAAACCATATTACAAGTATTTTCCAGTCAGAGATGGACTCTTTTATTTTAGGAGGGATCCTTTTTTATTATTTACAGCAAAGATTGGCATTTATTTACATTGCAATGACAATTTACTGTGAGCTCCTTTTTAATATATTTATTATAGCTCTAGGATTGTTTTTCTCCATTACTGCTTTTCTAAACAGGAGTTTCCAGTTCTTTGTCTCTGCCAATTTTTTTCCCCTGAATACACTACTTTACATTTATCTATTTTAAGTCTCATTTATTTTTATCTGCCTTTACTGTCTTGCCAACAACTCTGCAGCACTACTATATGCTCTTTTGACTGACATCAGCAATTCATAGCCATTATCATTAAACAAACTCCTTACATTTTTCACCTTTTTTATTTTCTCTTCTCCTGTTTATTCCTGTTGTATGATTTGCTTGGATTACAATTCCTCATCATATTCATTTGATAATGACTAAGTATGTAATACTGCTGCTTCACTGCCAAAATCAACTAAGGCCAGCATTTTAATACATCTGAATGTCACCAATAAGAGCCCTGAAACAGACATGGGATGCCAGGCTGGATTTGGATCTTTAGCTCTTCAAAGTATAATGCTGTACTGAATTAATGTTTCATTGAAGTCCCCACTTTTTGAGACAGATTAAATATATGTCTCAAAATGAAAAAGAAAACCTTGCTTAAATAAAGATTCTGTGAGTTTCAAGGTAAATGTATTATTTTCCTTTCCTTATGTCTCCTTATTTTGAGATCTCAGGCATAAAAGTGTTGGGGAAACTGGTTTGACACAAAACCAAAAAATGGGTCATTTAGCAACAGTCTATTTAAATATTGTTACAGGCTGGATTTTCAGGCTGTAGTTCAGATAGGGGAGGAATATGTATTCTTCATATTACAAATTCTATACAAACTGCAAGAAGATTGCAACCATCATGAGGTACACAACATGTTGCCATTTCAGAATGATCTTGATCCCACAACTGTCTTTCTATTCATTAATGTATTTATTTTTGACCTGTCAAATTATTAAATTGTGGTTAAGGAAATGTTACAGATATTAAAAAAGTGATTCATGACCAGACTTCTGCTTTGTGATTTCCTCTTCATTCCAGGATGCACGTATTACTATCTGGTTCATGGCTTCAGCTATTACCAAATTAGATAAATTGCAAAAGGAAATAGCAAATAAAAGTAGAAATGTTAAATGTAGCTTCTATCCTATTTCTCAGAATCTCTCAAATTTTTTGGTGTGTTTGTAAGACTTTTCTTGGTTAAAGAGCTTTCTGGTCACAAGGAACTACTTCAATAAACAACTTAAAAGCTACATGGTAAATAAACTAATTGAAAACCAAAACAGAATGACAATTTTGGAAAAATAGTGTGCCTGGAAACAGTAAGGAAAGGGGCCCTGGACAGGACCAAAAGGGCTGACCAAAGGGGCCATGAATTGAATACTGTATTTTTAGAGAAGTTGCAGGAAGAGATTAAGGAGAGGAAGCTCCTTTTGCCCGCAGCTGCTGGAGAGCTGACAGCTGTCTGGCAGGCCATTACACAGGGAACAAACCGGTGCCCAATGTGTTTCCTTGTGCTTGGGCCATTGACAGGCTCCTGAAAGGTGTCAGAAATCTCCGTGTGCCTGAGTGAGGAAAGAGAAGATACAGGGTACCATGATCTTTCCCCATGCCTGCCTGGGCTTGCACCAGGTAAAGAAAGCAGAATGAGCATTTAGTGGAATTTAAGAAAAAAAATGCAGCATGATTTTCTCCACCAGGAAAGGTTCCACTACAGTTGCATCTCCTGCTTCTCCTCTCTGCTCCTGCTCAGGTGGCTCTATGCTCTCCTCCTACTTGAGTGACTCTTGTAGCCAGGTGAAGGGGCCATTGTAGTGGACCATGAGGACCACTGAGTGGTGACAAGGGGAGGTGGGAATCCCCTGGCTAATGGCCTCAGGTCCTGTCTTCTCAGCAAGGGCCTTGGAAAGCCGTTTTTTGGTCACTGCTTATGTAGCTAACAATGTGGGAAAGAAATATTTGTCAACAGAGGCAAACAAAGGAAAAAAGTTCTAATGATCTGGAGCTGAAAGCAGACATATCCAGAAAGTAACTATAAAAAACTTCAGATGATAATTAACCACACAGTCAGATGATAACAGTTCCATCAAACTGGATAATTCGTGCCATTTTAAAATAAATATTTGGATTAATCCTCCACAGAGTAATGGTCTGCTCAGAGTGCATAATTTTATTTGTGAATTCTACATACATTCTTTCTACATACATTCTTTCTACATACATTCTTGTGAGTATTGTGAGTTTGCTATGTTAATTTTTTTTTTTCTTTTTTTCTGTCCCTCAGTTACTTGGTCTCAAGGTCTTCCAGCAATTTCTTGCAATCAGACCTAGACTTTACTACCCTGGATACATAAATATCATCACTAAATTCATCTAGCTATGCACCTCTTTAAATAGGTCATAAACTGAGTTAGAATAGAATAGAATAGAATAGAATAGAATAGAATAGAATAGAATAGAATAGAATAGGTTAGCTCCACTCTTTGGAGAGCTTAAATACACTATTTTTGTCCCTTTGGAAAAAACAGTGTGGACATATTTCACTCATTCAAATCTCTTCTCAAGGTTGAACAGGCTGAGTTCCCTCAGCCTTTCCTCATAAGAGAGATGCTCCAGACCCTTAGTCATATTTCCAGAGGGCTGTGCAGCACTCTGGGATATAAGCAACCCCTCCCAGCTTTGGGTCATCAGCAAACTTGCTGAGGAGGCATCTGCCCTTCATCCAAGTCATTGCTGAATAGGTTAAACAATACTGGACCCAGCACTGAACCTTGGGGAACACCATCTTCTGTTTTTATCCCTGGGAAGTCGGGACTTAGGGATGGACAGGTCTTTTGCTAGTAGGGAATTTTTTCCCTGTCTAAGAATGACCTAACTATTTAGGAAATTTATCCTCAGTACTTAACAAAGCTGAACATTACTCTCTGCCTCTCTTCACCTGACCTTAGTCACATTGTCTGTGCATCAATTTTGTATTCATTCTGCAAGTAATCAGTTCTTCCTTTCTTCACTTCTCTGCTTTGCCTTTTTAGAAAGAAGCTGACTTCATAAAACTGGCAGACACAAGACTATAAATAACTACAGTTTAATTTATAATTTCAATTACGTATTTACTTGCCAGGGGTATGATTTATCCAAGGCTGCTGGACTTAGTGTTTACCTGGAGTCTTTGAGGAGTCAGGGGAAATGCACTGGACCAGAACACAGTCACATTTTCTTGATGACAAGTCTCACCAGCTTCCCCTTGTACCCAAGCACGTGGACACAGACACACAGATCTTTGTTCAGTTTACAATGAGGTCTTAAGGAGGAGAAACTGAAGGAGCTTTCCCTGTACCTGGAAAATCACCATGTTTTAATGATAAGTCAGGCTCTGCTGAGCACAGTATTTAGCCCTGAGGAAGGCTGATGGCAGAAGCAAACCTGATTCATTCAGTAATAACATGTTCCAGGGTGGAAATTATGAATATAGGCCAATTGTTTTGTATCAGGACAAATTTCACATTTCCCTTATGATTTTTAAGTCTAGTGAACCCCAGTAAATCTCACAGAATCATAGAATATACTGAGCTGGAATGGACTCACAAGGATCATTGAGTAGGACTCTTAGCCCTGCACAAGACCATCCCCAAGAGTCATACCATGTGCCTGAGAGCATTGTACAAATGCATCTTGAACTCTATCAGGCTTGGTGCTGTGACCACTTCCCAGCAGAATCTGTTCCAGCATGCAACAACCATCTGGATGAAGAACCTTTTTCTAATATTTAGCCTAAACCTCCCCTGACACAACTCAGGCCATTCCCCTGGGTCCAGTCACTGGTCACCACAGAAAAGAGATCAGTGTCTGCCCCTCCTCTTTCCCTGACGAGGAAGTTGTAACTGCAATGAGGTCTCCCCTCAGTCTCCTCTTCTCTAGGCTGAACAGACCAAGTGACCTCAGCCACTCCTCATATGGCTTCCCCTCAAGGCCCTTCATCATCTTCACTGCCCTCCTTTGGACACTCTCTAAGAGCTTACTATCTTTCTTATATTGTGGTGCCCAAATCTGCACACAATATTCAAGGTGAGGTCGCCCCAGTGCAGAGTAGAGCGGGACAACCACCTCCCTTGACCAGCTGGGGATACTTTGCCTGATGCCCCCCAGGACAAGGTTGACCCTCCTGGCTGCCAGGGCACTGCTGACTCATATTCAATGGCCAATTGTCGTTGATGTATTTTGAAAAAACTCTTTTTTGTCCCCCACATTTCTGGCCAGCTTCAACTCTAGCTGAGCTTTGGTTGCACAAATTTTCTCCACACAATGATAAGTAGAATCTCTGTATTCTTCCCATGTCGACATTGTTTCCACTGGTCATACACCCTTCTTTTTTTGCCTTGTTTCCAGAAGAAGATCTCTGCTCCGCCAAGCTGACTTTCTGCCTTGCCTGCTTGACTTCTGATGGTTTCATCAGTTATCGAAGGAAGAGCTGGTGAAATTTGACAGAAATAGACATATCTCTGTTCAGGAGGAGAGAGTCTTTGAAGCCAAAGAACACTAGCTAGAAGAATAGCATAGAAGATTGCAGAGGACATTCTAGTGGCTTAACATGCATGGCACATCATTAAAGACCTTACCCATTTTAGCCTGATAATAACAGAGATGAGAGACTCTGGAGTCCCATAAGGATTCTGTCATTGTTCTAGTACTTCTCTGAAAAAGAAGGTATTAATAGGTTGTGTTGCAAGAACAAAATAGGCAATGCATACTTTCATCTTCTTGCCTTAGGCTGAGTATGTAAAAAAATTGGAAAACTTTAAGTACCAGCTCACTGACTCTTTTTGCTATCCAACACTCATGTCAATGCTAAGGGGAAGCAGAGAATTAATTCCTTGTTTTGCTTTGCTTGTGTGTATAGGTTTTGCTTTCCCTATTAAATTGTCTTTATCTCAACCCATTAGTTTTCTAGCTTTTACCCTTCTGATTCTCTCCCTGATACTGTTGGTGGGGGAGTGAGCAAGCAGCTGTGTGGTACTTGGTTGCTGGCTGGGGTTACACCATGACAGTATGCCAGGCTGCAACATGAAAGAAATTCATTTATATTTAATTTATGACAAGAAACAAGCCAAATAGTATATATATGACAAGTTCCCAGGTCACATGGTTATGCTTTCTCCAGTAGTGCTAGTTGTCATAAATTGCTAGAGTTCTGCATCTCTAGATGTAGTGGCACTCAAAAACAAAGATAAGTATTTTAGAAAATTGGATAGAAGAGAAGCTAAGAACAAGGACTTGAAACAATGCAACATTTACATAATATATGCCAGAACTTTTCCTTTATTAAAAAATGCTTTCCAGATAAATAACAGGCGCTCAAGACAGCCATTATTTTCCTATGCAATCATCCTTTCATGTAATCTATAAAAGTATTCTCACAGGAATAATTACAAAGTATTCTGATGACTACTATTAACAATCAACTGAATTGCATTTCAGAATAGTTCCTCTCAGATTGTGACCATTTAAAAAGTATTGTCAACATATGCCCAGAAGTTTGGAGAGAAAATACACTGAGTCTGCAAGGGAGGCAGCAAAAAGGAAAGACTGAGCCAGATAATGGACCACTTGATGGATGAGAAATTGGTAGGATGGCCACATTTAAAGTTGCAGTCAACTGCTCAATGTCCAAGCAGATGCCAGTGATGAGTGGCATGCCTCAGGGGTAGGTACTGGGACCAGCACTGTTTAATATCTTTGTTAGTAACATGGACAGTGGGATTGAGTTGAGGCCTCAGCAAGTTTGTTGACAATGCTGAGTCAGTGTGAAATCTAACAGAAGAAAACACAGTGACATGTATCTGAAGGCCAACAGAACTCATCTGTAGCCCATCCCCAATAGCTGCTGTAGCATGTGCTTGCCCTTGAGTCCCTCCCATCTTCTGTTCATGTGCTCTGCTGACTCCATCTCTTTTTGGCCCTGGGGTCTCCTCCATGTGATATTTCACACCTTACAGACTCTCAACCATCCCTCTGATTGGTTGCCTCCACCCCTCCTACTTTTCCCAGAAGGATATCAGAGGAAGAAGGTCATGCGACTGCCTACACAAGGACCACCATTTTGTCACTGTTTTTACAGCAGGGAGGCACCATTTTTTACATCAGCATGTTCCCAGCATTCATGGGCAGCCCTGTGACTGGTTAGCAGGACCAGCTATCCATTTACTTGGTACAGGAAGCCCCGGCCTGCATAGACATGGGCTGCCAGTTCCAATGATACCATTCTCCACTTGTTTTCACACTGCTTTGAGGTTGGTTTTTTGCTAATTTCTGAATACATCATACCTACATGAGCTCAGAACACCCTCTGATTAGCTGTCCATTTCCTTTGAAACAGGAATTAATCATAGGCATAAATATGTAGGTATATGTGTCAGTTCACAGGTTGTTTAGGCTTAAAGAAACAGTACTAGATTTAACTTCTTGTTTAATATTTCACCTTCTTTTTAGTGCAGTCTGTGGTTAACATGATGAAAGAAATGTGTGATGGTATCAACTTCTTTAGCACCCAGAAGGAACAAAAGCGGGTTTCATCTGTGCTGCTTAGCCTTGTTACCATATTTCCTTACACTTTTTATTGTACTGTTTCTTACAGTGCTTCTGAGTTAAGGAAATGGCATTATTTTCATGTTACGTATGACGGGTTAAAGCCATTTGCTAAATAGTCAGGTTTGCAACCTGATGGCCCCAATCCCCAATTCCACAAGTAATTGAATAATAGATCTAAAATCCAATCCTGAATGTACCATTCACACAGTGACTTGGCTGACAAGGTCTTTATATGATAATTAGGAAAGGTTTTTGCACCTGAGCTGGTCTCCATGATGCACAAGCTAGTCTACAGAAGAAGCCCGTACCTTCAACTTTGTCCTTTGGAAACGAAGGTCACCCTGTGAAACTGGAACACTTTAACTGAAATCTTCCTCTGTGCCCAAACCACTAGTTTCTCTTGCTGGTCTCAGTCAAGTGCTCTAAATAGACTTTTTCTGAATGTTCATTGAAGCCTTCACTTCAATGAAGACAGACATCCCCTATGTCCTGCATCACGTCTGTCAGTTATGTGGGTTCTCTAGGTACTGAATCTAACTCTAGGTGCCTTGTTTCCATTTATATGAGGTGACAGAAGAAGGTATTTCTAGGGCATTTCATTATGTGAATGTCTAGGACTAGATTAAATTGCTCATACATATGCAGCTAATGTCATTTGAGACTCTCTTGAGTTATCTAGGGTTTTCTTGGGTCTGACAGATATGATACAGGTCCTACTGTGCCTATCTTGAGGCAGCTGGAGGCAAGGCCCATATTGGTACAGGATGCAAAGGACTTGTATGCTATACCCATGCAAAAGAGTAGAATCTTTAAAAGAGGCTTGTTCTTACTTATTTCCATTAATTATGAAGGGAGTTAGATGTCTAGATTAGATATAGTCACCTGAAACTGAGATCAATCCCACCCGGCGTATGAGAGGTTTCATTGTAGTGTTAGGTTAACAGTAACAATTTTTATTTTAGAATGTCAGATAACTGTTTAGGCAAATGCTTCCTTTTCTGGGAATAGTGAAGCACAGAGATATTTTGTAAGTCAATGTATGTAGCACTATGCATGTATATAGCACTATGAAAAAAACCCTAGATATTTAAAATTAACAAAAACCTGTTGAAGCTTACTGATAAGCAATATATGTAATATATGCATCTTTTTATATATATTGTTCTTTCTCTGTTCATATATTACAACACGATTATAAAGCATGACTAAATCTGTAACAATATATGCAGCATTAAAAACCCCACTTAAACACGTATTAATATGCAAAATATTTCAATAATTTAAATGTTCTGTGGGATTAATGACAGGGCTAGAATAACTTTTTCTAGTCTTAATGCAACATTTAAAAACCCCATAGTCTCAGAACAAGGACGTTACAGAAGGAAGGAAAAATACCTTTAGGTTTAGCACTTCATCCGAAAAAATGGTCCAATATTTTACAGAATAATGAAATTACACTATTGACTAAAAATTCTGAAATTATCAAAGAGAATGGAAAAGCACTCTCAAAACTGTTACAACACTCACCTTCCAGGAACATTCTCACTGAAATATGCATGTGTTGATTTGAAAAATGTCCCCAAGTGCTGAAGTACTTACAAATTTTGTAGGGTTTATGTGAAAAGTAGCCACTGTGTCTTCAAATATATTCTTTTCAAGTAAATTTTGATCTTACTAAAGTGTTGGCTTTGTATTTACTTTACTGTTAACAGGGATGAAGAACAACAGTGAAAATACTCCATATAGCTCTAAACACATGGTTCAAGTTTGACTTGAGGAACCCAAGCAGAAGGGTAGGAGCCCTGGGTTTCTTTGTTGTCTCAGACAAGGAGCATACAATTGATGCTGCTACCTACCTGTCAGCTCGTGAAACCAAGTACTTACACTCACTCACCTTTGCCTATCAGGTTAATTTCATGCAGCAAGTGGACAAATATTAATGAGG
>JAWWTY010000001.1:86019149-86055079 GCA_035222235.1 Margarornis squamiger
GGAGAGGAGAGGAGAGGAGAGGAGAGGAGAGGAGAGGAGAGGAGAGGAGAGGAATTCACTGTCTGGAAATGCATGACAACTATATTTATTAATCCTCGAGGAGCACTACTTAAACAAGGGGTGTTATTTTTTAACAAAGAAAGGAATGTAGCTCCTATTCTGTTTGCTCCAGATGGCTGTCATGCTAAGTGCCATGGTCTTCTCACATTATGAAAAGGAGGGAAACACAAACAGCCCTGCTGCAGCTGGACAGGGGACCAGTAACACTGGAACTTGAGAACAGGCTTGGCAGGTTCACCCTTTTGACAAGCAAGCTTTAAAAGGATAAATGAAAACAGCAAGTTGCCTCTGGTGAGTCACACTGAACTAGCATTTAAGCAGCAACATTCATTGTGTGTCTCATAGAAATTTCTGTAGCAATTATGTCCAAACAGAAGGGCAGCCATACTCCCTGCTATGCTGATAACAATGGGCATATCCTCATTTGTGAATGGAGGCCAGACTCTGTCAAAAGACTGTTGGATGGTCTGTGAAAGAAGTATGAAAAACTATTCCATGTAGGATTTACATTCATATGGCTCTGTGAGCTGGGAGTTATTCTTCATATTGTGCCAAGTACAGGACAAAATGCAAGTCAGAAAGGAAGGATAGCTTACCTCTTGCAATAGACCGTATGGATGTGAGAATACACATGATTTGTAGCTATACATGCAGATCGTTTTGCCTCCATACTTTTTTGGCAAGTGTTTTTCTTATGTGACAGTATATTCACAACACACAGAGATACCCTATTATCCATTGAGAATATCTTCCTGGAAAGTGTGATGATTACTTATTCAGTGGGAGAGGAGACTCTGTGCAGGGATTTGACAAATACACACTTTAACCCCACAGGGACAGTATATCATTATTTTGTGGCAATAAGATCTTTACCTTCATTTCAGTAACTACTCAAGAAAGCAAGATCTCAATGGCACAAATGAAGAATAAAGACAAGAGGGATGCTGCTGCACATCCATACACAAGGTTCTCAGCATATTTCTCCTGGTGATTGTGTCATACAGAAACAATATGTTAGCGAGATATTTAAAACACTGCAACATACCCTACTTTGTCTCTATTCTCAGCAATTATTTTAACACAAGCAGATATTTGGCAGGAACACTTCAGCATGACTGTATAGCTCAGAGTAGTCTTGATAGAAGAAAAATTTATGACATCATATAGCAGAGCACAATATGAAATGATTGATGATGGAACTCCAGAATGACAGTAGGAAAATGATGGAGACTGTGAAGCTGTTCATCTGAGATCTCACATGTACTTAGGTATGCTGTATGATATGCAGTACTTCACTCTGTCTGAGTGTTCTTCATGCAGAAGAGCTCATTTACAAGTCCAGTAGCAGTAAAATCAAAAGCACAATGCTGTGCTTTTTCTCCAGAATATGGTTATTTCCTGTTCCATACCATCTTGTTTCTCTACTTGTATATGTCTTTTGATCCTCACTCTGTGTAGAAAAGGCTTGAGATCATTTAGAACATAAGTGGAAAATAAGTTGGGACACTCCACTGCTGTGTTGCAGTGAACTAACCAATACTTTTCAAGACCACCTTGCTATATGCTTCTTTATATAGGTATCTTTGGGTATGAAACTGCTGCACATTGTGGTGAAATCGAGAAATACTTCAGCTGATTTTTTTTTCAGATGGCTTGAATTAAAGAGTCCAAACCCTGTAGCCTGGAGCTCTGTGCACAGTGAGTGATCTCATGTACCACTCCATGCTATCAGAGCAAAAAGTCTCCTTGTACTTGTGCTAATGCAAGAGGCCTGCACTATGACACTGCACATGCACAATGTGGTCAGTATAATATAGCAGATACTGTAGACATATTTGTGTTGGTGTTTTCCCCCAGTCCTAGAAAGAACATGGAAATCCCCACATCTAGATCTACTACTTGTAGCTGCACTACTGCTTACATATCTTTCTTATGCTATTTTTGTCCTGTGTTCCTCAGTGCAGCATCCACATTTCTGATACTTAAGAGATAGCATTGGTGGGATTAATCTTGCATAATCATAAATGTTTATGACTGGAATAGACTCCATGTAGAGTCCCTTTACAAATGGTGAAAAATAAATTAACTCTGTTTGTGTATAATTTATAAGATTTCATTTTCAGATGTCTACTTTAAAATAAGATGATTTATGTTGCAGAAGTATCTGTGCCTCTCCATCAGCTGTAAAGAGAATTTAGATTAGCAGCTCCAGTGACAGAGTCCATTATATTTATATCTATATTTGGACAGATGAACTTCGCTTTGTGTTGTGATTTTTTTTTTTTTTCCCTTGAGATTTGATTTGACTGGGCTCTTGCAATGTAGAAATAGTGATTTATTTTTTCTGGATAGCCAACTGCAGTAAAAGTAACTCAAGTAGCACATTGCTTGGAAGGGTCTTTCTCTGTTTTTATGGATCTCTTCTCACACATGGAAATAGTTAAGGTATTTTGATTTTTTATGGGGAAGGGCTGAAGGATAGTGATAGCTGTGGGATTATAGAATAGCTGGCAAAGTATGTGAATATGCTGATTGCCTCCCAGAATTATCAATGTATTGGATACTCAGCACTTATAAACTTGCAGGCCCTGCATTCTGTCTTTGGTGTATTGCTGTTTATCAGCTGGCAGAGGGCAGGCATGGGAGAAATGCACAGTCAGTTGCCTACACAGAGCTGCCAAAAGTCCTCTGCCTTGATATTTCCAGTACCTCTGGAGTGAACTGTGTAAACCAGCCCTTTCCTGGAGTCAGCTGCGTAGCCAACCACATAGGTGATCTACTTTGCACAAAGCTAAGTGTGTCTGTTTTGGTATGTTTATCCATAGATATGTGGAGTTAATATTATACACTCTTCATATGATCATTGGTTTCGATCTAGCTTTGTTTCATACATGTAGAACTAGTGAGTTTAATAACTATTAAGCAAATGTGTCTACACACACAACACAGATACAATGGCAACTTTTGAGCCAAAGAGACTTGCTAGAAATTTTTTACTAATTCAGCACGTTAACCTCCTGCTAAGCTTTCTGTATTCACCTAGCCATACAGTCTCCCAGTTATGAATTGGTGGTATTGTACATGGCCAAAAGGGAAAACTCTTTTTCCACCCTTTTGGATATAACTGAGTAACACTGCACATTAGTTACAAAACATAGGATTGTAACTATTTTATTTGCGTGTAACATAAAAGGAAGTTGAAAATATATACCTGTTCTCCACCAGTTGCTGAAATGACTTTGAAAGATCTATTACACTGTACATGACTGTAAGGTATTGATATTAATTTGTTGTAAGAAGTGTTGGTTTTGGTTTGTTGTTTTTTTTTCATACATTGAAGTATCTTCCCACATTATAGACACAGTGAACCGCACCTAGAACTTCTGTAACACTTAAACCGTTTCTCGTTCATGTATTTCAATGTTCAAGGTTAATACTTTTGCCTATTGCAGTCTGTATTTGTGTATATGTAGCCTGCCCACTGAAAATAGCTAGGGTTTTCCTTTGTGCAACACAATATGGAAATAATACAATTTACAAATTTTCAAGTGGAAAATAAGTTTGGGATGGTATCAGATGCTTCTTTTAAGAAGCTGCTTAAGAAACATTATTTATTATTTTAACAATACTGGGGCAGCAATATACATTTAAAAAAATCATTGACATAACATGTTCAAACTGGGACTTTGAATAATCACAAAAAAATCAATTTCTCCAGATGGCATTGAGAGGTTTCACTAGGAAAGCATGATGTGATTCCTGACATGTCTTATGTGCCATATAAAAAGACAAATTGTTCAGATAATGAACAATATCAGCAATGCCAAAGCAGATAGTTTATATGTTAGCTTTATTTATGTCATTGTTCACTATGTATTGTCCTGGTTCCAGCCCAGATCAACAGGAGGGGGCATGTCCAAAACATTATGTTATTCAATACCACCTTGCAGCATTGCCAGTGGCAGAAAAAACTCTCACTTTTGAGAAGAGCATTCCTTTCTGTTGTGAGAAAGCGTGGTGCGCAGAAGGAAGCCCTCCACAAATGTTTTCCATTGTATTGAGCTTGGTCGCCATTTGACATGTAAGCCACCCTCTCTTTGTACACTTTGTTATTAGTATTGTTGCTGTTTCTGTTTGCTTTCTTATCTCATTGCTGTTTCCAATAAATTGTTCTTAACTAAACTTTTGCCTTTTGTGCTTCCAACTGGAGGGGCGGGGAGGGGTGGAGGGGAGCGAGTGCCAGCGTGGTTTTGGTGACAGCAATAAACTGGGGAATACCATTCCTAAACCATGAGAGTATCTAGAATATTTATGGAAGAGGTAACCTGTGAAAAAAAATCCTTGTATAGAATCATAGATATATCGATTAGGATGTGGGTGGTTTTTAGAGGTCATGTAGTTCAACTTCATGCTTGAAGGGGACTACCATCAACATTAGGCCAGGCCCTATCCAGCTAGGTCTTGAAAGCCTCTCTGGAGAAAGCTCCCACAGCCCTCTCAGCAGCCCCTTCCTTGCAGTACTGCAATGTGGGAAAGCTGTTCCTCATGACCAACCTGGATCCCCCAAACTGCACCCTTGCTGAGAGGAGATTAAGACTTTGGCATCAATGTCTTTGGTACTATGTTTCAAGTAAGCATAGTTTGCAAGTGAGACATCTCTTGACCTCAGCTCTAAACGTGCTCTGTTTCCTCAGATTCTCACGGTACATCTGTTCTGGGCTTCTGACCATCTCCAAAGCTGTCTAACAGGTTCCCTCTGATTTCTCAGCATCCCCCTTGACCTTGTCGCTAGGGAGAACATGTGAAACCCCGTGTATTTGTCATTGTCCTGTAGTCACCAATGCTGAGCTTAGAGCAGTGTAAGTTCCTTTGATCTGCAGGTCACAGCCAACTATAGAGTTGCATGAGCAGTCATAAGAACACATTGTTACCTTGCATTCAGCCTGGCAATTGCTGCACTGCTTAATAGCTTCTCATGCTGCTCTGTGAGCTGGTTGCCAGCCTGTATTGGCATCAGTGCCACGAGTGGACCATGGGATGATTTACAGTTCACTGAATTTGAAAATATTCAGTTTTCAATTGCACTGTCAATATGTACTAATTAACAGCATATATGTGGTATGAATCCTATGAGTGTTTCTGAGACAGATACTCTGTATAATCAATAAGCATTACAGCTCTCATTTACACTTCAGCTAGCATGAACACTAGAAAGCAGAGGAGTCAATGGGAATTTTGCATTTAACTTTTATAGTTGTCATTGCTTTGAGGGGACAGTTCTATTAAAAAGTAATGGTCAAAGCATTTGACCTGGTATTTACCAACTTTTCTCTGGTAGAAAATGCGTGAGTATCTTTAAAACAACAGTATTTCATAGTAAAAAATACTGGAAACAGAATGTCTTGGGCTTTGGAACGGGCAAGATTTTGGCTGAATATGAACTTTGTCAATTCAATTTCTACAGGATTCTGTAGTGCCTTGACCTATAGTTGCATCCATTAAAATCTAATATTTTCTGATAAAATCTAATCATTCATTAATGTATTTATGGTTACTTTCTGGGGATGCCTTATGGATGAACTGTCACAGCCTCCACTTCTGTGTGTTTTAAGGTTTTCTCCTTCATGTATTTCAGGTGATCACAACATTAAGCTCTACAGGACTCAATGCTGTTTTCCCTCATGGTCATTACATATGCAGTACCATGGCACCACGGCTGACACAGACTTCAGTGCCCTCACTGCTGTGACAGTACCTAACAGCAATGTTCTGACCTATCTGACTCCAGCAGTGCTATTTAGGTGTGGAGGGGGGAAAAAAAGGATGTTAGAGGTAAGAAAACCCACACAGGATAGCAGGGCCTTCTTTGTTTACCTAAGAAGGGTGAATGTTTGTTTTTGTCTTGATTTTCTGTATTTTCTTTGACTCCTACATGACAACAGCAAGACAGCAGGAGACCAGCTGCAACCTTATCAAAGGACATCTTTTCAGCTCGGTTATGACTCATGATGCTGTTAAGACTAAGACTTGTTCTATAAATATTTCTCATCTTCTGGCAACCTAGAATCTAAAGCCACTATAGCATATAAAAATGTCTGCCTATGATATGTACTGGTTGCCCAAAACTAGAGGACGGGCTAATGAAAATCCCACAGGCCCAGATTTTACTTATATGATTTTTTTTTCCTAAGGACAGTTCTTTTGAGTTCTGCAGGAACATAGATTATAACAAAAATAAGAAAACATGCAAGTTAATAAATAAAAATAAAAAAAAAATCTTGGCATACATTGCTGCATGTGAGACTTCAGCTTATATCAAGTATTTTGCATTTCTAACACAGGTGCTTTCCATTCATAAAACAACATTAAAAATTTGAGGTTTTTTAACTATGGCTATTAGGTGTCAGTAGTCTTCTTAGTCAGTAGGAAAATTTCTGTTCCATTTATTCCTTATTTTCTGGATAGCTTCCTGATGTTCAGCTTTGCTCAGTTTCCATCTCACAAACTGAGTTTACTTTAACTGAAACTGTCAAGCAGTAATTCACTTCTTAACTAGATTTGTGGTGGTGAGACAGAGGATAACATAAAAAGGCAGAACTTATTGGCACGATTCATCATCATACTTTATTGCACACTTGAGTCTACTGGGCAGGAAATGTTATTAAATTGGAAGATGTATCAGAGCCTTCTGAATTTGGCAGAACGAGCACCTTAAACCTCTGGAAGGGCCGATGTGCTCAACTCATTCCCCCTGAATGACTGCAAGAATATAGCTGATGTTCCAGGTTAAGTTCCGCAAGGGAGAAGAGCTGGCATTGTGTTCACACTGTGACAACGGCATGCATTAATGACTAATGTGTAGAAGGAAAATAGTTATGGCAACTATTATTCTTACCAGTTATCCTGGAGAGTGAGGCATAACCACATCTACTTGGTTACTGTGTTTCTAGCATTGTTATAACAAGTGTCAGCTGCTGTTAGGGAAGTCCAGAATCTGTGTTTGAGTAGACGAATCAATACTAGTAATTGGGTTTTGTGAAATAAAATGTCTGTTGCGAAAACATGCCTTAGTGGTAGGAACATGCAGAAAGTTTAAATATAAAAGTTCAGATAGGGAAATCTGTGGGAAACTGAGAAATCCAGGAAGTTTTCTTATTATCTGTGGTCCAGCTTGCAGTTCCAGTGCTACTGTGGACTAGAATCCTGAAATGAAGTAGGCATTTCACAGTCAGAGTGGGTTGAGACTGACAATTCTGAGTTCGTGAATGTACAGAGGTGGGAATTAAATTGCATTCAAAGAGCATAAATCAAGAAGACAGTCTTAATAATAAGTGGCTTCTAAAGAAATTACTCTTGTAAAAATGCAAAGTGTAGTTTTACTAGGAAATTTCATTGTGTACTGAAAAAGTTGGGATTGGAAAAGTTTTGAAACCAAATCTGATTACAAGTTTTAACTTGCAGAGTCTTTCCATTCAAGCCATTTATGCAAAAGACACAGCTTATTTCTGGATTTCTCTGAATTTTGTAGGATATTCTTCCCAGTTTAGGTTAGACCCATGGATAAACTGCAGTTTTAAATCTTTTAGTTTAGTGAGCTCATGCTCGCTGTTGAAAATATTTTTAAATACTCTTGAAATTCCTTTCAAGAACATTCTGTCAGAAAGATAACACACTGTATCTTTTCTCTTAAGCAAATTTTCAGATATCTATTTCTATTTTGTTAAGTCCTCAACTTCTATAAAAAAAAATACAACCAGCAATACATGCACACAATGCTTGCATTTTCTGATAATGTGTATTTATTTGTATCCAGAAATACAAATGTTGGGATCAAAATACGAATATAAATAGTATTCTAGACGCACAGGCCTACTCCTTAACACAAAGTAAACTGGAATGGATGTGATCAAAAATGGAAAGTCATCTGTGAACTTGAGAAGATGAAGCACACGAGTGTTTGACTTTTCTGATTAGGTCAGTCTGGGGGATCACTGGGATGGCTATCTAACTTAGAATGACATACTGGTGCTAGTGCTACCTGTATTATTCAAGGCACATTGGGCACATAATTGTACTTTCATTTCACTATGACATCACAAGCTGCACTGCTAGCAACGAAATCACATACCCCTAAGAAAAACTTAGGAAGTAAAGATAATTAGAAATCTAAAATTTTGTCTGTGTTCTATAAGAAAGTTCAATTTGGCACATAGTTGGCAGTATTTATGTGATTCCTAAAATTGCACTCACTTTGAAAAAAATCCATGTGTTTTCATGATGGAAAAAAATGTTTTGAGAGCAGTATACTGTGAGTTTAGAACAGGATTGTATGAGAGGTTTGATGACGGCCTGTGATAGCCACAGATTGGTCTCAGATTCCCACCAGGCTAGTGTTCCAACTTCTGATGGCCACAGGTTGGTCCATGATTTAAGGCTGTTATTGCATGTGAGCATGGATGACAATAAAGTCACAGGACTCCTTAATGACACCAAAAGAGAATTTGGGGCTCTGATTCTGTAATCTCCCTGTACAAGGTTTCCCACTGTTGTTCAGATGAACTGTTCTGTGGAAGATTATTCTGAATTTTTTTCCTTTGGAGCACTCTGTCTGGCAGAGGCATACATCTCTGGGCTGCCTGTGTAGTACTGTCAAATGGTATTATTTTACCAGACTTCCATGAGTTCTATAGTCACCTGCATTATAAGGATCCCAGGTGGTCTGTAAGCATGGAATTGATTCGGTAGTATGCTTTGTTCCACATTCATTTGGCAGTAGCTTTTTTAAAAAATATGCCATCAATATTATTCACTTCATCCATTTTATATTAAAGTGCAATTTAGAAATTTTAGCATTTACCTGTTTTAGGCCTCACTTTAGGGATGTAAATCACAAATCTCACGTTAAATACTTACGTTACAAATCTACTCTCCACTAGTTTTGAAGTAAATCAATGGATTATCAACCTCTCCAGAATATGACCCAATGCTCTTCCTGATTGCTTTTAAGAATCTTTGAACTTAAACCCCTGTTCTGGTCAATGGTCTTAATGTGGAAGGTTTCAACTCAGACCTAGTGGTCTTTTCTTTAAAACTTATAACACAGTCTCAGTAATAAGCCATCATCAGCTTCACTGTGGATATTTCATTCCTTGTATTTTAGAATATATTGTGTCAGTACATCTTCATGTCTCTCAAGCACTGCCACAGGCTGCAAGAAATTAAAGAGACATTTAGGAGAGTATTAAGTGCTGTATTAAACTCTAAGGGGAGCCCCTGGGTTCCCCTACAAGAAGCTCTACAGGCTGGCTTAGGGCTCCAAGTAAAGTTCTGTGAGTGCTTTTATGACACCAAAAAGGCTGTTGTGTCTTTTCTGATTAGTGCCATCCACTGCCTAGATAAAAGAATACCTGGCAAGTAACTGACTGTAGCAGTGCCTTATTTGCCTGATTCAGTCCTTGAGAAAGCCTACTCCTAGACATATGAATAAACATAGCCACATCTTCTGCTTGCCCTTCATAATTAGAAAATGATTAGAAGATCAAAACGCATGTTTTGATAGAAAGTAGAGATTTCTCAGATGTCCAACTCTGATGCACTGAACTTCATAATGAATTTTTCTAGACTATATGTAAAATATATAGTATAAGAATAATGACACCAAACCCTTTTTCACTATGTAAGTTGAGCTAATTTTGTGCTTGTCATTTGTATAGGTGGAGTGAAGAAGGATCTAAAATTAAAAGAAAAACCTTTAAAGGAAAAAGAATCACACCTTTCAGCTGTAGAACTGCATTCCCAATGCACAATCTGTTTTTTCCTATTTTAAATAGTCTACTTGAAAATTATCTGGATGAGGTAAATATCAGTCTTGAGTATATGCTCTGTATTTCTTGGTGGAATGAAGTTTTTGAGTGAAGAAGGAAGGATTCTTCTAAACTGCTGAAATTCCACTGCAGTTTTCTTGCTATTTAGGAAATGAGAAACCTACAGACTGTTTAGAAAAATAAAGAAAAAGCAGACAAATGCTCAGTCTGTCAGTTGAAGACATTTAGACTATTGGTAACACACTGTGGTGCTCAGGAAGAACTCCAGCAAGGTCACTGTCCCTCTTTCTAACTCTCAGATGAGGAATAGTTTAATATTAAGAAATTATTAAGGCACTGATGTAAGAGGCATAAAGATTTCACTGTGAGCAAGATTAAAAAAAACTTAAAAAAAATAATCTGTGTATGCAGCTAAGATTATGGGATATGGCTTGCCTTCTCTTGTTTATCATATCAAAACTGGGAAAGAGCGGCCAGTGGGAAGAGTACAGTCTGCTACAGACAACATTTACAGCTTTCAGTGGGTGCTTTGTTTTACAGCTTAGAAGGTAACACCAACCATCCAGATCGTGAGGCTAATGAAATCTGTCTGTCTTAAAATATATAGTCTCCCTTTCTACAAAGTCAGCAGCTCTAGAGCTTCCTTGCACCTGGTGGCTTGGTGCATGGGCAGAAGAGTAATTTTTCTAGATGTATGGTGAAATTTGGTGTTAAAAGGAAGCAAACAACCTTCCCTTTATGAAATGACCAAGTAAGGTGAGTTGTGATAAATTCATGGAGCAACATGAGATGCTAGACACTGAGACTGCAGAAGTGTTTGAGATAGCTATCTGTCTGAGTTATTTGGCAGGATGCTTCCAGTTCCAGAAATACCATTTGCTATCAGCTAAAGGCTCGTGTGTCACTGCTGTTCTGGCTGATGAATGTGCAAACCTCCAGGTGGATGACTTGGAATTAGCTGTGGGTTGAATTGAATAAGAGGACTGCGACAGATAAGAACTGTACAGCAATAAAAAATAATTTATTTCTCTTTCTTTTTTAGATTTACTACTCATCGCCGTCCCTCTGAAGACAGTTCTGGCTTTTGTAATTTTTATCATTTTTATTGGTATGCAGAATATACCAATATACAGTTGAGTTGATTAAGCAGAACATGAGCATCTGAAAGAAAAGAAAGGTTACCAAAGTGCCTAAGGTGTTTTAAACTACACCTGTACTTCTTGATTAGAAAGTTACATTAAAACTGTGTGATGTGTGGTGCACTTAGTTCCACATCACTGCTGGACATGGAGACAGTACAAACTGGCTACAAGTTTTTGAACCCTCATTCTTGGAAGAATAAAAGATGGAGCTGTCAGTATGCTAGTATGAGGGCCAGAAGAACTGAGATTGAATTAAGCAGACCAGTATTTTTATACATTCTTAACTGCCTGGAAAATGCTGCCCTCAGTGCAGGAAAATATTGTTCAACAACCTTTAATTAAAGGGGAACAATAAGATGATTGACTTTAGAGCCTCCTGGGGAAAAAAAAAAAGAAGAAAATAATCTTCATAATCTTTTCTGTAATTTCAACAAGGAAGGAATGTAATGTAAAAATACTTGGGTTTGTGATTTTACATATAAATCTAAATGCTTTCATTTCACTGCTCATTTGTTTTTACCTTCCTTTATTCTCTTCCTTGGAAGGGTAAAAAGAAGAAGTAACAAAAAAAAAAGTACTTGAGTAAATGCAAGCCTTGAATATAAAATTATTCGCTAAGAAAATGTTCTAAAATGCTAAAATGCAGTTCTTACATTTCACTTGGGACAGTGTAGTGAAATGTTAATTTTTTTTGATTTGTGAAAAACAAAAGAATATCCGGAGGTTAATGAGGATATTCTTACTACTACAGAAGGATATGGCACATAGATATATGCAGACCACATTGTCTAGATCTCTAGAATACTTGTATTTTGAAGGATTCAGAACCTAGAAAGCTTATCTTGCATGACCTATAAGGTTTTTCATTGGCACCCAAAGCACAGAGCAGTAAAGCACTGAGAGTAAACCAAGTAACTAGGAATAAGCAGAGGAATGCATTAAGGAACCTGCCAGCCTGCAGCTGCTTACCTTGCATATAAATCAGGGTTTTGCACAAAAACCTAGAGTAGAATAAATGATACAGTAGAATATATCCTCTACTTTGAGTATAAGAGCAGAAGCCAATAATGTATGTAGGTTCTTTCTTGGTTAGAATAGTGGAAAAAAAGTTGAATTAAATTCTTCCAACTTCTCTTTATGAAAATACTCAGTAAACAGGGCCAATACGAAGGGAGTTAGCAGAATCAGTCTTCCAAGGAAGGATCTGCTGGGATTGCATGCTTTCAACAGCTCTCATGGGCAGCCATGAGCACAAGTGTAAGAAAAACATATGTTCATCATCTAAAATGGGAATGTTCCACTTACACACTCACTCCCAGGACATTCACTCAAATATGCAATTGTTAAATAAATCTCTCAAGATGTAATGGTGGAAGGCACCTTATTGTGTGTCATTTGTCTCAATAATAACACCAAACTCAATTGATTGTGCAGAGGATTTGCAGGATCAACCCCCTGAAGGATAACTGTTTCCATTCTTTTATTTAGGTTTGGAATATTTCTAATATTCTTGCAGAATATGGCTGAAGGTGACTATTAGAGTAGACTAATTCATAATTAAAGGTCAGGATATTCCACTTCAACTCAATCACCTTCTTGCACTGCTTAAAATATCACTTTCATAAAATCCATACTTCCAAGTGCAGGACTTGGAGGTTTAGAGAGCAATAGATTTTACAGAGTAATTTGCTAATGAAAGCCAGCAAGATCTTCAACATATGTTTTGAAACCAGAAAGTTATCATTGGCTTAGAGGACATATGATTGGGCAGATTTTGTTAAAAATAAGGTTTAGATATTGCCTCCAAACATTTCTTCTCTCTGCTTCTAATCTGAATTTTGTCAGTCCTTACAGAAGTGATTCCCCTCCCTATCCTAAACTCAGCTATGCTTCTGATATTTCAGACAAGGGAAAAACAGGAGACTTTGAGTAACTACAATTAACTTTTGTGTTAGATTTTTTTCAATTAAAAACTCACTGGAAGAACAGAACAACAGCAATGACAGACAGTGATGTTTCAAAGAACATTACAGCATTTCTGTTCTTTAGAATTGTTACTGCATTAGCTTTTGCTTGTTTGCGGGGTTTTGCTTATGACGAAAAAAAGGAGCTCCTCTTCAATCACATCCACTATTCATTTTCTTATCAAATACTTTGTGGAAGAGACACACAATTCTTGAGATTATAAAAAAAAAATTATCTCCAGAAGAGAAAATAAATAGAATTTTTTGTGGTTTTAGGCATGTTTTAACTTCAATCTTTTGTAACCATTTGTCATCCAAAAGTAGTGAAAAACTATTTCTATTTAATTCTGAATCTGTTTTGTTTGCTTAATAACAATTACATAGACAGTCTGTAAAAGATGTCATCTAGCATAAGACTGTAAAACTAGCTTTTGAAAGAATGGCTTAAGAATTCAATGGTCAAAAGCTTGAAAAATACAAAATTGCTTTTTACAGTAAAATATAGTTGAAAATTGAGAAGAATGAAAACAACCTCCTTCTGCATGTGGCAACTATTCCATGTTTAATCCAAGTGTCACAATTGAGTTCCTGTAACAAACTATTCAAGTCAAAAGTGTTCAGTCTTCATCTCAGACCCAGGGAACAACTGCCATGAGTAAATACTGCAATGTTTAACTTTATGAAAGGAACTAAAAGAGTCCTTTGGTACACTTTTTCAATTTTATAAAACAACTTTAGGAGAAAAAGGAAGAATGTATAGGCGCACTTTTTAGTAAATTGAAATCCAAAGAAAGTCACATATGGATGGTGCTATTATATAGTGATTTTTACTCATAGGTTATCAACTATGACCTGCTACAATGACACAAACAAGCAGGAATCTTGTCCTGCTTCAAGTGGACTACTTTAGAAATCAGTGACGATCCTATGTCTAACCAGTTGTAAAAAAAGACAGTTAAAAGCTTGAAAAACTGTAGAAGTTATGCCTACAGCTGCCTCATAGATAGGCAAGTCTTATCTATATCAAAATAATAGCTTTCTTATCACTTTGCCTTTTCACCTTTAAGTTAAAATCAATATGTGTAGGTAAGTGCCTAATTCCCTGAATCCCAGACCTTTGCAGAAAGTAACGTCCATGTTTTGATCCCACCAGAGACATTTCCTACTGTCTTTTGGTGGTTAATCTGTATCAAGGATATCACTAATGAAATATTTTCCAAAACCTATGGGATACAGCTCAAGTAAATTTAAATACAAATGAGTTGTTTTGTCAGCTTTGGCTTATTTGCCAGTGCCAGTGTACGTTACTCTGAGCCTCAGGGATATGACAGCATATTGAAGTATGGGAATGAAAAATAAAAATTACATATTTAATCTTTGTCTGAATTGCAAATAGCTTCTAGACCAAGGGAGAATAGTAGAGATAATAATATACAATAATTATTGATAAACATTGCTTACACTACAAATTCAGCTGGACTTTGTAAGAATCTTTTCCTTAAAATGAATAGCAGTTAGGAGAGGATTCTTCCACATTTTTCTTTTTCAGGAAATTACATATTAAAATCCTTCATCAGGCTCCGTAATGGTGATGAAGAAGGTGAAGGTTAATGTGGTCTTTATAATTTGAGATGAAACTGACCGGGTCGCTTTTTCTGCACTTTCACCATTCATCCACAGTGAGAAAACACAGCAGTCTTCACCGCTACAGGCAACATTTAAAGATAGAGGTATCCAACCCAGTAGACCAGGTTAAACAGCAGGAAGGATGTGGGAAAAAAGACCCTGGAGTAAGAGTCCAGTTCTAAGATGTCTATGTGAATTCGTCCTCTCCTCCATGAGCCTGATTTGCACTCTTCATAACAACAGAAAAAGCTCTGACAGTCTTTCCCATCCAGACATTCATAGACACACGCATCTTCAAATTCTTGCCAATACATGGCATTGTTCAATGTGATGACTGTAGTTGGCGGTCTCATATCAAGTACAGAATAATTCTGAGGAGAGAAAACCAAACAAAACCAAAATACAACAATTATATAAGCTTCCATGGATGATGCAGATCAAAAATCACAGGAGCTGAGAATAAGAGGTCAATACTTTAGGAATTCTAGATCTAAGGGATATATATTTTTCACTCAAAAGATGCTTTTTCAGATGAATTTCCATAAACAGATCGTGGAATGGCACGTTAAATAATTCTAAGTGTATTTTCTACTTGGGTAACTCAAGCATATATTTGCCAGTAATAACTTTTTCACACATAGGAGTTCACTTACCTGTCAAAATATTATTTGCAAGTTGTTTTAAACACTTGCAGGTAGTATATTTAAGAATGAATTCTGAAAAATAAGGGTGATATCCCCCTTCTCCATTTAATTATAGATTGACCTTCACTTAGCATAGATGCATTGACCGCCTCTTAACTTTACCATGGTTTATAGAAACAGACATGGTCAGCAACAAATAGTGACCATTTTGGTGCAGGATTTCCAAATGCCATCCCTAGGCATGTTCCCTTGGTGCTTGTCACACTAACCCTGCTCAGAAATAGGACATTTTGATATCATCCATCCTCACAGTACCATTCTCACCTACAGACCTCTCCCTCTTCAATGTACTCCCTATTTACACTTTGTCAGCTTATCTGTCACATAATTTCCTTCTCATGAAAGATGCTTTCTCACAATAGTCTCCCCTCTCATTAAGCTGCCCATTCCATCTTCACAAATGTCTCATCGGCTTCACTGCCTGTCTGCACTGCCCTGACAAAGCAGACACAAGCCCTGCCAGTATGGTTTTCCTCTACTTAAGGGACCCTTCCTCTCCTTGTGTTTGCACTGAGCTTTGCCTTTGCCTGTAGGAGCATGCTGGCTGTGCACTAACAAACTGCTGGCATTCAGGAGGATGCTCTGAGCCCTTGGCTCCATACTTACTATACAACGTACTCAGCATTTCCTGTTAAAGGTGTTAGAATGTATCTGAAATCTTTCATGTTGGATGTGGAAAATATCAGTGGTATGACTGATATGCCTCAGTGGAAATTTTTATTTTTCTATTGACTTCATTTTCTTTCTACAAATCATATGGTTTGACACACTGTAATATTACCCATTTTATTAAAGCTGTTGGTCCCTGAGCTAAGAACCTGATGTGGCATCCCTCTGCTTATATGTTGGCGTTGTCAACATAGATAACTAAATCTTAACAACTGCCCTATGGAATCCAGTCAAGTACTTCTGGACACAATTCATTTCATCATAAGTAAATTCTAAAATCTCTCAGGTGCATTGTGCTGTGGACTGCAAGCAGACTATAGTTTAGGAGCAGATTATTGCAAAATCTATTTGTTGTGAATTACTTTATGTCTCAGATTAGATGACAGAAATTACACCCTTATGGTCTAATCTCTCATTTTGTAAAGTTTTGGGTGGTTGATTTCAGAGCTTTACAATGTGTTGCAAAGTGAAAAAGGTACACACAATCTTTTTTTGACTTCAGCACTTTTGGAGAGAAAAAAACTACAGCTAGAGTATTCTTGGAATTCTGCTATACCACTGTGTCATATGTCGTAAATTTATTGTGGGTATTATGAAGATTTCCTACTCAGGGACTGAAACTTTGCCATGCCTGGCTAAAATATTTATGTTAAAAAGCAGAAAGGCTAAGTTAGATTTTTGTAAGTGAAGATAAATAAATGCTCTGTCTCTGCAAAGGAAACCTTCTCATCTGTGAATAGCCTGGGGATTTTTGTTGCTGTTTTGTTATATCAACTATCTCCTCAGGACAGAAGATAAAATAAATGCCCTGATAATACAGAGAGATTAATCTGGTTGTTTTAATCGCTGTCAGCTAGGAGGTGTCCTGAAATGACAAGACACCAGGAGAAGGTGGATGGTCCCCACTGTGTTCTGAATGTCCAGCTGAGCTGGGGTTGGGACAGTAGAGCACACACAGTGGGCATCAGCCCAGTCCCACCCTGGAGGTCTGCTTTGGACAAGGCAGTTCAGATGCAGTGTTAAACATGCTTAATAATATTATTTCAGACAAGGTATAAGTGTGTCCTCCAGGAGGAGAAAAAAGGGATGGGATTACCTGAATATGGATTTACTAAGATTAATAAATTTCACTTCTTAGGTGTTATCACTACAAGGCTGGAAAAGACAAAATGATATCTTAAGAGCCAGAGGCACTGCTTTTTGTAGCAGTTTAAGCTATAATTTGAACACGGAAATTGTTTATGTATAGAAAAAGGCCCTGCTCAGTATCTACATTATGGTGAAAAAAAGAAAAGAGTGAGTAAAAAACTTGAAAATGCTGGAGATACTTTCCAAGCAGAACAGACTAACTAGCTCTAGACAAAGACTGTTAAACTGTAATGTAGTTTTAACTGTGTACCTTCTCCCTATCATTTTTAATTGGAAAAAGGAAAGTGCCAATACCCATTCAATGTGCCCTGTTAACTTCATCTGTCAGAAAAGTCTGTCCAGGGAGTGACATCAGCAGAGAGTGCATAAATGCAATGCTTCCTATAAACTATTCATTTTCAATGAGCTGACTTTCAAAGCTATAGAAGGTCTTAAAATACATCAGGAAACTCAGGGGGAAAAAAAATGAAAAAGGTGTATAAGATTATTTGTAAAAGATAGGCTAATAACATGGAGCTAGCAGTTGTAAATGATAAACTTCAACATATCCGAACCAAGAAATGCAAAAACCAATGTTTTAGTTCTGACTCTCTTCTTATCTGATGGTCGACCATTCAACCAGATGATTAACTGGCTTTCTGTATGCTTCTCTATGCTTTATATTGTATCTATTGTAGCATGCGTTCCAATTTCAGATTTCGTACAAATAAGAGACACTTATTTTTTGCTCTGTTTCAACTTTATTTCTTCAGTACATGTTGCATTTATAGACATAGTACAGCTGACTGTGTGCCTAAATTATTTGAAAATCCACCCAAAAGCTTGCTAAAGATTTTGCAGATATGCATAAATGAAGTATTTTCTATGAAACTTAGTTAAAACTCCATATAATTTTATGGCATAACTTGTGCTTATTACTCTTTTATAAAATGCAATGAGCAACTGCAGTATTATATAAAACAGACACACAAAATTTCTGAGGTAAAAATAACACAGAATATTACCCTTCTCCTTCCCAAATCACTTGATAAGTTCTTATAGAAAGAGGCAGCTATGTTCCTCTTCCACAGCTGAAAACAAACTGACCTTTTAACAAAAAGCAAAATAATATTTATAGTGAAGTCAGGGTAAAGCATAACAAAGTAATACAGTCTTCTTGGGAATTAGTGCAAGCAAACATCAACCGTACATTCATGCCCCCATTGCTCTCACTAAATAATGTAGTTTACTTACCATCACATGACCAAAACTTACATCAGGTAGCTTAAATAAAGATAAAAAAAGAATTATTCAGAAGAAAATATACTTATTTCTTCATACACATCTATGTTTAATAGCATTCCTTGAACCAATACATTTGCTCATAAAACACTTTATGCTTTGTGTTGTATATATTCAGTATAATAATCTGTATACTTGAAAATCACATGAAACCTTAGCAGAATGCACACCTGATTTCCATGCACTTAAAATCTTTATTCAGCTCATTACATTTATTTATTTATCAAACAATAGCTAAGTGAGCATTTGTTGTGGTATTAATTGCAGCAATTTTGCATGCTTTCCCTCATCTTCATTCACAAGTCTGGAAATATATCCTACTAAAAAACATGCTCATGAATTTTTAATTCAGTCTTTCAATAGGATGGCAACTTTAGTCTGATCATTAGCAAGTTCATTTTGATTCACTCATGTTTTTCTTTTGGTAACACTCTTTTGCCTTTTATGTGCATTAAATTTTTACAAGAAGCTATTATAGGTTTAATGGAGTTTTCATTGACTAAGTCTTTGGCTTTCTAGGCTTTTTCTAATCCCATATTTGTTTCATCTTTTCTTTAATTAGTTCTTCATCCAATCATTTTCTATAACTCTTTTTCAATCCCTTTCTACCTTATGACATATTATTCCCTAAATTTAGCCTTCTCTCTCTTCCTCCTTTACACTTTTCCTATTTGGCTTTTATTTCTGATTTCAAATGTCCTTATTTCCCCCATTATGTACAAAGGCATCCAATATCTTCAACTACTGATACTGAACTCATAAGTTTTACCACTAATCTTGAGTGGAGAAACTCCTTTCTTATGTTTACACTGAGATTTTTTTTCTCCATTAAACTGCCCCTTCTCATTCTCATAGTCAGTTATGAAGGATATCAGGCAATTCTTCTTGCATGATTTTTTCAATTGATTCTAAATAAAGAGTTTTTGTGTATTTCTGGGTGTTATATTTGGAAGTATTGTTTTGGCCAAAAATGCAGCCATATGTAATGATCTCAATTTCTGAACTTGGGAACAAGCACCTCTGTGCACAGGGCCAAAACCAAGTGCTGGTTCCCAGTGGAGAGATTGAAATTCCACTTGTGAAGTTTGTGAATATTTCTAGACCTGTTAAGCCATGAAATAACAATGCATTTGAATATCTATTGATGTGCATATATTTGTACAACAAGCTACGTAACCTGTTTTAGTGGGAGCCCTTTATGACTACCAGCACAGTAATGGAGGACAAAAGACACACAGGTAGGTTTGCTGCTTCATGGTCAGTAGGTTGCTTCTTTTGGAAACAGACCTCAATCAGCAGGCACATAACTGCTTCTGCTGTTACTGCCAGTAACTTTTCCATCAACTTCCAGGGCAGATCACACCACAAACTGGGAAAATCTCAGAGGGGTGGAGTGTAATGGGATTACAGGCTATCACTGAATAATTATCCGCATTCTGAGCTGTGAATGAAAAGAAATTTAAATGTTCCCATCTTACCGACTTTTTCTTTTTAGTACAGCTTGGTTTCCTGCAACTTGAGTAGTAGTTGAGTGTGGCATACTCCATCAGAGCAGCAAAGACAAATAGAAAGCATACAGTCACAAACAAATCCATAGCGGTGACATAGGAGACACGGGGTAATGACTTTCTTGCAATCGTACTCAAAGTTGTCATGGTCAATACTGTGGTGATGCCTGCAGAAAGAAACTTGATTTAATTGTATGCCACATCACTTCTGCATATCACAGAACAATCTTTGTAAATAAACATAAAAAACAGTAATCCAGGCTGTACCCCAGTAATTAATTAATTTCATTTAGCAGTATTAAAAATTGAGGGAAAATAACATCAGTAGAGCCAATGTTTTTTTGTAAAGAAAGATTTGCCTAATTATTTATTTTCAACTTTGTAAGAGTGACATTCTTATGTCTCTCAATATGCTTTTCCTCATCTCTTCCTTTTCCTGTTCCCAATTAGATTGGAGATAGGGGTGAGAGAGAAGGACAGAATAAAATATTTTAAGAAAAGCATAAAGCAGAACTTCCTTGGGAATCCTCCACTGCTATTTTCCTTCTGAGTAAGGGAACTCAATGTCACTTGCTCAGTCTGAGTAAAACTCTCGTACAAACTTCAGATGTAACATTAATGAAAATAGCCTTTTTTGTTCATAGAAAATATCACTTCTTAGATTGATTTAGTAATAATTAATAGAATAGGAATTATTTTGTGTGAGACATCTAAAACAATAAAAACAGTCCTAGAATGAAATCTATGCCATGTCAGTTATTTAACTGCTGTTAATTAACACAATTTCTCTTTGTTCCTTAGGAATAGAAGTCGTTTCATTCCCAGCTTGGACTGATACTTTTAATCATTTGTTATGAACAGCATGTCTTCTGATAGAAAAAAAATAGAAGTTCTCAATGGCTTAGGAAAAAAATAAAGCTTTCGCTCAAATACATCTCAAGAGAGAACCTGCTTTACAAACAACATAACCATAAGGTAATCTTTCTTTTTTATAGCTAAAGTGATACTTCACAATGGCCCACAGTGTTTGAAATGTCAAGGGCTGGCTGAAATTATGCCTTATAGTAAAATTACTTCTCACAAAGAGCACTCTGGAGAGACAGAAGTGTCTGTGGATTACTTTTGACTATGTTCTCTTTATGAAGGATGGTCTGAATCTGCTTTGTAACATTTGGTAGAAGCTACAGTGATTCACAGGAATAACCCTCTCCATTCAAACTAACAGAAATTCCCTGGAAAAGACAGAAGACAAATTACTGCTCAGGTCTCGACCTTCTTCTGCAATGGATAATTAATTGAATTCCTAAAATATCCATTAACTGGAAGCAAACAAACAAAAAGTTTCTGAAAAGAAACAAAAGTGAATAATGCAATGATTGCATTATGAAAGCAATGCTGATAGAAAGTGGGAAGTGTGGACTTTGTATGTACCTCGAACATCTAAAAGATATTGGGAAAATATTTCCATTTCCTGACACCTGTGCCATCTCTCAGTATAAGCAGATGTGGCTGAAATGATCCAGCAACCTCTTCAGACCCCTCAACATCAATTCTGTGGGTAGTTGATGCTTTGAAAAGCTCCAGAGACAAAGACCATGCTTAGGCATTTATCACAGTCATCAACTGCAAAGATGTCCAACTGCAAAAGGTTGCACTGGCAACCGGCCTTGATTTAGTCCTTACTAACTATAGGCTAATTAGTCTTTCTGCATGTCCTTGGCTCAGGCCTTGGGAGTCACTAACTTCAAAAGAACTGCAGCCAGACTATGGTGTATTCTGCAATATAAAATGAAGTTCTTTAACCCTTACTAACCCACATTCAGATTTCTAGCACAAATTTGTCCTTTTCAGAGCCACAAGTACATGCACCTGCCTTCAGGTATTTTGCTACCTTTAGAAAATTCCTCAAAACCTATAGAGTTCTTCCAGTACAATATACAGTGTCCTGTTTATCTGGACTCAAGTGAAAGTTTTTATTTCCTACTCATGTTGTGATAGGACAGTTTTAATTAAAAGGCTAAAAATAAATAAAAGGGAGGAAAAAAATCTTGCATTGCTCAAAAGCATTTTTTGAAAGGTCTGCAATATTTCTACTGAATGGTGTGTTGACAGTGGAATATTTTTCCTCAGTTGTTACTGAAATGGAGGTATAACTCTGCATTATCTGTGACAAGAAGTACTGTGCAGGTATCTGTAATGATGACCAGGTTCCAAAGTGACTATGGACAGGAAGGCAGAGAAGTAAAAAAATAATTACCATTAGCCTCTGTGCTTAAGTTCTCAACTCAGCCTGAGTCCTATATCCATGCCCTAAGCTTGAATGTGAAATGCCAGCTCAAATCATGCTTGAGACTGGATTCCAACTCACACAATTATCAAACATTGAATTTTTTAAATAATGAAAATACTATCTATCAATTTTATATCTAGCACACCAGTACAAATTTTCAAATATTAAAATGAGTTTATGGGGAGATATACAGAGAAGAAAGAAAGAATGTGCACCAGATGATACAGTTTTGTATTTATATATTTGCAAGTCAGAACATAGGTATGTATATATGAATAACATGCAGCATCATTATTTCCAAACATAATACCTAGATCCGATACCCTTAGCTCATTTAATCTCTCATGCTAAGAAAATTCAGCTTGTTGAGTGGTTTCAAATGCAGTAAGTCTTGCCAGATGAAATTGTCAAGTCTCCCACTTTGCAGAGTCACCTGTGGCAGTGAGCTTTGCATCTTTTATTGAAATTCACAGTGCTCATGAACTGTCTATTTCAACAGAATTTTAATATCAGCCAAGAACAGTTTTGAAGCAACCTGACTTTGGAATTTTCAGGTAGAAAGTGTGACTGTGAGCTTACAGGTTTGTGTATAAATACAGTTTTGTGCTGTTATTTTCTCTGAGCAAATCCCATACCGTAGATGTTATTTGACAAAACAGAAAGGACTGTCTGGGAGACCAAATGATGCAGATATGCATAATGGATCAAAACACTTTAACCTTTAGATCATTTGCTAAACAGTTATTTAAAATCATTACTGTTTGAAATCTACTTACTGGACAACTGCGTGCAAAGTGAGGTAGCAGTAGTTTCAGTGTTAGAAACTCTTTGGTCAGCAAGAATAAATTTTTCTTATTTTCCTGAGGGTAACTTGGTGGGACATTGAAGGAAATGTCTCCTACTTTCATGTATGCTATCACTTGGTTAAAAACTTAATTCTCCATCTTTCTTGTCTGGCATCTGATTTTTGAGACCTTTCCTGGTTTTCTAGTGAATGACCTTAGGATGAAATGGCAAGAAAACCAATGTTCATTTTTTATTAAACATCATCTCTATCTTCTTTTACATCAACACGTTGCTGGCTTGATACCCACTGTATCTTTTTAAACTGCAGTTCGAAGCTGCTCTATAGCAATTGCTTGGTTCCATTCTGTATTATACTCATTTTGAAAAATATAGGGGGACACTGGGATGAAAGGTTCAGTTTAACCTAATTCCCTTTATCTTCAAGGAAAAAAACTTATTCTTTTCCAGTTCATAACTTTTCTTCAGACACTTGCTGGCTGTTCTTCACCATGAGAAGATCCTTTTGATTAATGGAGACAAGTAGAAACTGCAGGGAGCCTTTTTTTTTTCTTCTCTTTGAATGAAGAGCAGAATAACCTGGGATCACAAAACATAGTTCTCATCCAACACTCAAATTTTACTTCCATTTTCCCACTGAATCTTCAGGTGGCCTGGAGTTGGTCTCAATGACACTCTGGATCTCAGTCCTTCAAAGTGCATGTGAAAAGGGGACTATGATGCCAATTTTTAAAGGGCACTTTGATGCCTCTGAACAGTACTGCTGAAAGAATATTTATGGCCCCTAATATTGGGTTATACCCTAATTACTTTTTTTTTCCCTCCAGCACAGAAGTAGTTTATTACTTAGCATTGTTCAAAAAGGAGTAAAAGCTGTCCTTCATGTAACTGTGAGTAGTTGCCAATAGCTTAGGAAATTATTATTAATTAATTTCAGAGAGAGAAATATTTCCCTGGTGCTAGCCCGTTACATTAATGCAACTATACTTGGAGAAGGTTTGGTGCACAGAGCCTACAATTAATTTCAACTAATTAGTGGGAAAATTTCAGCAGTTTGCCTTTGGCTGTATTACTCATAATTTCACCATGTACCACTATCCAAATGTGGATGTGTGCAGTTGCTTAGACAGATTTATAAGTTGCATTATACAAGCAGACCTACAGTAAAATGGAAACATCTGCTTACTGCATCCCAGGAGTCAACAGGCCATTGCTGATTTGGGAGCGACAGGACTCTGTGCACAAAAAGAAATGACTCATGTATATATAATTTTTTTGTTATTGGACTTTATTTATAGAAAAGTTATATTTTGACCTAGAAATTTAGTTCTTTGTTAGAGTTTTAGGAGTGAGTCATGATATCCATTCAATGTAGTTTTGGAACATCTCATTTTTATGCTCTTACTCCAATTTTGTGACCTCAGTATCTGAACACATTTTTTGTCTGAACTTCCTGCTGGCTGAGGGGGTGAAGCTGGGAGAGTCACACTGTAGTGATTAGAGATCTAACCTAATTCTGTATCTAACTGATTAGAAAACTCAGCTGTGTGAAGTGGAGAGCCAACTTCACGAACAGGATATGAACACTGCTTATGGTAAATCAGTAATGCAAACTGTTAGATGTCTTTTGTCTCTTCTCTCTTATGCATTAAGCAGGGTAACCCAAATGGATGCCGTGTGACTCTGCCCACGCATGAGGCTTCAGATTCCCTATTTAAAAAGATTGAGCATGCTCAGTCTTTCTTTATCTCCCCTTAGTGACCCAATTTAAGAAGGAGTTCAGCAAAGAAGTACACTAAAGACCTATTGCTCAGTGTTCTGACTATCACAAGCAAGTCTACACAGCCAGGAACAAGCAGTTGTACAGCTGCTCCGTGGTCATTTTTGCTGTCCTGAAGGTCACGGAATAACCATCAGTCTTGGGGTCCATCATGTTGCTGGAGCCACAGTGTAATGGCACTTCAGCACTCACATGAAAGGAGTGAGTACTGAATATTCCTTTCTTGTAAAATAACCTCAGAAATATGGATTCACATGGTAACAAACTCCAGCAGAAGGATGCAATGAATAGGTGGGAATGGTAGCCTCTATACTTGAAAACAGACCTGTAAACCTTGACATGACCTCTCCTTTTTTCCTACACTGTAAACCTTGACATGGCCTCTCCTTTTTTTCTACACTGGTAGATTTCTGAAACAATTCATATTGGCAGACCTGGCAACCACAACCTGAACTAAGATGTTGTTTTTCCTTCGTTTAGGGTGTGTACCTACATGTCGCAGTTATATAGCACTATATCCTTGATGCTGGTTTTCCTATAGACACAAGAATAAATTTGCAAGTGTCTAAGTCAACATTTCTAAGTGTATCCTAAAGCACATTGTCAAAATGCACATGCTGGTCCTGATATAAACGAGCTTCTGGAAAACCTAAACTAGCATAAATCTCTGCAATCTATGAAAAATACCAATACACCCAGTGTGGATCTTCACTTCAAGCATGCATGCTAAAACACTTTGCATGAGTTACCACTATTATATCCCACAGTCTTCTGTATATATAAGACATAATGCCCTGTGGGGGAGAGTTTCAGATGGGAAGGAATCCAGCAGTGCAACTAATTAATTCTTTAAAAATGTCACTAAAATATCATAGTGAGAACAAGGAGACAGACATTAATACAAGAGTTTTATGCAAAAGAGGTGGCAGTGTCATCCAAAGGGTCAGGCTAGTATCCTTTTAATTCTTTAATTTCTTCCTGTTACAGGAAGAAAACCAGAGGTTTCACTGATAAGTAGAACTGGGTCTGCAAGACATAGTAGCAATAATCCAAAGTGCATAGCTAGTGGTCTCTTTGAAAGGAAGCTGACATTTTCAAATGGTAGTGTAGGAACATCACAAAGGCAGCAGAAAAGGGAAATATTAACAACTTACCTAATGCTGTTCTTGCTGGTGTGGCATCTTTTTTGATCCAAAAGGATACCCAGGAAAGAACAACTGTTAATATACAGGGAATGTATGTTTGAATAGTAAAGTATCCCATTCTTCTACTTAAGTCGAAGTATATAGTCATGACTACGTAATCACCTGCAATAATAGCACAGAAAATAAATTGGCATTGTGGTGGGATACAGATAATTGTTCACTGACCTGCTAATATTTCAAGCTTCATAAAAACACTGCATATGAAATATATTTTAGTGTTTCAATGGCATCTGTTCAGTAATGTTCTTATGAAATGTAAGTAAACTTTGCCATTCTAATTTCCTTAAATTTTAGGTCTCTGTAGATATTATGTATTTGGATAGGCAGAGGCTATTAGCAATGATTTTGGATGAGCAAAGTTTTGAAAGGCATCTTGAATTTTTAAACATGATGCTTCTGGATGGCTTCATGATCACAAACATGAAGCTACTATTATGGACCAGATCCTGCAACTAAGGTGCACAGAATCCTTCCTTCTGCAGGTTGTGTCTTCCATGCCCTAGTTTCACATTTGAGTGATTTCTGCTATCTTCTTTTGAGATATGAATCAGAAATTAGGGATCTTTGTGGCAAGTATAGCATGCATATGAATATACCTTTGCAAAAGAAGTCATTTATAAGCACTAGAACCTCAATACTGGTGAGAAACTCTCTTTTTGTCAGCATTCCTTCATTCTGAAACAGTTGCAGCCATTCCTGATACCTGTAAATCTTCAGACGGTCAGTCTGGATATAGAGTTTATTATTCTGCTGGATACTAAAAATCATAAAATCAAGAGCTCAGTAAGAAGGCTGGTTTATCCCACATTACATGACTTTTTTTTCATGGTATCTCTTCTGCTAACCCTTGTGACTTCTCAGGGGATAAAAATCTGTCCTTCTCCCTCTCCTCCGCAGAGGCCCCTGACCTTATCACTCCAGCTCCATAGACATTAACTATCCTTCACTCTCAGAGAGTCACAGTGACTAACAGTAACGAAACTAAGCTGTGAACAATTTCTGTACTTTGCTTGAAGTATATTGCCTCTGTTTCAGATGTGTGAAAGAGTTTACATGCCTAAGAATTTTTAAGGGCTTTTGTCTGACTGCATCAGACTTGGCCTAATGAACTATATAACTTGTTGTTACAAACCTTAACTTTCTAGAGTATGACATTTACAGAAGGCACCATTTGCAATAGCTGAGTAGCTACATATTGTTATGGCAGTGTTACAGAACATACAGATTAATCCCCCAAGGAATGTACATACAATCTATCCAAGTAGAGGCAAAACGGGTTTATTAGTTGAAGCAAATTAAAGGGTAATCTTTTAGTAACAGAGAGCATATAAACAAATTCATTCAATACGGTGGGCAATTTGACTATGGCTAAATATTTTATGGAAAAAAAAATTAATTCAGTAAGAATAACTTTCATCCAAAGCATCTCTGAAGGCACTGTAAAATTGATGAATTATCATAAGCTACATAGCTAAATGTAAATAAAAATCTCATAGTGGGAACTGGAGAAAGAAACTTAAAGCAATATGCCAAAAGGAAAAGTTTTTATGTGTTAAGTCTATCAGTTTGAGATAGATATATTTAGAAGAGTTTGATAACCCTGTGAGTGTTTCCATAATGCCTTTGTTAGATGAATGTGTACATTTGGACAAGTATTGTGCCAGTAAAAAATGTGTGAGCCTAAGAAGTTGGACAGTAATTTCAGAAGCCTTGTGTATTTGGCATTACAGGACAGAGGTTTAATAATAGAGCTCACTGCTTTTACAAGTAGGAAGTACTGAAGTACATCTCAACATAGTGATTTGTGTGGGTTGTTCTACAGGATAAGGGTTATTTTCATTCCACTAATCCCCAGCACTTTTCTCCATGTGGGAATGGCACCAGGGAATTGATGTGGGTTAGAAACCATAGGTTCTGCAGCTTATTGTTAGACTGATTTGCTGCACTGAAGAAAGACTTACACTATAACAACTGAAATAATTTCATAGAAACAGGTGTAAGGAATCAGGCACCGTGTAAACCAGTACTTCTACATAAAGGAACCAATCAAAAAAACATGGCAAAAATGTTTAAATGAAATCGAAGCCTCTACAGGAAATGCAAAAAGCCTTTACCTTTTTCTTACTTAATTACTGTATCTAGAGCTGTGAATTTATGGATAAACTGCTTGAGAATGATATAAAGTCAAGTAATCTGCAGACTTCTCATTGTGTACAATGATACACACAATTTCAGTATCCACACAGATCATTGCCCCTCTCAATAGTGTAAGCTTGATACCTAGCACAGCAACTAAGAGTAGGAGTAGATACTGGGACATAAGATACTTGGAAAGTAAGGCAGAGTCCGTGCTTCCAAGGTTGTTGACTGAAATAAACCTGATAAACCTCATAGACTGAGAGTGGGAGAAAATTATTGCATCTTACATGATGTAGAGAGTCTATCATCACATTTAGTCACGAACTGATTTAGTGTCTTTCAGGCAGGATTAATTTCCTGTGATTTTAAGGTAAATTCTACAGATGACCTGGACACTGTGGCCTCCTTTATACACTTAATTAAAAGAAATTGGTACTTTCAGTATATGGTTTTTCTTGGATAAAAAAAAAAAAGTATATGGTTTTACTTGGATAAAAGAGGTATATTTTAGAAAGTCAATGCATCCAAAACATCTCAGTTTCTCTCCTGTGATTAAAAAATGAGAGTGAGTGGCTCAGATGTGGACAAAAACATTGTAGACACTTGCAGATCACCCAAGGAGTTAATCACATCCCTTGATTCCACGGTGAGAGCTAAATTGGGCTACTTCTGTGAGGCTGCTAAGGTTATTTTACTTAAATATAATAACCTTCTTAACCTTTTAAAGGGTATTTTAGTTATTTTCCTGCTATGTTTCATAGTTAATGTTGATATCTTTGTTCTTTACAATAAGCACAATTTCTTCTCCTTCCTTCCTTCCTTCCTTCCTTCCTTCCTTCCTTCCTTCCTTCCTGCCTGCCTGCCTGCCTTCCTGCCTCCCTCCCTTTCCCCAATGCTTATTGCAACAGAACTTTTCACCTTTTCTGCGGAACATCCTTCTGCAAGTTAAATACAGGAACTATGACTTGGTAATATTTTACAAGGTGCAAATTGCCAACTGTTCAACAAGGACCCATAGATGCATAACAAGCACCCAATGAAAATGTACTCCTATGTTTACTTAGCCACTCACCTATTTTCTTGTATAAGTTCCACAGAAATTCTCACAATGAAGAAGGCAGACCCCATCATACAGGCAGTAGCTGTGCATACACACATGTACTGTACCCTCTGTGCTGCCCTCTAATTTATGGGAACATGCTGGTAGATAATACATGAAGGAATTTGGTTGAGTGGAATTAGTGATGCAAAGTGGACGTAAGAGATTTAACTGGTACTCCTACAGTACTCAAACCATGCTTCGAGAGGATGTAGCTCTGAGACAATGAACGCTGCTGACAATGTTCGTGGGACAAGGAAATCACCACTGTTGAAATTCAGAGCCCCAGCTGAAAGCATCAGTGTTGTGGCTGCTCTCAGAGGCAAGCATGTTTCTGTACAACATATGGTCAATTAATTTCTTTAATAGGTATGGTAAATTACAATTTTCAACTAAATTACCACTTCCATTCTATCCTCAGCCAAGTCAACTTCTGTTGAGATTCCCAGATTTTTTCTTTACACACAGAAGAGTCAGCCCAGATACGCTATGGCTCCTTTCCTCACTGCACTACTCCAGACTTCATTACTGTTATTATTATTATAGATATTACTACTAATACAGTATTATTCAAATTATTCCTTTCAAAAGTAATTATTCCCTATATATCTGAAAGCACTTGCCTGCAGATTGAAGAAAAGTAGACCATGGTGCACATATTTCAGATTTTTTCTATACACACAAAATAATCTGTACAAAGAAACTTTCCTCTCTTCTGAAAGACCTGGAATAGAATTTGTTCTGTATACAGTGAAGTCATGGGCAACCCAAAGGAGGGAAAACACTTCCAAGAGCTCTGCTCAGTGCTTCCTTCCTCCTTTGCCAGCCTTCAGAGCTCCAGCTGCCGTTACTGCCACTGCTAGAAGAGGAGCTGGGACTGACTGTTTAACAAAGTTCCCCACTGCAGGCAAGATGGGAAAAGATCTCCATCCCAACTGCATATCATTAAGCCAGTGTACTTGGTTTAAAAGCAGTGACACAGTGATCGCCTAGTGATGGACCACTGGAATAGTTAATACCCAAAAAGTTCATTCTGAAACCCAGATTGGAATTCTACCTTTTAATGACTTAAAAAACATTCACAGGAAGGCAAACTACCTTTTAACTGAATGATCAGGCCATCAATTCACTGAAATAATGAAAATTATCTTGAGGCAAAAAATCTGGAGTAATAGAAATAGTGTTGCAAGGCTTCCCATGAAACCAAGATGACTGTTGTCTGTGACCCATAAGACTTACATTAGCCTAAGTTTCTAGTTTGAAAATAGGACATTATTTAGAAGAATAATTATTTTTAATGTAAGAACTGCTGTAGAATTTAATGAACAATGATAAAGTATAGCCTATTTCCTTTGTCTTTTGAGGACTAAGGGTGTGTTGGCCTGAAATGACAGAATTTTGTCTATGTTGCATCAAGAACAGCTCTCTTAAAGGTAAAATGTTTGAGCAGAATGCCATTGGTTATTTGATTGAAAATAAATAGATTTAAAATATAAAATTATATACTGTAAATTATTTATTTACTCAAACTATGCTATACTATCTTATGTTACATTTTCATTTGTCCTACCATTGTACTCTGAGATTAACAAGTGTTACAAACCCAATTAACTTAGAAAAAAACTAAACAAAGAGTGACTTTACAAAGACAGAAATACGAGGATACAATGCATACTCAGAGCAGTTTCAGACAGTGAAGGTTACATGCTAATTGTCCATCACTAGAACTGCAGAGTACTAAGGAGTGGCAGAGTTTATCCACATTGTTATGAGAGGTTGATTACAGAAGAAAGCCCTAGTCATGAGACCAAGGACTCATATGGTGTGTTATGAGTATTTCTTTGTTGATCAATGAGACCACAGCGACTACACTGAGGCATCTTACTCATTATCTTAATAAATCACATTTACTTAATAGTAAGCAAACTAAGTTTCTAATCTTCGGAGCTTTTTATTTTTTATTTTTTTTTTGATTTTTAATTTGGAAGCCAGGAAAAGACCTTATTTAATTCTGCCGTTTGCTGTTCATTTCCCCCTCAACCTGTTTTCTGATCTGTGCTTCCCAAAGCTCCACATTTTTATTTCCTGAACTAAGCTTTCCTTCTTGCTTAGTAAGCTGAAAATTTTCTACCTCTCTGGCCACTGATCAGTCATCCAGGACAATGTCCTTACATCTTAAATGTCTTCATTTACAATTCTACCCTCTGATATGAGGGTAAAACTATAATATTTGAAAACAATTAGGTCAAGTGGGAGACTTCTGTTGAATACAATGGTCAGATAGCTGACTAATAAAACCATTGAAACAACGAATTTTCATCAAAGCCAGTATGTACAGAAGTTTTGGTAAAATGTTCATCAGAGAGTTTTATTGGAAGTAATGTATGCTATTGTGGCAGAAAAAGGTGACACCTCACCTCAAGTAAGTGTTCTTGAAGGCCACAATTACGTACATTTCTGCTTAAGCTGCATGTTTAACCACACAAAAAATGCATACAGGTCTTCAGAGGTGTAATTTTTACATGTGTTGTCATAGCAGCTGTGTGACTAGATGTATAGTCACAGGCAAGGGTCTTATGCAAAGATACTGAGAGCAAAACAGCTGAGTTCCTAATTGCATTTGGCATTATCAGGATGTGTGTGTGCATGTACAAGAGCAGTGTAACCCAGATTTGGCTTTCAGCACTTACAGTTGAAAAGAAAATTTTCTCAAAATGCATTCACACCATGAGTGCTAAAGTTTCCTATTATCGTAGACAAATTGCTACATCAGTAAACAGTGGGGAAGAAAAAACCCTAAACCAAACAGCATCCTTTGTGGCTGTAGGAATCATGTTCAATTATAACTATATACATATACGTAAGCATGCATAATAAAAATCAAATATTGACAGATTAGAGTGTGAAAAGCAAAGACCAGACCCCAGGTTGTCTGAAGGCAACAGATTTTTTAAAATCAAGTCAGATCAAGACTGCTTTCCAACTTAGCAGAACTCCAAGACCTTAAGCTGGGTTTGTTTCCTTGTGTAATTGCAAAAATATAATATTGAGAAACATATTTTTATTTGAAGCCATCAATCTTTTTCATCACCATAAAATAATTTGCATAGATTCAGTTTCTTCTCCCTTGGATACTGAACTTTTGTTTTCTTTGAAGCAAGCAGCATTTTCAAAATATTTTTGTAAAATGACAGTTTTGTTAAATGAAGTACTGCCTGTTTTTAAAACTTAATGACTATGTTTTCAGCACATAAATTTATTCCATCCTCTGATTTTGGCATTTAATATTGAATCTGGAAAGCCATTGAATCTATTCAAAGTTCTAACTTCTTTGTATTGATCTTTTTTTCCCCAGTATCATTGGCATACATAGGCTGTATACTGGAACTTTTCATGAAGAACTGAAATTAAATAAGTAAAATACCTATTTTTTAAGACTTTTAGATTCATTGTGTCACACAGTCATTTGAAACCTACTAGCCAATATTTCTTGTGCCCTAATCAATTTTTTATATGCCATACTGACAGTTTCAAAGGCAGTTACTTGTCAGCTGCAACCATTTCAGTGTCTGTCCCATATTTTCTGTTAAGTATCTGGAGCACTTTGAATGTACTCCGGAGATGAATCAAGGTCCACGAAGGCAATTTACCTCCAAAACTAATTAAAAAATACAAGGTTTGAAAAAAATTATATTTTAGAGTTTGGTGGTATGATCAAGACTGTTTCGCTTATTTGTATACTTATGTGTTTATATACTATGCAAGCTATCTCACAAAACACCTGTTCTTTCTTCCCAGTGGTACTACTATATATAATCTCCTTCCACAAAAGCCATGTGAAGTTGTAGCATGTTATTCATCTATAAGGTATTACAATCATCAGAATTACTCTCAGGATGTTCAGGCCTATTATCTTTAGACATAAGGACATTTTAATTTTGCAACATGAATTATCATTTTGTACATTATTTGAAATATGGAACTAATGAAAACAATGGAATTTTAATTTGGCTATTGTAAGGTACAAGTAATATTGGAAAATCCCCCCAAAAAGTTCCATCAAGCCACATAATGGGAATAAAATGTATAATACCATAACCAGACTTCAATCCATGATTGCCAGTCCAGTTCAATTTCTGCCTTAACAGTAGAAAAGCTACCCACATAATCTCCATTTGCATTCATGTATCAATCTCAGAGAAAGTCAATATACAAATATGGTGTATCATGGCATGATCCATGACTCACTGTTCCTAAGAAGTCTTGCTATTTTCCATATATAGGTTTTCTTTTATGTTTGAAGAATAAAAGTGAACAATAGCAGATGAAGTAAAAACAGTAGTAAATTACCATGGCTGCCTATGTCAGTGAAAGCAGATGCAGGATGGGAGTGAAAATTAATTTCTTTTACATAGGAATCTGTTTCTGAGAGGGTTTATTGATGAGCTGTGCAATGCTTTTCGAACAGAACATTTTTCATGCTTCTGAGAGCACCAAATACTTTAGGATATCTGAGGAATCACAGCTTTAATGACTCTTGCATTCACTTTGCTCTCAAAAAGCACTGAGAACCCCCAGGTTTATGTCACCTGTCAGTGCTGATCACTTCTAATTTATTTCTAGGGCTGAATTTCTTACTCACGAGAGCTGTTTTTTTGTGGAAGAAGGCTCATTTATGCTGCAGTTTGTTATGAAGTCCCACAGGACTGGATTTGGTGAATTTATAATTCCCAAACTTGTTGAAATAGTTTTCAATTAATTATCAAAAAATCCCATGTTACCATTTTCAAATAAAATGCTTTCTTTTTATTCATCAGAATTTAATTTTACACATTAAAAAAAGAAAACCCCCAAACAAAAAAAAAATTGCATGAGCTGATATTATTTTTCCTTAACTAAAATATTAATGAGTTTGGCCTCATCTACAATCATTGCGACTGTATTATATTACTATGACATCTCTTATATAATGATGGGATGGGGTAACCTGTTTCTTTCTATCCATACTGACATCTAATCAACCTTATCTGTTCCTAACATACATTTCTGTGAACTAGTTTCCCTTATAATCTTTTGAAAGCTTTAAATAGCATCTCACTGTTGGAAGCTCTTCCCTGTTGGCCATGGCCTGTTCTGAAAGACACAATGGTGATTATCTGCTTGCATTTTCTGAATGGCATGAGATTTTTCTGAAGGAAGCGCTGCTGCAAACCCTAATGCTATTGATAAAATGCATCTTTTAGAAAAGCATCCTATCTTTATCTAAAAAAATTCCAGCAACAGAGTTGCACTACAAGCCTTGAAGTTCCTTCAGTACCTAGTTATTCTCATTGGGAAACACCAAGGGGTTTTTCTTAGTCTGCAGTTGCTTAGCATCAACTCAGACTTTGAGATTCAGTACAACTTTGCTAAACTGATGAACCCTTTTTATTCAGTTTCCTTTTTCTTGTATGGGTATTTAGAGGTGTTAATCCACTACCCTTTATCCCTCAAGATAAACACTTATGGTCTCTTAACATGAGGAATTTTTTCCAGTCTCAGATAAATCTTATCTCTCTTTCATGCACTTCACAACTTTTCAAAATAATTCTTGCAGTGAAGCCATCAGAATAAGGTCTATGCAGCTGCATAAACATAACATAAACTGATAATAAAAATGGTGTTCTTCTAGGAAATAATATTTCTCTGAATATGTATGCAAAACTTGTGCTTATTGTTTTGGCCATACCTTCAAACAAGGAGTATATTTTGAAATAACTATTAATTGACTGGAAATAATCTGCCTTCAGACCTTCAGCACCCAGAATGGTAGGTCTCCAATTCTGGACAAGCAAAATCATTAAGCTTCAATCCTAAATACATGCTTCAAACTTGAGTATATGTTCTGAACTACAGCAATGCCTATTGACACTTCTATCCAGGCTACAAAGCTATTGACTTGTAGCTACTATTGGCCACTCCCTCAACCTCTGTGTAACTTATAAACTTAACAAGTCTTAATGGTGTTATGGCATCTCCATAATTAAAAAAAAAAGTAGCATCAGGCCAGAAGACACAGTATCTCAACAGAAAGTCCTGATGAATAATGGTTTGGTTTCGTTAATCTTTCCAAGAAGTCAAAATTTAGTAATTTGATGTGTTGCACTGATTTTCTTATCATTGTAGCATCCTAATCAAAATGTCATACTGCATCATGAGATGATTTACAAATGTACATATCATCAAGAATGTATAAGCTCAGAAGGTGATATTGAGTTAGTTTGACAGCAGTAAGTTTCTATGAATGAATGTTTATTGGTGTCAATTATATTACCCTCTGTATTTGTATGAATCTATCATCCCAGGATCAGCTGTTCCTTGGCTTTGCCTGAGACCAATGCCAGGATGAAAAATGTAATTACTTTGGTCATTTTATTTACAGATTTTTAAAAACAAGGGGAGGAAAAAAAGTAAAAAGTGTTTCCCCTCAAGACCTCCAGCTTTCCTCAGCTCTTTAAACTATTACTATCAATTTATCATAGGATATGTTAAATAAAGAAGAAATTAAGGATGAGGTTGTGCTGGGGAAGGGACTGGTAACATCAGAATGGAATGGAATGGAATGGGTTGGGATAGGATAGGATAGGATAGGATAGGATAGGATAGGATAGGATAGGATAGGATAGGATAGGGTAGGGTAGGGTAGG
>JAWWTY010000001.1:86055179-86095587 GCA_035222235.1 Margarornis squamiger
AATAGAATAGAATAGAATAGAATAGAATAGAATAGAATAGAATAGAATAGAATAGAATAGAATAGAATTTCAGTTGGTATGGACATACAACAATAATCTAGTCCAACTGCCTGACCACTTCAGGGCTGACCACAAGTTAAAGCCTGTTATTTAAGGCCTTGTTCAAATGACTGTTAAACGCTGATAGGCTTGGGGCACTGCCCACCTCTCTAGGAATCCTGTTCTGGTGTTTGACTACACTCTCAGTATAGAAATGCTTGCTAATGTCCAATCTGAACATCTCCTAGCACAGCTTTGAACCGTTCCCATGTGTCCTATCACTAAACACCGGGGACATCCATCTCCACTTCCACAGGAAGCTGCACAGAGCAGTGAGGTAACATCTCTGCCTCCTTTTCTCCAAACTAGACAAACCCAAAGTTCTCAGATGCTCCTCTCAGGGCCTTCCAGCCCTTTCACCACCTTTGTTGCCAGCCTCTGGATGCATTCAAGGACTTCCACATCCTTGATAAACTGTGTTCTCTCTTTTCTACAACCAGTAAGTGATTACTTGCATTCACAAAATGCAAGAGCTGGTTTATCTTTTATACTCTAACTTTCCATCTCACACCAAATTCCTGCATGCTGAAGACAATGCTATTTTTTTTAAGGAACTGTAAAGGGTAAGGTTTAGAAATTCCGAGGAATACTGGTATTTGCAGGAGGAGCTTTCTAACATAGTCTATCTGATTAAAGCCGTATGGCGAAGTTATTTCTCACTTCTCATTATAGGTAGGTAGATAAGTTTTGTTTTCCTACAAATGTATTTGGCAGTCTGTAACAGATGCAAGTTTGCATTTTGAGTGCTGTTTTATCTAGTAGAATAAAGAAAAGTATTGATCCATATGCAGTCACACTTATTTATTTCCAAGACCTTTGACAGCTGGACAAAGATAATGCTACTTCTGACTGAGTGTTATTTTAGCTCCTCCAGTGTCTACTCAAGCCTTTCTAACTGAATTATTATCATTCTTTCTTACATTCTAAGGAATGATTGTTTCATCTCCTCAAATTTCATTGATATCACCTTTTCAAATATATATTCATAATCAGGACATGAGTATTACTTTTGTTAATTTCCCTATGGTATATGTTAATATCAGAGGTATTAATGTTTTTTTTTACTTCACATCCCCTAGTGCCTTTGCTACAATGTGCTATTAATAAATTAGTTTTGTGATTTAAAAAATGCTCCCTTTTTCCTCTTTCTACTAGCCTTTTTCTTTAGTGTACCGTCTGCCTGTATTGTCTAGTCAGTTTTGGCACTTTTGAGTCCCTTTGTGAGGAATGAAAAAGTCACCTTGAATCTCATCCAAATCCTACTGCTTCTGACCTGGTCATCTATTTATGAGTAATGTTTTTCATTTCTAAACTCCATGCTCAAACTTTCACTTGGTTTCATAAGAAAGGTGTTTTGCCATTTTAGTTCAACTGAAAATAAACCTGGCTTTAACTTGCCAATAGTGTTAGCTTAAAATTTTTGAAGACACAAAATCATAGATTTAGCCCAAGACTCTTGATATCCCTCCCCTTGCTGTCTTCAGGGAATTGCTTGTGGTTATAATTAATTCTCTTTATCTGATATTCTGCAGTGTTAAACATTTAACTTACAGAACAATAACATGCACTGTTTTTTTAAGGGGATTCTGTCAAATTATACACTGTCACAAAAACTACCAATGCTCTCCCTGTTGCAAATGGAAAAATAGACCTGTTTACCCCAAGTAGCATTCAGTAACACCTTCAAATAGTTCTTTTCACTCTTGGGCAAGAGTTCACTTCTTTCTACATCAACTCTGCATGATCTGGAAGAGTGACCACAAAGAACTGAAGAGAGAAGAAAGGACTCCTGAAAAATTTTAAAGAAAGTGATGAGCAAGCTAAATGATTCATTGACAAAAAGGTGATGTTTCATTCACAAGTCGTAGTTAATTGTAGAATAGACCAACTATAGTGCAGGATGTTATCAACATCCATTGTTAGGTTTTGGCAAACTAAGCAAAAGGCATTCTGTGTATTGAAGCCAGACGAAATTATGGATTTCCTTTTCAATTATGTTAACTTTTAGAAGAGCATATGGTAACGTCTTTGATTCTTACTTCATAGGTTCCAGTTTTCTTCCACTACAGATACTTATGCAACTACCTAAAAATGTATGAGTTTTGGGAGGGAGTGGAGTGGTCTGCTGTACTTCAATGGATGAATCACCACTAAATGCTTATTCACATGGGCCTGGTTGAAGAGGACTGTGTGTCAGATATGTACAAATTAAAAGAGAACATGAGATGAATTCTATTGGACTGTAACTCTAGAAAGCATTTGAAAATTCAGCAACTTCAACCAACTGTTCACAAGAGCAGAACAATTTAGGAATGGTTATATATGGGATTACTTTTTTAACTATTTAATGTCTGTGTTGCTGTGGTGACTAATGCTCCAGACAGTAGACAGAAGTAAAGAACAGAGTGCATGATTTAAAGATTTGTTTTTTTTCCCCCAAATTGTAGACTGATAAAATGGTTTGGATTGGATAGGACCTTAAAGACCATCTAGTTCCAACCCACCTGCCATGGGAAGGGACACCTTCCACTAGACCAAAGCCCCATCCACCCTGGCTTTGAACATGTGCAGGGATGAGGCATCAACAACTTCTCTAGACAACCTGTTACACTGCCTCACCATCCCCACAGCAAAGAATTTCTTCCTAATATCTAACCTTAATCTATCCCTTTCCAGTTTAAAGCCCCTCCCACTTGTCCTATCACTGCATGCTCTTGTACAGAGTTCTTCTCCAGCTCTCTTGTGGCCCTTTAAGTATTGGAAGGTGCTATACAGTCTCTGTACTCCAACTCTCTCATCCTGTCTTCATGGGAGAGGTGCTCCAGTCCTCTCATCAGCCCCACCCAGGATTCTTTGTCTCCTGATGTAGTGGGTCTTTTCAGTCTGCAGAGAGGAGAAGTGGTTCTGTGAGGGCACCTCAGGCTTTGGGGGAAGTCTCTGCCTACAGGTCCTTGCCTTTTCAAGCACCCATTCTTCTGCATTATTGACTCCCTCCCTCCTGTTTGTGCTGGTAGGAGAGTTTTTGGCTGTTTATCTGTGGGTGCATGTCCACTGCAGACTGTGCTTGGAACCAGCTATCTAATTGTTTCTCAGCCCTTCTGATGTTACACAGGTCTGCTCCCTGTCCCTGCCCCAGGAGAATGGTCCAGGAACTTCCCAGTCCGATTCTGAGGTTCACACTGCTGTCCCTCCCCTCAGCAGCTCTATCTGGGTGAGGCACTGGTTACCACTGGGATAGATCATGCAGACCCCTATGGGGGGTACTCCCTTTTAGGAGTAGGGGACAGTTGCCATCTCTCCTGGCCCTGCCCACACCTCATCATCTACGCTTCTGTGAGGTGCCAGCTCCTGGACAGTCTCAGGAACCCTCTGGAGTTTCCCCGGCTCAGGAAATCCCCGCCCTGTGCACCAAGATTTCCTGCTACACTGGAGAACATGCCTTCCCTGGAGCTGCTCACCCTGGGGAGTCTGTGAAAGATTACATTTTAAAGCATGTTTGATCAAAACATGCCAAGTCTGGTTGATCCACATCAAAGGATTGAGTTAAAAATTTGAAGAGCTACACTGGTGGAATGGCCATGGAAGTGCTGGAGGCTGGCAGTTCATAATTGCTGTGTACCTCTGTTTGTACAGCTTGTTTTCAGCATGAACAGCCTTCCTTGCTGTGTCTCGCAGGCCCGGGACTTGTCACCATGCTCTGCCTTCATTAAGCAATGGGATGTGAACTCCAGCCCGGTAGATATCTTCTGCTGATGGCAGCTTAAATATTAGTGGTAGCACTTTCAAAAGCACTTCACTGTATTGTAAATCAATGAGGTACAGGTTTCTAAGTCACTTATTCCATGTATTTACCAGGTAATTGGATAAGCATGAGAGAACCTTTAAGCACAGCATGCTCTGGCACCAGCGCACATTGCAGCTATAGGAGCTCCTTGTTAATATTGATGGATTTCCAGTCTTATTGGGATCACTTTGGGACTACTGATACTGTGCATCCAGAGCATGCAAGTCCCCCATTACTGTGCACTCCACAGATTGACCAATAGACACTTTTGAGATTTTTCTCCTACAATTATTAGTTTTAAATATGTAAACAGAATCTGTCAGTACTGGTCAACTAATGAAAGGAGTACAGGACTTATATTTCATATTTCACTCAAATTAAGTCTTCTGAAGAAGAAAGTGTAGAAATGTTTCAATTTCAGAAGGGCTTGGGACTGCAAAACATGAAGTGTTTAATGCAGTGTCTGAGAGGTAGCCAAAAAATTTCATTGGTAGTCTTAATTTAAGCCCCTGATTTATATATATTTTTTCACAACCAGTAGTCTCTGGCCTCAGCTTTGCTTCCACAGATGAATCTTGTCTGCACCATTATTTGGGCATTATTTCTAATAATTTTAATAATTGGATCATAACACTCCCCAGTAAGGGTACTATTTTAGAAACCATCAGACAGACTGGACAATGAATTTGCAGTTCTCAGCAAGACAATATTCACGGTCCTTAGTATGCATCAACCTGAGGAGAAGAGTTAGCTCAAGGAAGAACATTAGCCTTAACTTTCATTCTGGGAAGGGTGCAGTAACCAAGTGCTATGGTTGAACATGTGTTGACAGCATCTGCTTACTGAACACTAGCTCTTGACATTTCAGTGATTTGCAGCATACAGAACACTAAAGAAGGGCATTAGATTAGGTCAGGGTAGATACTGGAACTGTGCAAATAGAGGCTCAAGGAGTACCTGTCAATAAAAAGCAAATATTGCTAATATTGCTGTGTACGTTTGCTCCAATAAAAAGTGTTTTAGCTTTTTCTCTTTTTTTTTTTTTTTTTGCTTTGTTTTGCATCTCTTTTTTTGATTTGCATTTGTTTGTTGGGTTTTTTTTAAATAGGATAAGTTTCCCTCAGCACATTATTTTTTTTTTTTTGACTACATATATTGAGCCCTGATTACCAGTAATTTTATTCTCCATCTAGACCCTTTCCAGGCATTGTCCCCTGTTTATACCAGGCTGTGCAGTAGGTTTGCAATAGGAATAAAAGGAATAAACACACTAGTGCCCTTCTTGGGTAAAAGACCATTCTGTTAAGCCCCTACCTGGTTAAGCCCCTGGAATTAGGTTTCTATGGCAGTGCCGATCAGTTATGGTAAACTTTGGGTCTTTATAGGTAAATTAAATGTTAATGAGTTGATAACGGCAAGTGTAATCTCCTTAAACTGTCAGAAAATAAATAGGAGAGATTGTTAAAACTGAAGTGCTTGGAAGAGCCTGAAAGAACACTTGTGATGCAAGTAGGTTGCTTTTCCATTAATATTTAAGCATATTTCTGGGACAAGGACTACAATATAGATACATATCAAACTGAAAATGACAGACCACCTGTGAGCACTGCCCTGAGTTTTTATTATTTTTTTTTATGCATAGCTGCATTTGGTCAGTATTTCCCAGAGATTTTAGGGATGCATTGGCCATCTGTGAAAGAACTGAATTTTTTCCAACAATACTACAGGCTTGGAGGTTTTTACTTGGAGAAATTTCAGAAAGATTACCCTAAAAACCAGAAGAAAGTTATTCCCCTGGTTAAAGATTTCTTAGTACAACTTGTAACCTGGTTTAATTTAAACTATTATTTTTGGCAAGTTTGACATAAACTAACTGCCTTTGCTATTTTTGAAACAGCACATTTAAATAACCACAATAAAGAAAAAAATCCCAACCAAATCCCTTTTTATTCTGAAAACAGTTCCATTGTGAAACCTCTAATGACTTCTTCCTTGATTTTCTCCTTGAATCAACCTTCTTCTACCCGGCTTCAGTTGCAGTTGGAGCTACCTATCCTCAGGCCGTTTTCATTCTGTTTCATTATTTTCTTATTAGGATTATTTTCCTACTTTAAACAAAGAGAGAGATGCAATTTTGCTCCAACTCAAACTATCACACAGGGTTTTTTACCTCTATCATACTCCCTCCTAGCTTATGAATTGCTTTGGAAATTGTCACTTCAAAAGTTTTCTGTACATTGAATTTTAATGTTAGAAATTGCAATTTGTTCTTTAAAGCAATCATTAAACACAGCTTTTTGATGAAGCCAATGGAACCAATGTTGTCATTTAAATATCAGCCAGAGTGACCTATACTCTTGTAAGATAACATACAGATCTCCATCAGAAATGGCAAACATAATTAGTTCCCATGAGCACTCAGAAATATACTCCTATATTTGTGATATCTTTTATGATGCTACCCATGAATTACTAATTTTAAATGGTTTTAATCAAGGCCTGGATGATTTAATGTTGTAGACTACATTACAAAAACATTTCTATAGATGTGAAAATATATAAACTTCAAAGATAACTATTAGACTGAAGCAATATATGAAGCTGGCAGCTCAAGATTCTAAGATTATAGTTTGGTTAAACTTGGTATATATATTATTCCTTGCCCTCCCACCCTCTCAACCTTGAAGTAATGACTTTCATCAATAACTAATGTTCTTCCTTCATGATTATATGTCTACTCCATCTTTGAATAGATTTCCACATAACCCCATAATAATTGAGATTTTTAGGGGAGAAAAAAAAAAAAAGTGAGGTTGAGACCAAGACAGTCAGGATTATTCCTTACTACAGACAGTATGGGATCTGAAGCTTCCCATCTACCTACCTTCTAAGCTACCTGTGATATTTCTAATGTAATAAAAGACTTGGGTAGCTATAAACAAGACCAGCTATAAATATAAATATAAGTCTGACATTGTGTTTTTTCTGTTGGTGGCTGTGCGTCTTTTCCCTTGAAAGACTTTTCTTGAAGGAAAGTGCCATCACTGTAATTTTAAAGGGTAATTCTTTAAACAGGTTCATGTCAAAACCAGCAGGCTACAATGTTACAAGCTGAAACCTTCTTTCTTGTCCCCCGTGTTCTGGAAGGGTCTTTCAGAACAGAGCAGTATGTTGTCAATGCAGAATGCCTTGATTTTCCCTGCAGGAGCCTATCATAAAGCTTGATGCCTTGCCAACAGGGAATATTATATTTTCAGCAGTTTCTTCCAGATAGGAATGAATGACAAAAGCCTGAATGGTCAAACTTTGTGGTTCTTGCATTTGGGAGGTTGGTTGGTTGTTAATTTTGTTTCTTGATTTTCATCCAATGTTTTGCTAGATTAAATAACCTCTATTGAATCTAGTTCCCAATTGAATAAAAAGGTTCCCCTGAACATTTTCTTTCCTTATTTTATTTGTACACCATCCTGAAGCCGTGATACTTGAGCTCAGTGACTGATACTGTCTGTGATCATTTAGCACCTAATTTAGATAAAAAAAAAGGCATTTTGCCATATATTCATAAACATTTTATTGACAGTGAGGTATTGGTGAGATCTGAAAGTCTTGGAGTCCCTTCTGGGCTTTGGACAGCAATGTAGTCTTTTCACCAAGCTTAATATACTTTGCCTCTGTCTGAAGCCCTTCCTCATTCACAGCTCCAACTTATTAGCATGTTTGTGCAAATGGCTCCAGCACCAGTTCACCAGCTTCTTATCCCATCCCCAGCCCACTCATCCCTGTCAACTCCCTTCTCACCTGTGTCCCAGTCTTTCCTACACTATATAACTTCATTTCCTATGACAGAAGTTGTCTTCTACAGCATTCTGTAAACTCCCCTGTTTTTCACTTCTCTCCTCTCAAGAGCAGCTTGCCCCTCCCTGAATGTTAGTGTTCTTGTCCAACCAGGCCCCTGATCTGAGCTTCCAGATTCTCATTACTTCCCAGCTTCTCATTACTTCCCAGCTCTCTTTGAATATTTTAAAATTGTTTAATGATTTTTTAAAATCACCTGTGAACAAAAATGAGGCAAAATCACCAAATGAGGCATGCTTTTAGGTCAATTGAGTTAGGAGAAAAAGGTGACCTGGAAGAGAGGATTTCTTTCCTCCTGGATCTACAGGACATTTTTTCATTTGTCCTTCAGTCTGATCTCCTGACCAGAGGAAGCCTGGACTGGGCCCACAACTCTTCAAACATGGAATGAGACAAAGTATTTTCCCTGGAAAGCCTTTGCTGTGAATTTATTAGGGCTAGCCCTTTTCCTCAAATTTTTATTTCATTGCACATCTATTTCTACAATATGATGTTATTTACTATCTTTTTTGGTTTACTTTTAGACTGAAATCTTTTGGAAACAATTTCTTCCATTGGTCATAGGTCCTGAGCAAGATGCAATGAAGCATTAAACAGAGTTCTTAACTGACCAAAACTGCTTAGAATTTAGCTACTTAAATGGATGGGCAGGAAGGAGAATGGGCCAGTCTTATAAAAGTCAGGGCAGGCCTGTTTATGATTTATATTGTTGGATCACATAGGTAAAGAAAAATGGAGTAGAGTGCTAGATACCTTCTTGACACTTCACTTACTGTTAAATCAGTATTTCATGAAAATATTTCCAGGTGCTTAAGCATTTGAACTCTAAGATCAGGTTTTAATGATATTTGAGTGGCTAAACATGTTTGACTAATAAAGCTGCTGATTTTTATTACTAGTAATGGAAATCATCAGAGATTCTTTAATACTACTGCTTGTGGCTGCATTTACATGGAATTGCAGAGGGAGAAAACTGTTTTATCATAAATAAAAACAGTACATGTTTAATTCCACAGACACTGTCATAAATAGGTTTTTCTGACTTTTTTTTCTCTTTTCCTTAAGCATATTTAACTAGAACTAAATGCAAGTCTCAAAGCTTTTATATTGCAGCTGAACAAGTAAATCCTTCCTCTTCCTGTTTCATCATTCAGATAATTTCATGCTCTGTTTTTGCAGTAAAGAAATTGCATAAATACATCTATAGTAGAAAATCATTACTTTTAAATCCTACATAATTAGAATGTTCTCTTGCCTTTTTATGAAGTCATGTAAATGTTGTTAATTTTCAATATTACATACCAATTGGCTGTTATTTTTACATCCCCCTTAAACTGATATAAGTTACTACACTAGATTCAACGGAAGACAGAACATCTTCTCTATTTCTTCTTGGTTTCCTGATTCTAGTGGTCTTCCTATGACATATATCTAACCCATGGATCATATTCCATGAAGGTCCATATAAGTAGTGTGAACATAGAAGACAATCTACCTTTTAAGCAGATTGCCAAACTGAATTTACAGCATGAAAATCTACTAGTGTCAGAAGAAAGAAAAAAAACAAAAACAAACCAAATCAACCAACCAGAAACAACAATAAAAAAACCCCCAACCAAACAAAAACCATAAAAAGGGGAGGAAAGTAAACCTTTAATAGTTCCATTTGATTTTCTCTTTTTGATAGAAAATGATTGAAATACCCAGGGATATGAAATACCCAACTGGCACTCTCATAATATTAAGTGCTGGGGAACAGGGAAGGCAAGGGGAAAAACATAGTACCCTGACAAAAGTGAATCAAGTTGAAATATTGCTAGTTTTATCTATTGTCAAGCAGCTAGTAGTTTGAGTCAGTTCTGATTCAGTGGTAAACCCATGATCACAGTTCCCCAGCAGAAGAGGAGTAGGGACAGGTAAGGCACATAAGAAAAGGAGAAAGCCTTTCATGATGCATGATACCACCTTGAATCTTAACTCTTCACTAGGATGTCTTCTGATTGCTTTCAGGAGAAACATGGTAAAAGAATAGTGATCATTCTAGAGTCAGTTTCCAGCTTTGCTGAATACTTGCATTGATGGGCAACTCATTTCACCTTTGCTTCTCACTTTATTGACCGTTTCATCATTCTGTGCAAAATTTACTTTGTTCTGCTTTTCTGTGTCTTTTCCTTCTACAGCAGAAACTCTCTCTAAGGTAGAGGGAATCAGGCTGATTGAATTTCTTTGTTCATGCCCATAAATTCTTTTAAAGTTAACACAATCCTGTAATTTTTCATTTAATGTCGTGCAAAAGCCATTGTGCTGTTTTTCTTAGGATAAAAATTGACTGGGAATCAAAAATGGACCTAAGACTTTCTGTGTGCTGTGGTTTCCTAAATCATTACAATAACATGTTTCTCTGCTGTGGAATCATCCAAAAGCCAAAAGTGGATGGAGAAAAGCAGAAGAGAGATAGCCTTGAGGCTGTGACTTCAAAACAGAAACAGTTTTATAAACTGCCTTATGCCATGCCACTACCAGGTGAAAGTGCCACTGCAGGAGTAACACCCTTTATTTCCTGCGCTGCATGTACACGTCATGCAAGCATAAGCAATGTTATTCATGCCTGCAGCTGAGGTGTTGATAAAAATGCTTCAGGTTTCTGTATGGGCCACATATGACCCAAGAAAGTGAGCACATGAGGGTCCAATGCACCGTGGATATTGCACAGGCCAAGGAATTTGGTAGAGATGAGAGTCAGCCTAGAAGGAAAGAAATTGAAGTGCTGGGCTGCACTTGTGCACTTGTGCTCTGGGAAGAACAACCATCAGGGCAGGAGGAAATTCAGGCAGGAAAAGGCAACATTCATGAAAAATCATACTGCCCTTAACCCCTATTTGTTGTAGCAGATAGCTACAGGAAACATAAACCAGTTATGGAAAGAGATCTGAGTTTGAAGCTGGTAGTGCTTGACTACCACCACTCTGCTGACTGCAGAGTGCAATCAGACCATATCTGAAAAACAACAGCCACCTGTGTTACTCAAAAAGATGGCCTATGTGATTCAAAAGGTGACATCGGTTATTCCTGAGGTTCTTGGCCGGCATTACTGTGTGCATGTTTGACACAAAGGACAGGGCATTCTGTTGATCCTGCTGCTCCAGAAATACTGAAATGAGTTGATCCTCTGCAGGGATCTGATTCCTGGGAATTTACACAATACCTCCAATTGTGCCTGCTCTCACAAATATCTGCTAATGATCTGTGAATCCCTCTTGCCCTTAGAGGAGTAGAATTAGGTTTTTATAAAAGGGAATCCTAGATTTATTTGTCTTGCATTCCAGAATTATTTTCTCATGCTCATGACTGCTCAATCCAAAGAGCGAAGTTGGGAATATTTCAATAATAGTTCACTAATGATCTTTCTTTGAGACCTTCCTGGTTCTGCATTGCTTCAGCTCCTTGGATCTCCGTGTCTGACTGTTTGTTGCAACACAGCCACACACATGTTGCCAGTGAGGAATACTGAACACTCTAGAGCCTGGTCAAACCCACTGCCTGTGTCCTTGTCCAGTTTGAAGGATAGTGGTTAGAATCAGGAGAATATGTATGGGTCTAGTGCAGCACGACCCTCATTAGATGGTAGTGTCATGCCTTTGGGTGGGGAAAAAACGGCAAGGTCTGTGCTGAAAAAAAAAGAGGCAAAATAGCCAAGAACAAGGCAAGAGATCTGTGGCAAAATATCAAGGGTCTTATTCCAGCATGTGTTCAAAAGCCCCAAAATGGCATGAAGGGAAGGACAGAACTGCTGAGAGAAAATGGTTTTTGGAACAAAAGGAAGGAAAGGAAACAAGCAAAGAGGACTGAAGGCTAGGTGTGGAAAGACAAGCTGGCTTTGACATGTTGGAGTAGGATTGACACAAAACTGATCAAAGCAGAGATTTTTGACCACATCTAAACCAGCATAGTGAGATTATTCACAGTGTGTCTGCGATGGTTTTGATCCAAAACCAAGAGCCATAAACTGCATTTTTTGTTAAATCCTATTCTATGATAAAATGTTAAGACTGTAACTAAGAAATGTGATTGGCTAGAGAACACTTCATCCCCTATTTGATTAAGGTATCATTCTAAAAATGACCTTGAGTATTGCCAAATGGATTTACTGTCATTTGTTTGGTATTTATTTAATACCTTCAATAAATACTTTAACAATACCATTACAATACAAATATAATATTTTATGATGCATCGACCACAACTGCACTGTCTGTGCTTTAACTGGCTGACAGCTTTCCTAAATAGGAGAATAAGAAATGACTTTCAGAGCAAAGCAAAACCAAAGTAACAAAAATGATAAACCCTGGTTTTCACGTACAGAAAGATTTATGAACTGTGTGAATCAAAAACATGAATGCAATGAAAAAAAACCTTCAACATTATTGTTTTCATTTTCTTAACTCCTTCTGGAATGACTTATGCCCTTCTTTACTTAGAGAAATTCAAATGAGATAATATGAAATGAAGGTATTTCTGAAATATGTAATGCTAGTTACTTCATTTTCACTGCCTTTCACATTCTCTTTCTGAAGAAAAGCTGAAAATTATAACAGCATCTTATATCTACTCTATGAAATCAGCATGAAGCTTACAATAAGTGGACCATAATTTAATTTTTTTTTTTGAGACAGTGTCAGTATTAACAAACACTTCAAAATACCAATTATAGGGTTATACAAAAATCTTGCAGTCAAAGAGAGATTACCTCAAGAAAATTCAGAGATTTTTCCAGCAATTTATCCTTAAGTATGTACAGTTATGTTTAAAACATTCTTCAAGACGTTATTACTTCCACAATCTGCAGCACTTGAAATCAGATTTTTTTTTTCTTGTCAATTTGTTAAACATTTTGGGAAGAAGTAGAGGAAAATGGGCATTTATGTATGAATTTGGGAACTGCAAAAAAAAAAAAAAATGTTCACAAGTTGCCTTATAATGCAATGCTTAATACTCAGTAGGATTGAAACTGCTCCAGAATGTTATCATTGGTTCAATCTCAGATAAAACTATAAGAGGAAATTTCTTCCTCCCAACAACTGGGACTGGATGTCAGCATTGCTCATATTTTAGAAAACGTTTTGAGTATAGAGGAAAAAAAGGTGTATATTGGCAGTTCAATATCAGAGACAATCAGAAGTTACCAGAAACAGAAGCAATCAAAAAAGTATTGTTACATGTAATTCCTGAATTTCTCTGGAGTTGTTCTGTCCTAAGAAGGAGGGATTTTGCCATAGAAATGTCAGTTTTTTAAAAAAGAAATTGAATAGTTTTAAGCTGCTGTTTTATTTTAAGGTTGTGACAATGGGAAGACTATGTATTATGTTTTAAAAAATCATCCATTACTAGATGATAGGGTATTTATTAACATCCTGTAATCCTGTTCTCTACACATCTCACCATGGATGTGATTTTTAAACACATGATGTTAGAGGAAGGGATGAAGCACCATTTACAATGGGCTTTGACCTGAAATGAGTTCTGAGGCTACCACTAAGTTAAAGGGGCTTTTGTTATCTCAGATGATATGACTAAAACCTAACTCTCTACACTTGTGACAGTTTAGAATGTCAAGACCAAAACACTTTCCAGCTACTTTATTTACGGCTAGAGGAAGCTAAAGGTCAGCTCTGACCCCTTGCTAGTGCTCCCTGAGAGTGATGGAGGGAGCTTTCATCAGACCAGTATTGAGAGTACACTTCAAGGATATATTTCCTTGCAAAGGGGATGGTCCCACCGCACAATAGTTTCTCTGCCTTAATGTTTCAAGCAGTAAAGATAGTCCAGGTTTGCTCCTTGAAGGGTTTTGATGATGTGTGTCCCAAGAGCAGACACATCCTGAAGGTAGCTTGAGTTAAAAAAAACGTGAATTAATCCCATGAGCGTAAGCCAGAGATGACCTGAAGTTCAGCTTTTGCTGAGAGGATTCTTGCAGGCACTGTGGAAACCTGTTCAAGGATTTGGGTTTTTTTCAGACATAATACTCAAGATGTGTCCTTAGAAAAAATAACTCTCTCTATTCATTTAAATAAGAGCAAGCTGCAACAGTATTTTTTTTTTTCACATTGGAATCTGCTTCTGTCTTTATTGTGTTAACACAGGTAACATTTGCCAAGTCTTCATCCTTTCAAGGGAAGCATTTAGAAAAATAGACAGACGTGTTCCCTCTCAGTGGAGAAATGGAAGAATAAAAAGGAAAGTTTAGAATAAGAGTGTGCAATTGGTATTACTGCAACAGACATTTTAATCAATGTTTTATATTAATAGACATATATTTAATATTTTGGAATTTTTTTCCAGGATGTATCCTTATTAAAAAAAAATTGACTAGACAGAGAGAAATTCAAACCAAAGTATACCAAGACACAAGTTAAAACTATGATCTGCATGCTGTTTTCAGCTTTGCCTAAAGATTTGCAATATTTTGAAAAATGTCCAGCTACGGCAGGAAGATGCAGGGGAATTTCAATAGACCTTTAACATCTTCATCTGATTCAGAGCAACCTGCATCCAGTGAAGAATGTATGAGATGCATATTCTTTTTTTTCTCTTCAAACTGCTTTGTAATTCCTCAATGATACTCCTTCATTACTGTAGGACAATTTCTGTTTTGAGCCAATATTGCTGAAGAAATAACTTGGTGCTCTGTTTGTAGTATGCAAAGTACATGCCTGAATCTGTGGATATGAAGCACAGAAAAGGCTCCATACATTTTTTCACTCTAACTGCTCCTGCTTGTAGGAGGTTTGCCATTAAATTTGGTACTGTCTTGAATGAGAATGTGGGTGGTGATTCTGCACTGCTTTGAAGAAAGTATCTATTTTCTACCTATTTAAAAATAAACTGTTCTCCTCTGGTACAACACCATGCACTGTTTTGTTTGCAGGTAGGGAGGGAAAGGCGTACTGGAATGGGGGTGTCCCCAGGTCCAAGACAGACTTGGAAGATTTTTACAAGCTAAAGGGAACCTACTGCAGTTGCATACACTTAAAACAATTAAAAGAGGGCTAACTGTGGATTGTTTCTGGTAAAGAAAGATAATGTGTTCTAAATGTCTTGCACTGGGAAGCAGACTATAGATCTTCAGGATAGCTAAATGCAGTCTTTCAAATGCCAGTCTATGGGTCATAAAAGAATGCAAATTTTAATTTTCATCTCCACTGAGGATAAATACAAGATCATAATTTCTGAGAGATACCAAAAGCTTTTGAAAGAAATCCTGACAAGAAAATACCCCACTATCATGCAGATTTATCCTACATAAGAATATTGTCTACTATTACAGATCATCACTCTTTTATAGAACAAGGTTTAAATGACTAAATGTATTCACTTACAAGGCTCCTTCAAGAAGGCAATGTATTCAAGAGGATTTATCTTTTCAGAAGCACAAGGACATTGACAAAACTTGGTACAAGTCACTTGAGTATTTTGAGATACTTGTCCTAATGCCACGTTCCTGTACTCTTGAGATTATATATTTTACTGCAGTGAAACTCAGGTCCATACCTTGAGTTTGTCTCAAGTTCACTATGATTAACTCTCTCTGATGTAATGAGCAATAGTCTTTTTTGGTGTCCTCTGCCAAAATTATTTTGTAAACACTGCAATACATCATGACTGCTACCAGGCAAGATTTCTGTCACAGCCATACTGACACATGCAAGTGCCAAGGATTCTCCCCTGATTTTCTGTGGGATGGTGTGGTAGTTCCTGTCACAGAAGGCTTACTTACATTTTCGGAATACTTTCATGTTGTCTCATATCACCACTTTGGTTGTATTTTCTGGACAGTTTGGAAACTTTCCAAACACTCATGTACTGTGCCATTTCCTTAGGTATCTGACAGCATAGCTCATATGTGCCAGGCTCCCTGGCAGAAAAAGGTAAGACGCATATTGGCTTCAGTAGGCAGTGGATAAATACAACATCAGGCAAGTATTCATGGAAGAGATTTTGGCTCTTGCCGGTGTAACTACAGAGCAGAAGGTGTTGACTGAAATGGAGCTGTTGTTATGAACAAGACCAAAATGTTGTGAATATTAGCTGCAGAAAAGAGTCCTAGAGGCAAAGAACTTCCACAACCACATGGAAGAATTCTGAAAACATGTCCCTGATATGAAGAAGTAAAGGTTCATTTTAGAGAGCTCTTGCTAGCAAGCAACTAGTCCGTGCTGCACTTTTTCTTAGGTTATGGGAAATTAAAATCTAAAAAGACACTTAGCAACTTTCCGCAGCATGTGAATAGCTGCCACAAGATTTCTGTATCTTAAAAGTTTCATTAAGATTTTAGATTCAGAAGTGAATAAAATATAAAATATCCTGTGCAATACTGTGAGTTTTAAATGAAGTCCAATTGCCGCTTATGAAAGACTTTTAGATAACATTGTAGTGACCCTGGGCAAAGGCCAAACCTTCACAGTTTGCATTAATATAAGACTTTTGATTGAGCCAGCCATATATCACCCACACAGTGGTGTGATGGCAGAGAAATAGGAATAAAAGACAGACATGCTGGAATAGCAAGACTAGAAAGTTGTTCTCAGCTGAATGAATGCAAACAGGCTCACAGTTCTTATGCATTATGTCTTTCCACCCCCATTATGGTGATATTAATAACTGATATTGTATTGCCAATCTGCATTGCAAGTCAGAATATCTCAAGGTATGTTTCATAATTTGAGTCAAAATATTCTCTCTACATTGTGCACCTAATTAGAAGTCAATACAACATATTGATCAAATTTTGTTTTATATTTTATGTATTAAATGCACTTGTAAAGCCATTCTGACTGCAATCATGATGCCTTTTCTATGGAATTACTTCCCTCTATCTCTACTGCTTTAGCCACCACAACAGCATGCTGCTGCCTTTATAAACATAGCCCAGCAGACCAAGGTTTTATTCTAAAGGCCTGGGTATCATATACATGGCAATGTGGCTTCTCATTTGGCAAACCCTGGATGCACAATTATCCTCACAGACCTAATTTTGCCATGGCCAAGCAAACTTTTTGCAGCAAGTGAGGATGTTAGGCATCTCAAAATGAATCCCTAAAAGCTACCAGCTTAACACGGTGTCATCTAAACTGGGCAGAAAAAGGTGCAGATGAGAAGAAGTGACTGCTAGGAAGGCCTCTGTTGCTATGAAGAATTCACAACTATGTCCTTTAGAAGTAAGGAACCAAAATCTTTTTCTTAGAAAAACGTGGAAGCAATTCCAGCCTTTTGTCCTTTTCCTTGTGATCTACCAGTAAAAGCACCAGGACACGAGAGACAAAAGTCCCTACCTCTCAAGCAAGTCGTTTAGCAAGCATTCCCCTGGTAAGTTATCCTAGAATGGAAAATGATGTAGCTCAAGCAGAAGGGAGTAGGAAATCAGGACTCCAGTCCAAAGAGGGGCGACAAATACAGTGTGGCCCCTGGATGAGTTCATGAGGACATTAATTCAGGAAGCTTTTAAAGTTAGACACATAAAAATCTTCCAAAATAAGGAGCTATCAGATATAAAAAAAAGGTGAAGGAAAATATAATGGAAAAAAACACTGCATGTTTTTTTGCTTTTTTTCCATGCAATATGAAAATCTTTGAAAAGGACAACTTGAGGGCCTTTAATGATGACAAATGGATGTTATTTTAGGGAAAAATCACTTCCTACTGAAATTTTCCCTTAAGCAGAAAAGTGCAGGTGAAGACCTGTCTCCAAGTCTTCTACTCTCCTTTGGTTTTTTTTTTCCTACTTTTGCCTTGATCACTAAGTAAAATTACCTGATTTCTTATCTCTCTCACCATTTTCAGCAGTAAGGGTCTATACAAAGGACACTAAGCATTTGTCTCTGCAAGGCAAAGCATAAGTATGAAAACAGTTGTATCTGCAGTTCTGCTGAACTTACAAAGCATGGAGAGGAAACATATTCTCTCCTGTCCTCTTATTCTAGTTATCTTTTGTACCATTTGTGAACAGAAGAAGGAAGGTGTCTTTAGAGCACATTATACTTATCTGACTCATATATCATTAAGCTGAGCTTTCTCTAGTTTCTAGTGACTAAAGAGTTACATTAAATATACAGATCACGGTTCTACGTTTTAGGATCTGATCCCAGGCCAGCACCAGAGAAATGTTCTGTCACCTTCAGTAGGCTATTGATGAAGTTGTAAATCACTCTCTTCAGAATCTGTCTTACTATGAGCTTTGTGAGGTGCTTTTGTAACAAGATGGGCAAGTGCTGGATTTGCAGTGCAAGTTTGTCAGTCAAACTTGCAACCAACATAGAAAACACCTGAATAGACTGGAAGTATTATTAAAAATGGTCTATTTATTTATTACATTTCTAACCTGAGTGGCTAATTACAAAGTTATCAGACTCTCTTATATGAATTGCTGTTAAAAAATGAAAATAGAAATTTCACTTTGAAAAACTGTAAGTTTTTCAAAATACGTGTTCTGATAAATTGCTATTTGACATATGAATGTCTGAATGTCTTTCAAAAGTCAATACTGTTGATTATCTCTGCTAAAATGGGATTTGGTTTATTCCAAATACTGTATCAGAGATAAAAACTCTGTTTACAAAAGGATTATTGCTAAATCTTCTTTTAAACAGGTTCATTTTATGTTTTCACATAAACTGGTATTTACTGTCAAAAAATAAGTCCTACATTGTTTCCTCATTCCGGAGATGACTGTAAAGGCAAAGGACCTACAGTATTATTCTCTTCTTCTGGAAGAAGCCAAAGAATGAGAGAGTAAATTCAAATCCAGGCTATGTGTTTGGCACTGCAACAAAATAATTTTAAACAGTATAAAACTTCTGGATTTAAAGATGTTATTGGAGCTATATTTCACAATGAACTATGAAAAATGAACAAGGGAAATAAGGGAGTGAATTCACTGCATATGTTATGGGTCAGTTCTTTGGGCCAGTACTCAGTATTGTTTTCAAGTACTGAGTAGGGTTTTCAACCTATTTAAAGTCCTAAATGGGATTTTATGCTCTTGTACTGTATCTGATGGATTTCATTAAGGAAAAAGTGTGGAGAGAGCTACAGATAAGAAGGAAAAGATGAGTGGAAACTAGGTTACAAGTGCTAGTATGGTATGCTTATCTGCCTGTTTAATGGTAGCCAGCAGAGGTATCCTCATATTGGAGCTGGAGATTTGGTCAAGAAGCGCTTTGAAGGGTTCATTACTGGTCCCTGCTAGTTTGACAGTGCTGGAGCTGGTGAGAATGAGGGCTCATGGGAGCAGAAGATGCACAAGGAGTCCGAGAACTTGTATGCATGTGTTTGTATAGGTAAGGTCTGATGGCTGGACTGGGGGGTGATCCTGCTCCATCAACAGGGATCTATGGAGTGATGACTGGACTGCTGACTAGCCCTGGACTGTCACTGATCAGTCTGGCTTATCTTGTGTGGGTACTTCTTGGCTCTCTGCTCCTACAGATAAGTGATCTGGGAGCATTTAACAGCCAAAAGTAAGCAGAGTTCACTATTTTGAAATGCTTTCTCAAGTCAGCTATTCTTTGCTCACCTAGTAGAAGAGCTAAGCACATGAGCATCATTTTCTTTGGTTAAATCCCTGAGAGTGTGTTGACCTTCTTTTGGTTTTTTCTTGGTCTCTGCTTTTGTTATCTCCTCAAGTTTATTTGGAAGGTCTAGGACTCAGAAACCTGAAATTCATGGCAAAAACACACAGAATGCTTTTAAAGATGATGTTTTCCTTTCTCCCATTGTCTAGGTCACCTTTCTATTGACTCATTTGCAGTTTTAGAATCAGAATTTTCTCCTTACATGCAGTTTGTCCTTTTTTCACAGCTCAATGCCAGGTGGCTTAATATTCCCTCTTCTTTAATTATCTTTGTCAGCCTTATTTGACATTGTAGCAAGTATCTGAGCTATAGTATATGAGTATCTTGCCAGATGGCAACAGGGGAATTTTTAAGTACTTGTGAATTAATTTGGTATCACCTGACAGGGAGGGCTTACTTAGGGTGTAAGATAAAGGCTCATGACCACAGCACTAGCACAGTGATTTCTGCTGTTTATTCCATGTAATCACCATATGCAGTAGGTATTTATTTTGTTGTGCTTGTATCTTAGCATGAAATTTTTAAAAAAATCTTTAGGAAAAAAAGCTGTATTCCTCTTATAGATGCAATGAAGACTTTACCTGGCTGTCAGATTATTGTGACAAAAAGACAGTCTTCTTGCAAGTGTAAAGCACAGCACTGTAGCAATGCTTTAAGTCACTGCTGGTTCAACGCAAGACATGACAACTTTTCTCATCTAGCTTATTTCAGAAATACACTCTGTGACAGTGGCTTCCTACTTATGTACCTCTGAAATTGCTGCATATTAACATAAAGGTTATTTAGATGTCTGAAAAAGGTTTAGGAAGACTGAAAAAAATATCAAATAGCAGAACTCTGTTGAGTAGCAAATCTAATAATTCTGTAGTGAAAATTACTAGCAAGAAAGGACTTAACACAAGTGCTGGAACAGAAGCAGCATGTTGCCCTGTGGCCAGTGTGACCTCTTCATTAGAGCCAGAACATGGCTGAAGAAGAGCTAAAAAAGAGACCCCCGTACTGGACACAGGAAGGTCGCACTGCAGGAGCTCTCACATTATGTAGATGAATATATAATTCAGTGAGAAGCAATACTGTCACAAATGAGCAGGAAGGTGTAAGTCAGAAGCAAAAAAAAGAAGTTAGGGTTTTGAATCCGTGTCCTGTTAGTGCTGGATGGCTCCCTCCAGTACATTTTCTAATGCTTTGCCTAGTTTGCTTTTAAATGCCCTCTCTAATAGTAGTTTCCATAATTTCCCTTGGGAGGAAGAGATGATGTTTAGTGCCTCTCTTTGTTAGAAAGCTGCTGTTGGTAACCTGCCTGCTTTCCTTTTCCTAACTTCATCTCATTATTCCGAATGGTTCCCTGTGCAGTACTCTGCACAATGCTATCCTTCCTTTCTGTCCTGAGTCTGCAAAGGGATGGTGACTGCTGGGGCCTTTACAGGCTCCTGTGTGGCTGAGAGGGGCCCCAGACAGACCAGAGGCTGGTTGGTGGGTGCTGGTCGCTCTGGAGGGCAGGACAAATTCGAGGGGAGTCCTATACCCATAGCATCCTAGAGGCAGCCTCAGTGCAGTCTCCCTTCAGGCAGCTTGAGTATAAATGTGCTACAGACCTTCCATGGCAGAACCCAGCATGCCTTTTTTGATCACCTGTAGCCCACCGTGGCATAGCTGTAAAGGAGATGTGACATCTGTAAGCAGCATCTGCCACTTCCCCTTTATCAAGGATTGTACAAATGTTAGAAAACAGCAGCTTCCTAATTCTCATACTTCTTGGATAAGGCTTTAATTCCATAAATAGGCATGTACCTTAGTACAGATGCCTCTTTATTCTACTAGTTCATATATACTTAAACACTTGCAGCAGGTAGTCGTTGACTTACCCTAAATTTTGTCTGACATATATTGTATAGTCCTAGGTGAGCTGTGTCCTGCCCTCTCCCTCCATTTTTGGGACTCCTTCCTCTATATAATGCTGCATACTCAAGGTTTTTAATGCACCTGTTTTTAATCAAGTCCTGGCCCTGGGTTTGCCCCGACAGTAAATATTTTTGATATTCAGTAAATCTGTCCTTGAACGTACCTCAAACTATAGTATAAAAAAATATAGTCTATTTTATGCAAACTCAGGTCCATGTGCAAAGTCAGGGGGTTATTTTTCACATCTCTCACATATTTGTTGACTATGAGCCCCTTCTCAGATATCTCTGTAAATATAGTTTTATCCTGGAAAAGGAAGAGTTTAATAGATCTGTTTATCAAGACATTGTCAATATCTCAATATGGCTGACTTGGCAATTCTTCTTGCATGCCTATTTAGCAGTTCTTGGTGGAAGCTCAAGATGGCATCACTCTTGATGTAAGCAAAGCAGAAGGAGCTGGGCTTTCTCTGCTATTCCTACGGTTCCTTCCACTGAGCTCCTGTGTGGATTTTGGCTGGGGTAGCATTCCATTTCTTCATAGTAGATAGCATGGGGTTGTGTTTTGGATTTGTGCTGGAACCAGTGTTGGTAATTCAGGGATGATTCCACTATTGCTGAGGAACACTTGCACTGATTCAAGGGCTTTTCTGCTCCTCACCCCACCCCATGAGTGAGGAGGCTGGGGGAGGGCACAAGGGGACACAGCCAGGACAGCTGACCCTAAATGGCCACAGGGATGTCCCAGACCACTGGGAATCATGCTTGGCATATAAAGCTGAGGGGAGAAGGAGGAAGGGAAGGCATATTCTTAGAGATGGTTTTTGTGTCCTCAAGTCATCACTGTGTGTGAGGGAGCCCAGCTTTCCTTGAGGTGGCTGACCACCTGCCTGCCCATGGAAACCAGACTTGTTTTGCTTTGCTTGTGTGCACAGCTTTTGCTTTACCTACTAAACTGTCTTTATCTCAACCCATGAGTTTTCTCAGTCTTCCAAATCTCTTCCCCATCCCATGAGAGAAAGTGAGTGAGCAACTGCACAGGCCTGAGCTGCCACTGGGGTTAAACCACATGCACAGATACTTTAATGATTTGGTATTTTGTACGTGACTGTTATCTGCAAAAACCTGATTTAATTTATGGGAAATCTGCCTTCCTGAGAAACTTACAGACTGCAAGGCTTTGTATCCATAACAGAACTTTTACTTGTGTGCTGTTTGTGACATTTTGTTCTGCTAAACCACCAGCTCAAAATATTCACTAAGGTTTTAACAACTCTTCAGTATAAAAATTGCTATCCAGTCCTGAGAATACATTACTGATGTTACTGGGTGGGCCATGACCCAACAGCAGTAGTTTCACAGATTTATAATTTTTGATGATTAATGCTATTCACTGTGTTTCAAAAATAATAACTTAGCTTTGCTTACATTTTGGAAAAAAAGATATATTGGATTTTTAAAAAATTTACCACCAGTTAAGCAGAAGGTTGTTCCCAGCAGGTTCCTTCAGCAGCGTGAAAATTACCAAATGGTAATTATGGAGATTACAGCAGTCTCATGTATAAAGTTTAGATATTGAGTCAATTTTATAAGAATTTATCCAGTCCAAGTAATTTAAACACCTTTATTTTTCTCTATATTGCTGTTATTATAAGAAACTGCAAGATTTCTGGAGAAATAAAATAGGCATGATTAGATTTTAATTACAGTCAATTGGTAGGGTCACTAGCAAAGGCATTTATCAACTGAGAAATAGAGAGTGCCTTTGAAATACCAAGAGAAATATTAAGCCTGTGGCTGAATGACTAACTAGTATTGAAAGTGTCTAATTTCACTAACCTGCCATTGTATATAAAATCTTTCTTTTTAATTTGCAGGGAAAATGCATTCAATGAGAATGAATGGCCTAATACACTTAGATAAGGAATGAGAATCCTATAGTAACTTCAAGTATATAACTAACAGCTGTATCAACTTAGTAGCTCAGTTTGTGAAAATACCAGAAGAGTAGAGAAGTTATCAAAAATCTAGACAAAATCAATATTTTTGAAGTCTGCACTTTATAGATTTTAAATATGAACATTGGTATACATTGAAATCAACTTTAATTCAAATGAAAGAAAAATTGGATTTAATATTTTCAAATAATATGATTTCCAGAAAAAGCTCTACCATCTGTATAATTCTTACCTGCCGAGGTTTTCACAATTTCTGAAGTATTTCTGAGACCCATAAAGTCAAACTGATAGAGTCTCCAAGATTTCTGGTCAGCAGCCTCCACTGAGTTTTTCCTCCATCTGTAAATCATTTCCTCTTTAGGGTAGCCATCTAGAAATTAATATGTGTATATATGAATATATTGCATTTTGTAAAAGATACTGCAAAGCCGCATCGGTTCACTGTTTCACTGCTATTTGAAACACCTAAATTTCTGATCAAATGCTTTGTCAGTGAGTTAAGTGAGATAATTCAGCTCAAGTTGTACAGCACACAAAAAGAGAGTCATTAAACTGGCAAACCTGTGATTTTTTCACAATTATTTTTTTTTTTAGTAATGGAAAAAATATGACTGGTTCCATCAGAAGCAGATCTCTTCCAGAGGTGCAGTTGATCATGCCGTTGAGGTCCAGAAATATTCTGCTTTACATAGGCTCTGAAGGAGCTGTGCAAACCAATAGATTGCAAAAAAAGGGGGAGTCTTTCAGTGCAAGATATGAGCAATTGAAAAGGACGCATTGTTCTGACAGTTGCAATAATTCTAATGTGGAGTGTCCTACTGTACTTCTGAAATTAACTTCATACAGTGCAAAAAAAGCAAACTTTTAATTAACATGGGAATTTTAAGGTGATTATGCCACCACATTACTTCTAAAGTCTGTGGTATTTAATGAGACATCACCTGATCTCTACAGCTGAAATGGCTTCTGAAAGTCTTTATCAGTTTAGCACTCAGTGGTCATAAATAATCCTCATGCCAATATTTAATCTCCTTTTTGTTAAAGAATGGAATTTTTCAATAGGAGTACCACAACAAATCTTCCACCAATCCAAAACATAATACCAAACCATCCAGAAAACAACAACATGCCCATTCTAGTTGAAACTAGATTGTTCTCTAATGCATAATACAATCAATTTTTATTAATCTAATTAATAGAGTAGATGTAGATTACAAGGCAAATTAAAAGCTAACAACAACAATAGATGGCTAATATAACTGCCTTATAAGTAATTTTTTTTTCCCATTGGATACTGATAAATTTTTATATTTGCATTGCAAAACAGCTTCTCTGGTCACGGTGCTATTTCCTTGATGAGTGTCTTAATCTTGTTTCAGGTTCCACCCTACTGGGGTACTGCTGTAAGGTGTGCATGGCCTCATTTATCCCTCTCACTAACACAGCAAGAAAAATACCCACAAGCCCCTTAGTTCTAATCTGTAGAAAATTACTATCTGTTAATCCAAAATGTCACATTTGTGTATTTCCCATCAATGTAAACAAAGAAATAACCTGTGAAGGACCTTACTGAGTAACAAGCACTGTTCTCCATGAAAACTCTTGCTGCCAAGAGATATCACTGCCAATTCTGCTCTGCCAGTCTGAGAGACTGACCTAAAAGGTTTTTTGGCTGGCAAATTAGATCAGAGGATGCAGTGGTACAGCAAAAGAAGTCAAGCTTTGCAGGGCCTCTGAGCCTTAACCCTGCATCATCTGAAATCTTCTTGTGTCTGGCTCCTATTTAACTGAGCCTTCTGATGACAAGTCTTCTGAGTAACAAACAGTAAGACAAGATGAAACGGTCTCAAGTTGTACCGAGGGTAGGGAGGGTTAGACTGAATATTAGGAAACATTTATTCACTGAAAGAGTTGTCAAACACTGGAATAGGCTGTCCAGGGAAATGGCTGAGACACCATCCCTGGAGGTGTTTTAAAGATTTAAAAGATGTAAAGATATGTAGATGTGCCACTTAGGGACATGGTTTAGGAACAGACATGGCAGAGCTTTTGTTTTGATTGAACTAGATGTTCTTAGAAGTCTTTTCCAGCCTAAATGATTCCATGATTCTAATTCTGAGTGAATAATACCTCCCTCTAATGGAAAGTCCTATATTTTTCATCAGGAGTCTTCTCAAATTTGCTTCATCCATGGAAATTCTGGTAACTTTTCCCTGCAGTTCAGAAGAGAAGAAGCACCAGATGGCTTCCTTGTGCTATGGCTGTCCTGCCCTTATGTCGGGTGGTGGTGGCAGAACTGACCCTTCCCCACAAGGCAGTATCAGTATCACACAGGGGGCTGTAATGCCATCTGAGTCCTAATTCTACAACCTGATGTGAAGAAAAGGATACTCTTGTCCTGTTGCACCAGCTCCTACTGCAGAACTTCTGGCCCCAAGTCTTAATTTGCAGCCAGTAGAGGAATTTATTTTTCTCAGATAAATTTCACCATAATCATTTCAACTAAAAATGTTTCAAATATCTTGGAAGTAACAAAGTTTTTTAATACATTTATTTTAAATTGATCTAAAATGAACAATTTTTCCCCAAATTTCCCCAAACTGAAAAAGTTGTGTTAGTTAACCTTGAATTCAATTCCTTCCAGGTTTTTTTGCTTTCTTTTCATCCATGAACATCCCATCAAAAGAAATCCATTACACTGTCAGTATGCTGGAAAGCTTGCTATCATATTACCCAAGGCATAGCTGTTTAGCCTGGCAAGAGCAGCATGTAGTCAGGAACAAGTTCATGAGACTCTCATCCTTCAGGAGTTTCCCTATATTTTTGACCAAGATGGGTCAGATTAAATTTCAGAGCAACTACTTTCCATATTATTCATCATCATTAAATCATAAACAACTGACCTCAGGAGACCATCAAGACCTTTCAATAGTCCCTTAATTCACAGTAGCTGACATCTGCTTTTACATTGGCTGGATTACTTATTTCAAAAGAGAAAAGTACTAGGGATTCAATGGGAGCTTTTTCAACCTATTAAACAACAGCTATTTTGCTACACTCCAGTGCCGGGACACTTAACTTTTCAATTAATTTAAAAGGATAATAACTTGTGTGGAACAGTAACACATCTATTTGGACAGTATATTCATTCATTTCCATTTTGTATCCATTCATTTAACTTGTAAGATGGACTATCCATGATGGTTCTTCTTTCAGCAATATTCAATATTTCTTGCACACAGCCCAATTGTTTCTAGATCTTTAGAGCTTTCATTGTAGAAAATACCAGAACTGGAAACTTCTGTACTTCCACAAGAAAATCCACCTCTATTGTTCAGTTCTCAACATGAGTATGTTATCTATAGAAATATCTCCTTTCACTTTCTCAGCATGATGAATGTCGGTAAATTGCCTTAAATTCTTGGCCGTGTTCTTCAATCCATCCACGCTGAACAGATTTCTATCAAGTGTATTTACCCTTGCTTCAGGTTATATAAGAATATTCATACTGCAGCAGGGCAAGTCTCCAGGAGGTCCTGGAGACTTTCCAGAAGGTGCCAGCAAATGGCAAGGGGGATGGCATGGGAAGAAGACAACCAAATGTGTGTTCTATATGGCAGCCATCTAAGTTCTGGTGATCTGCAACTCAGGATCTTCTTTAGCAAGGTCAACAACTTAATTTTTCCATCCAAGAATTTTACTTGAATAAGTTCTCCTAATTTTTAGCTCTATAGTTATTTTTCAGGCTGTGTTGTAGTTTTTATATACTATATCAAAGACTTTTAGAGAGCATCCTGACTATTTGGTTTTTTGTAAGACTGGTACTACATGTATTTGTAAAATGAAGTCGAGAATGAATCTGGTTATTTCTTTAAGAGCCCAAGAGAAAGTATCCATGTAATAACTCCTGTTTATTTTCATCAAACATACTCAGTGACTTTGCTTTTCCACTTTTTGCCATTTTGGATGTGAACGTATTGTAAAAAAATTACCACCACAACCAGTAAGGTTGTCTGGATTTTATTTCCCCTTTATTATTGGAATAATTGAACTGCTGTTATCACATCTTCTCACATCACCACCATATGACTTAGAACTGACAGGTTAAAAAATTTAAACTTCACTCTTCATCTGATCTGTGCAGAAGCCTCCACCAAACTTCTGAAAAAATGGTCAAGGTCAGAAACACCTCCTGGCTGGATGAGAGGCATATGCAACCATAAGTTAGCCATGAGAATTGGTGTCAAGTGGCCCTGAAGCGTGTCTGCTACATGAATCAACAGTGATGGAAAATCACCAACTTCTGTAATATGACCACTGATGCCTGTTAGTGCATGCTGCCTCTAACCTTGATTTCCCCAATGCTGTTGTTGGTCTTGGCATCTTAGATCAATGTTTGATATATTTGTTTCACTTTCCATTCTGTGATAATGCGTCTATTTTACAAAGTGAGTAGAGCTATGAAAAGATAGCCAAAAAGAGTTCATGGCAGAAAAGGTCACAGATCACTTGAAAAGTTAAAAAGCTGCCCTTAGGAAAGTATCAAAGACATGGAAAGACAGATGGACATAGAAAAAAAAATAATCTCTTTCATCTCTTCAGACATCTTTTCTGCACTCTGTGAGATAAGCTTATTTTACTGCTGGTTTCCCATACTTCATATTCTCACATAACACAGGCAGACTCAGATTGTAGCAGAAGGAAATACAACTAGGAAAGTCCTTTCTCCTTCTTAGCCTTGCAAAAATTTGTATGCTCAGAGTATGCAATGAGGAGTTAATGAAAGCAGCAGCAAAACTGAAAATGTGGGGCAAATAAGCAAGAAAGGATGGGTTCTGTGACTTATTTGCCAGGGGCTGATGCTTGTGATAGGAGTATATATCTGAAAGACATAGCCAGATTCCGGGAAGGTTCTGTTTTTTCAGGGGTGTTAAATACACACTCAAAGTCCGGGGAAAGTGTGATCTGAAAGATAAGCTTTTGCCATCAGTAAGTAGTTGGAGTTTACACTATGAGCATGGAGGGAGTGTTGTAGATTCAACTGTTGCTGATGAAGTTGGTCAGTATAGAGAGGATGCTCTGCCCCAGTCAGAGGCAGGGAATGAGCAGCCCTTTGCACCTTACAGCCAGATGCTTCCAGAAACACTTCGCTTTCTTGAATGTTGCCTCATTAAGTCTTCTTCAGGCTAATTGGGAGACCTCTGTCAACACAGCCTCAGTCAGAAGAGGATAATGAAGTCCAGAAATGCACCTTTCTCTGGCACCGTGTTGTGTATCACAACTCATATGCTTCCACAAAATCTGCCTGGGATCTTTTTCATCTTAGTAGTCTTTATAACTGTTTCTTTGTTGGCAAGCAAACTGCATTTTAATCCAAAATTCTCAGCGTTTGGAGGAAGAGGTTTCTCAGTGATCTATTCCTACATCTGTAATGGTGTTTGTTCTCAGAAGGCTTTTAAGTAGGAGAATCTTGGAAGTTCTCCTATCAAAACTGGTATTACCTTCGATTTCATGATAGTATTTATTAAACATAATTGGATAGCAGAAAGAACATAGTTTCAGTTCAATTAGTTTAAAATTAAACAAAATAAAAAATAGGTTCTACAGACAAATAATTATGTCTTTTCAGGAGGAACCCTTCAGGATAGACTCAATCAGAAGTAGGGAAAGAGAATGGAGATTTTTCATAATTTACTTCAGATCTGTTGAAAACAATAATGATAATTGAATGCATATCGAGCTCTTTCTGTTCACTAATGAAGGTGACTAGCTTTTTTCTCACTCGCTGATTTAAAAAAAATACAGAAAAAGAAAAATGATGAGGTATTTTAAAAGGTAGCTATGATAATAAGAAGAATTAAATAAAGGCAAACCTGAATGTTGTAAAGATAGCTTTGAATCCTGAAGTGATTTATTTCAGCAGTGGTAGATAATTGTACTTAGGTGATAACTACAGCAATTAGAAACATTATTCTTCGCCCTGTTTGCTTGCATCAGTAATTGACACCTTATTAACAGTACATTAGCTCATGAAAAAAATCAACTAACATGACCATGACTGCAGAATAATGAATCTAATACTGTCCTGAAGTTAAAGGATACATCTCCCATTATAGATAGCTTTTCTACTCAAAAATGTGCTTTAATAGGACTGTGATATCACTTTGATGAAGAACTAGAGAATCCAGTCACCATCATCAACAGTAATGTTTAAATATCCTTTGTCTAAGTCTGTTTTTTGACTGAAGTGTAGAATGCTGATGTGATTTACCGATAAACTACATGGTAGCTTAGCTTTTGGGAGGAACTTGTGGCATAAATTCTTTTTTTTGGGCCTTCAAAATAGAAAGGAGGAAAAGACAAGTGTTGCTGTCATAGAAATAATTCCCAAAAGAAGGATTGTCTGTGAACCAGCTCTTGTAGGAGGTAATAATTTTTTTGCTACTCATAGACAAATTATAATTTTGGTTGAGATAAAATGCCGAAGAGAATAGAAAGGTGAAAATGAGAAAGGAAAGAAGGCAGAGAACAATGACCAGAATTAGATTGAAAAGAGAGAAGTTTCCCCTTGAAGACATTTTGAGCTGTGGCTTTTCAATGTACTCACTTGCTGTTACAATCAAGCAGATACTTCTCACATAGGAGTGCTAAAACTTTGTCACACACAGCCCTAGCAGTAAAAAATCCCTGTTCTGAGTATCAGATCCTAAAAGACAGGTGGAGTAAGTTGAAATTACATTAAGAAACTAAGGCAATTCTGTTGCATCATCATACCGTGGTGCTCTGTCCTTATGTCCAAACCATTTCCAGAGTCATTTGGTTTTGGAAGCTGGTTGGTTTTTCATATATTGTCCCTATAATTACACTTTTCCATAGTTTTGTAAATGCCTTCACCTTTTCTGAATAAACCCACCAAAACTAAAACCAAAAAACCAGTATCATCTTACAGCCTGCATGAGGGTTGAGGGGACCCTGCATGGCTAAAAGAAACATGGAGAGACTGTGTGAGAACATTCACTCTTTGTCTTTCCCTCAGAGCTGTTTCCAGGCTAAGCTAGGTGAGGAAGAAAACCCTTACCTGAGAAGAAGCAAAGAAGCATTCCTTTCCTCACAAGTGAGGGAAGGGATGAGAAGGAGGGAAAGGGAATGGCTCAGAAGGCAGCACAAGGCATGTCTGAAGCCCTTTGATGTATATAGCCAAGAAAACCTGCAGCCTGTGTGTGTGTTTTTGGCCACCCCGCTGTGAGTTCTGGCAGCTGTGTAGTGTTCCCGAAATAAACCTCCTTTCTTGCTTGGAAGCCCCTGGCTTAGCTCTCTGATTACCTGCGTGAACGTTGGCGCTTGCACCTGTGTTAATGTTTTGCTGTGAATTTTTGTTTATATACATATTTTTACTGCTTGCTAACAGTTTTATTTGAAAGGCAATTTTCAGAAGCCTCATGTGCAACAATTGCTTTTGCTTATCATGCTTGCATTGTTTTAACCAGCAGATTCTTTCACAAATTAATACACTGGTAGCTAGAACACCTGATAAATATTCAGATTCCTCTGATTTAGCCATATTCTATCCTTATTTCTAACATTATTAACAGTAAATGGGCTGATCTCACTCCTAGCTTGTTGTATATAAATTGTATCTTGTCTAAGGAGAGAATTCTTGCATGGATCAGAGTCCTAAGGACATATAGAGAAAGCTTGCCCAGGCATATGTGGTCTTCTTCATGCTTTCTATGGAGTGTATACTTCACCCCAACCTCCTGTTCTTTTATGAACAACATGAAGATTTTACTCCAGGTTTTCTGCAATACCAATAGTTTGCAGAGAAGAATGAAAAATCCTGAAAGGAGTTTTCCAGCACAAGTTCTTTTCTGATCTGAATGATTCTGGAATATGTACTTGTTCTATTTTCCCTGTATTTATAAGTTTTCTGCTAGTAAACAATTATAAGTTGTTTATAAGCAACAAAAAAAAAAAAAAAAAATCATTTTTCTAGCTCCCTCTACTGATTTTCCATAGGTAACATAACTATTTGATAGTGAACTTGTGAAACTTCACAAATGTGTGTCTTTACAAAGAATAGACTTCATAGTGTGGTTCAGACAACTGTTGATTATGTAGACCAAGTCTCACATTTCTGCTGGCTGAGAGACTGCAGATGGTGACTTCAGGTAAAAAGAAATTTCCAGAAATCCATGGTAAAGGGAGGGCCTGTGAAAGTCTGCCAGAATGCTGAGCTGCTGCTTTGTCCTAGCCTCGATCTTACACACCACAGCCAGCTCGGCATAGAGATGGGAGGCTTCACCTGAGCATTTGCTGTGTTCCCTAAGATTTGGGCTGAGATTCAAATGGATGGCAGTCTCACCATGTCTCTCTTCTTTTATATGTGCCCTACAACAATGACTGAATGATGCTGAGAATTCAAGAGCTATGTACTACTGCTGAGAGATCAGCCTCATTACTGTAGTGCTAAATATGTCCATTGAGTTCTGTAGCAGAAAAACAAACAGCTCAAAATAAATATTTTAGCAGCTAAAATATTGGGTTTGGCTGACTGTACGAGTTGAAGTGAGAAGAGAAAAAAATAGCTTCTTTTTACAGGTTAAAACTGAATATTGAAAACCTTAAGCTGCATGCAAGGTTTGCTCATGTCCATTTAAACATGAATTTTGTGCTGGATGCCTTGAGGGCGAATTTTGAGGTGCTTCCCAGAATTTTTGCTGAGATGTACAGAGTCTGAGTGACTGCATACTGAAGTAGCATCTCAGACAGATGTAGATGATGCCAATCACTCACAGTTTTCTGTATAGAAGTTGGCTCTTAATTCAGCATTATGAAAAAGAGGAAGCCAACATCATTACAACAGAGCAGATGAAAAATATTTGGATAAACCAAAGCAAGTCAAATCTCTTAGCATCAGAATTTAAAATCAAACCTAGTGGGGCTTGCTGTTGGTAATTTAGAAATCAAAGCTATAAAATAGGCAAAGTAGAATATAAACCTCAGTTTATTAAAGGAATATCTGCAATTCTTTGATCTGCCAACATTATAGCCAGCACACAGTCTTCCTCTTTCATTCGTTTAAACTGCACTTTTATTGAAGATGTTTAATGACATTGGCCTTCTAAAGCAAGTACTTAAATTTCTTATGACTAGGATGGACAGCAGTGACACCAAACGATGCTGGCAAATTGATTCCAAACACCCTAGCAGTAGCTGAATACCATTCTCTAGAGTACTTTAAAAATACCATTTTTTTTTTTTCCCCTACTCACTATGTAAGCCACCTCAAAGTTAGGGGCAGAATAGCTCTGCAAGTCAAATAAAAACTCAATCAAAGATCTTTAACACAAATATATGTGTATTAGATTTAACAAAAGCCCATAAATGTTCAGTATCAGCCTTAATCTTACCGGATATTACAAGATAAAATAATCCTGCCTTTACTCATTTAATTGCATTAATTAACTGTATCCTTCATGTAGGACTACTAAGATTTCCTTTAAGACTATCCTGATGACAAAGATAACATTGTTTACTTCATATATTGCTTTGTTAAGCAAAGTGCTGAGAAAATGTGTTTTGGCTCATCTGAAAACATTTAATGAACAAGCAGAGATTCTGGTGGAGACTCAGAGCTCTAGTAAAGTAAACAACACAGCCATAAATAGCTCAGGAAATGAAAGAAAATACACCTGTGAAGTTTTTTAGTTCATGCAAGTCGGGAGGAACAGAGAGAACATAAATTACTTACAGGTTTCTTTCTTTCATTGAAAAGTAATCTATCTAAAGTTTTTATTTGAACACTTCATAAGAAGATTTTTTTAACACTAAGAACTCATTTTGTGTTTCTCAGGTGGGTTTGAGAGTATTTAAAGATTACGCTAAACATGCTTAATCCTTATCTTCCAACTGCTACTCAGCAATCAGTATGTGTATGTTAAGTATGAGTGCAGTTAAAAGAGGGATATCTATTGGCACTAAAATAATACAATATGATTAGATGTATACTATTACTGGCATGTAAAAATAAGTGAATAAGCTGTTTGTTGCACCAAGTATATAAAAAAGAATGGGCAAGGAATAGCATGTATTTCTAGAGACGTACAAGAAGATATTTTATCCTCATAGAAAAAAAAAATTAAGTATAGATAGAAAAAAATCAGTATTGGCAACTTGAAGACAGATGTTACAATGAAATAGTAATAACATCATCAGGAGTATTGACATCCATCTATTTATCAGTGCCCAACTTCTTAGGTTAGAAACACTCTATGATCTATCCACACTGTACCATGTACAGAAATTTATTCTCCAATTTCAATTGCAAAAATAATTGTAGATGGATATTCATCTTACATAGTCCACAGGGTTTATGACTAGCCTGAACTGTACATTTTCATATCCATGAAAATGAAATATAGATATCAATGAAGTTTTTTCCAGAATTGCCATGAAACACACTACAGGCTTCACAGGAACTATATCAGCAAAGCCTGATGTAAGCAAAGCTTTACAAAAGCCTTCAGAAATGTGCTATGCTCAGTCAACATAGCATTAATGGAACTAGGTTGTGAATTAAAGATTTCCATACAAGGTTATTATGACTTTTTATAGGTCTTCTCATAATACATCAAGAATGAATAGTAAAATGTAAAACAACAGAACACTCCAAACTGAAAACACAGTCTTTTTTGAGTACTGCCATTTCATAGAATAAACAATTTGAGCATAAAATTCAAAACTAAACAGCAAACTTCACTGAGCCTGAGATTAAGCACGGCTAGCTTTTAAATGATTTGTGAAGGAGGGTTGTTGCTATTGGGAAAAAAAAAAAAGCCCATACAAATAATTTTTCATTGAACGACTAATAGCTCTGTTTTGCATCATAGTGTAACTTAACATGTGAACTGACATTGAAAAATCAAAATCAGTTGTTTATGACAAATTTCTTCTATTTAGTTTTTTTAGTCTATTTACAGAGAAATGTGTCATTTGCTTATTAATGTAGTTATTATCATTCTGTATGCAGATTTATTGTAATTTACACACCTTTGTAATCATTTATACAAACTAAAATTCACAAAAAATAAGTTTTTATAGCTTAGTAAAGTAAAGCAACAAAGAGATTTCTACTTTTTGTCATATTTTGCTAGTTTTCAGTTTTAGCTCCCTAGTACTTCCTTACACCTTATTGGCAAAGCATGCAAGACTCAGCAACCAAAGACAAATGTTAACATACTTTTTTCTGTTTCATGCTTACAGGAAAACTAGTTCCTGAAAAGGTCATGGCTAAGCTGTAATCTCCCTAATCATGGTAACAGCTCATAAGAAATTATCTCACAAAAGGAAGTTTCAGATGAACAGGATACATTGTTGATTCTGACATTAGAGTCACGCATAATTAAATTATTCAGAGCATTGCATTGTTTTCACTTAAACATCAGCAACAGTGTTATGATTACTTGGTAAATACATTCATTTTGCATTCACTGAATTTGTCTTTCCTCTTCCCTGGAAACATTTATCAGTGTCTTGGTTTGTCATTTACTTTCCAAGCATCTCAGGGCTGTTTCCTCACTGATTATTCCATCCCCCCTTCTTCAGTATTTGAATCTCACTTGCTCTCAGGACACTTCTGAAAATTACCTGATACTCCCGTGCAGTACACCAATCCAAATATTCTACATGTCCTTTTCTCACCTTTTGATATATCTGTATTGATCACAGTGAACTTTCTGTGGTGTGTCTGTGTATCTCAATGCCTCAATCTCTTGTTCGGGTATATTACTTCATGCACATGGTTAATTTTACTTGGTCTTAGCTAAAACATTCTTGTTAAAACTTCTGAGAAGTCATGCTCTTCTGCTGTTCTCCCCAGATCTCCACAGTGACTGTAAATGTCAGTATCTTACACCACACAATAGAGTAAATTCTGAATCTCCTGGTAGTTTATTTCACAATTTGCCTGCAGTTAACCAAGAAGTATCAAGATCAAGTTCTTCAGTGCCTTGTTTCAGAACAAGGTACTATCTGAATTAAGTCTATGTATCAACCATACAGAGTTTTGTGCTGCTTCATTTCCTGATAAAGCTTTAAAGCAGCAGTATAGTGTATCAACACAAAGCACAATTACCTGCCTTCAATAGCTCAGAATCCTCCAAAGCCTATAGTTCCCCCAAGTCCTTCCAGGGCATCAGGCAGCTGCCATCACCCAAAATGTCATGGCTACAGGGGTGGTCCAGGCTGCACCACTGGAAGCCTAGCAGTTCTGTCCCAAACAAAGCTGCTTTCTGGCCCTTGGGTGATTGACAGTCAAACTGCCTTTCCTGTATCAGTGAGAATTGCAGTGATGCCAGATTCACAAAGCAGTTGCCAGGGTCTGTCAGAATCATTTGTTCTTGCAAAATGTGTGGCCATGTTTCTGAAAGAAAATATTATCCATGTACCCAGCTCATGGAAACCACTTTTTTAAAAATTTTGTTTGACAAAAAAAGAAGAAAACCAAAACACTGTTATAAAACAGTGATGCTCTTTGTGCAAGATCCTATCTGTGAAAAGTTTTTGGGGGAGAATTTTTGTAATAGCTCAGATTTCAGTTTCTTCCCAAGTTCCTCATTGTTCTGCACTTTTGTTACTCCTTGTATCCCAGCAGCAGACTGAACACTGTTCTGAAAAGTGTGCAGCAGCTATTCCAGGCCCTATATAAATCATACTGACAACTATTAAAAAAAAAAAATCCCCAGAGAGAAAATCAAAACCTCAGCAGCTTTTGCTTCAGGTGTCTCTTGGCCAAGTCACAGTAATTAAATCGTTTTTAGCTTGGTTTGCTTAGAAAATGAGGCTTATGTAATTACATTCATTGTCTGTGTTTATGTGCATGTTATCTGTTCTTGCTGCAATAACTTTTGCACCCTTCCCCAGTATGGCTATAATTTGACAGAAAAAAGTAAGCCTCAGATATTATACATTCTCTGAAAAGAAACTCCCATAGATGTTTTGTTGCAATGCCTTCCAAGAAGAAAAAGGTTGTAGTCTTATTAAGGATGAGAGAAAGACCACTCATCCTCGAGTTGTATGCCCTGGAATGTTGGTCTGCTCCTGCAATCAAAAATGTTTCTGGACACTGCACTACTCCAGAGGGCTGAGAGGTCTGGTCCCACAAAAGAAAAAGGAAAAAAAAAGAGCACCTACTCTTAAAATTAGGGATGGGGACTCATCCAATCCTAATGACACATGCATTGTGGAGCTCAGAGTCTCCACTTTGAGTCTCAACAGGTTTTCTGACATTTTCTGTAATATACCATCTCCATGGTGTTGTCTTCATCACACATTTCTTCAGCAGCGATATTTATTTTAGCATCCCTCCCAAAAGAACTTTTGGTTACTACCAGCCAGTGATTTAGCAGATTTTGTATTTGATGGCTCCTTAGACTGCCTGAATGGCTTTGCCAAAGGACACTGACAAGTAGAGGATCTCATCCTTTAGCCTACCAGCAGACAAAAAATGTGTCATCACAGCTTTCTGGACACTGCTTTCTGCTTCTCAGCAAGCACAGATTTTTCAGCTGCAATGTCTGGTTTTGCCATGGCATGTTGTTTCATGCTAATTACATTCATTTGAAGATGATTTATAGCATGCCCCAGATCACTGTTGGTGCTGGGTCTTCTCCAATCACATTACCTTAAGCCTTTTTGCCTTCTGTCTTTATCTTAAATGTTAGTCCTGGATTTTCTTTCTACCCTATGGCATTGCTTTTCCTTGAAAGTGCTTTGGAAGAGGTGGATGTTTTAGTTACCTCCTTTTTTTCCCATCTGTCTTCTTCTCATGATGGGTATTGAAAACCCCAGTGGAAGTGATCATTCTGTTTGCCCAATCACTGAGGGGAGACTGCTGAAGATGCTAGAAGCAGCTATGGTTTGACAGGTCATGAGGATGGGAAGCCCAGCTCCAAAACACAGCCCATGTCCCAGTGGAGAGAACCCTCACAGAATAACAGGGTAAAGCAATTCAAATGCAAGGGGCTCAGATGGTTGGTCGAAGTCTCTAAGTCTTGTGCAAGATTTCCAACACTCTGGAACAGGCAAAAGGGTCAGAAGAAACTTTCACACTTCTACCCCAAACCGCAGACTGCTGCTGACTTTGCCTGTCCCAGTGCTGCCTCTCCTTGCTTACCAGGAGCAGGCTTTTAAAGCAAGAAAATCAAGACGACAAAAATCAATGCCCAAGTGAAAAAGGAAAATAAAGTAGAACCCTACAGCCCAAAACGTGCTCCTTGACTTATAGCAAAGCCTACCGGAATGACCAAGACAGTGTAAGTAGAAGAGCACAGGGGACAGCACCTTTCTCTTTGGAAGAACTTTCCACTAAGAAAGAAGAAAGTTCCACCTGGAATCTATATATGCTGGAAACTTGTGATAACCTATTACAGTATTTATGGATCAAGAAATTTTGGGAAAGTAAAAGCTCCCTTTCTTGAATGATAAGACAGAAGATGTACTTCAGTCCCAGTTCTAGTAACAACAAAAATCTCCTTTCACAGCGGAAGAAAGGGGAAACAGCTCTACCACCCACTCATTACAGCAGTGTATCTAGTTGTACAAAACTCCCTCTCCAAATTGTCCACGGCTTCCTGTTTCCTCTGAAAGGAAATAGTGAAGCCCAGGGCTGCCTGCATAGAGACCTCACACCTTTCACAGAAATGTCCCCATACCTTGCACAGAAATTGCATGACCTGTAAGGAAGCCATCTGTCTAGATGTGACAAATTCTGCTCTTTTCTGCAAAAAGTCTCCCACGTCTGCTACTTTGGCAGCCTAAATAAACACAGGAACAGAATAGTAACTGTCCTGAATTTCCAGCTGGCAAAAGAAACATTCAAAGGAAGGAAACAACAGTCACATGGCACAGCAAACAATGTGGTACCCTCCCAGCACTGGAGTAACTCTCCTCTCATCAGTAAGGTTCAGTGGATTTCCATGAATTAGGTCAGAAGTGAAACTGGGTCTAAAGTTCACACTTGCGACCAGCAGCACAGTTAGGCAAATTTCATGGGCATATGAAACCAGTTGCTCCACCTCAGAAAACATGGAGCTTTTCCACAGGAGGCTAGAATGAAAAACTATTGTCTCCTGAAAGCACTCTCTCCATTTTATATTTCTCTTTCTTGTTTTTCCTTTAATCAATAGACATATATAACTTCTAGTGACTCACCCTTCAGTTCACCACTTTTATGTCTGGGTGCAAAGAATCAGAGAAGTGAGAGAGAGAAATTGCCTCTGCCTTCTGCTGTGCAGTGTTAGAGAGAAGGTGAGATGCTCACTATGCTTCATTTACCTTATTGAGAACATAAGTGTGATGCTCAGTATTTTAAGTGTTTATTGCTGTCTTTATAAAATTTCAGTCTCCTCTTCCTAATCACTCTGTATACAGACATTTGCTCTGCAATGCTCCCCATTGTGATACTTAACTATTTTGAGTCTCAAAACCATTGTATTATTACAAGAAAAGTATGCAGTTCTCATGTTTCCAGAGATGATAATTAGCATGTCAGAGATGCTAATTAGCTGCAGCGCTCCTCACTTCAGAACAGGATGGCACAAGTGAGAGGACACTGCAAATGTCCTCCCTCTACATGAGAAGACAGTCATAGTTTTTTCCTTTTTTTTCTGGTGGTGCAGACGCTTCTGGTGGCTGGACACCCCTTAATCTGCTTCTCTTTAAAAAAATATCATCCAATCTCTGAGGAATTACTTTGGACCTATATTTGTTCTTACTTTTTGAGGATATTAAGATACTGGCAAGAGTCAGTTAAAGTTTCTAATGGTGACAGATGATTTGAAGAGATCGTTTCATAAGGCATGTTTCCTTTATAACTGCACAGAAACCAAGAGAATTTTAAGAGCGAAAATTTGTTTTTTCAGGCCCAGCATCTTATAATGAGTTGGTCCCTGCTGCTCATCTGTGTTATAATGAAGTCATTCAATGCCATGAGTCATGACATATGGAGAGGTAGATGTTGGTGCTGCTGCATAGGCTGCCTAGCAGGTTACTTCAGCTAAGTGCTGTGTGTAAGCGTAATTTGAAGGACACTTTAACTGCAAAATGGAACTCAAAGTCTATCCCTTAATGTAGACTGCTTACAGCAGAGTTTTTATGAAACATGAGGAGATAGGGGCTGAAGGGAAAAATTCCTTCCAGTCAGCCAAATACTATTAGTTTTTCAATTAAAACTCCATTTAAAAGTGATCCAGTTCTCCCATCCTTTTGGCTAAGGAGACAGCTACATGTACTTCTGATTAAAACCTGCTGTTTCTGACACACCAGTTATATTGGTGGGCAATTAAAGCACTCGCCCACTTCCTGTCCCTAGGGTGGAATACAGAAACGTGGCTACACTGTTTGCTCTTGCTCTCCTTATTCCTTCTCCTCCAGTTGGGCGGGCAACTTGCCCAGGGAGGCTGAGATCAATCTCAATTTGGACTACCATGCAAATCAAACACAGTCTCAATTTCCAGGGGCTGCAGTAGGTCCCCTGTGTAGATACAGATGCTTGATCCAGAGGCAGTCCACATGCCCATCAAAAATACACCATCATGGTCCTGATGACTGCTGAAGTATAAAAAGAAGCAGCTGAAGTTAAACACTACTGTAGCTGATATTTATAACATGCACAGTATGAGCACAGGATTCCCTTCCATGGCTTTATGACATGATCGTTATCACATGTCTCAGTTTTAAAAAAAACAAGATGTCTGTCAAGAAAAGCAAGGAATCTTCCTGGACTAGAAGGAAGATTGCCTCTCCTCGAACCACCACAACCCCTGAAATTAAGATACACAAAAATGTAGAAAAGAGGATAAGTTACTTACTACAAATATATAGGAAAAAAACCCCAAAACAAAACAACAAAGAAACCCCCAGAATAAACAACAGCACTGTAACTTAAACTTTCAAACAATTAAGCCCTACTTTGTCTTCCGGTACAGTTACAGCCACAAACAGCTGTTGGGCTCTGGTGGCTGCAGCTACTCCAAGGTGCTTGCAGGAGGTGGTGGCTGGGTGGGTTCGCTTGGGGCTTCTCCCAGGTGGGAATGGCCACCACCGGCATGGAAAGGGAAAGGGAAAGGGAAAGGGAAAGGGAAAGGGAAAGGGAAAGGGAAAGGGACAGGGAAAGGGAAAGGGACA
>JAWWTY010000001.1:86095687-86129836 GCA_035222235.1 Margarornis squamiger
AAGGGAAAGGGAAAGGGAAAGGGAAAGGGAAAGGGAAAGGGAAAGGGAAAGGGAAAGGGAAAGGGAAAGGGAGGGGATGGTTCTCCCCTCAGGGGGTTTCCGTGATCTCACTGCTGGTGACTGTCTTCAACACGGTCAGCCAACAAGGTCCTAGTCAGCAAGGGGAAGAGCTGGTCCTGTCAGCAGGGAGCATGGGTGGGAATGGTGATAGGACACAAAGGCAATCCAAAGCGAGATGGCACAACTCCAGGAAAACCACGTGCGGCCACCCTGGCAGTCCTGGTCTCCCCAAAGAGAGAGAGAAGCACCCCCTGCCCAAGTTAAAAAAGAAAAGAAAACAAACAAACCAGAACTAGCCAGATCCCTTTTTACTTTTCTCTCCGCTCTTCCCTTCTTTGCTGGTGCTTCAGCCAAAGTTCCCCAGGGAAAAAATGGACCCCCCACCACTGCCTCAGTGTATAGGCAAAAGAAACAAAGAAAAGTCCCACTTTTGCAAAGAGAGCTGTTAGTTTTTCAATGGAACAGCCATTAGAATCCAAGCTAGAAAACAATGAAGCTTTGAAGTTTGTTTATGTCTCCCTAGAGGTGCATGCTAGACACGTGCCTAGCTATGTGTTGGTGTGAAAAATCCACGCAAAAGTTTGAAACTATAATACCAAGAAAAGAGTTAGTAGATCACCAGTATTGAAGATGTGCATAATACCAAACCAGTATAGCACCAGAAAAGTCCATAGACTTCCCATAACTGACTTCTCTGAAAATTTTTCTATATACTTTTCTCCTTCAGCTATACATAATTCTTAATTTTTTACTAGATATCAATCTGGCCTAATGTATTTTAAATAATACTAAAAGATACCACTCTTGTAAATCTTCAAAATGTAGTGATTTGCCAAAACAGATTGACACCTAGATAAGTATTCTGAGTCAAAACAGTGCTCCTTTCTGTGTTTTTGTCAGTTTTGGTTTTTGAAAAAGATGTGTGGTGGCAATGCAGACGCATGGTACCAAATTCAGAAACTAAAAAAATTAAATTAAATTAAATTTGAAGGGATTATCATTGCTTGCATAACAGCTGGTTACAATAAGATGTCAGATATTGTTTGAAATAAATGGCCTGGCGTTATTGTTTGGTGTGATTCAAGGCATTAAAGTTTCTCAGTGATCTGAGAGACTTCTTGTTTTCCCCTTGCAGTGTGCCATTGAATTAACCACTTTTTAAGAAGAAAGCAGACTTCTGTAATGGAGAAGCAGATATTTTGGGGGGTTATATAAAATATATTGCTCGAGGACTAATTTTGCTTGAGTTTTCTCATATCTAGCGGTAAGTGGTGTCTCACAAGACTAAATGTCTCACTAGATGTCTCAAGCCCACGAGCCACATGACAGAATGCCTGTTAAGGCAGGCCTAAAGGTGATCACTGGTGGGACAGAGTGGCTTTTCTCCAAGACAAAATAAATCCCATCCAGCTCCAGCAGGTCTCTCAAGTTTTCACATTCTTGTGCTCCTTCCCCAAAGAACAGATCTCACTGCAGTGACTAATGCTATTCAGCCACAAGGATTTATGCAGATATTCCAGACCTTTTCATTTAGGAGACTCAGGTGTGCAGCAGAAATGAAAGGTGTTTGAAATCGTTGTTGACAAGTACCTTAAATCCTTTTATCTCACACCTTTCCGACAACTCAGCAATGATAATCTAAAACGTCTCACTTACCAGGAGCTTATTTGGTACCTGTGATTCCTTGCAACAACTCCAGTAATTGGCTGGTAGAACCTTGTCACCTCTTTGGTGACATAATGCACACTGGGTGGAAGAGTCTGAGTTATTAAAACAGCTTCCCAGTACCTAAATTAAAGCTGAAACTAGTCATGGAGTTCATTGAAAACCCTGCCACCCAAGGCCTGCAGCACTCAGAAAATAAATTGAAATAAAATGAAATTTTAGAACCAACAAGAATGGAAAATCAGTCTGAAAATACAACAATTCTGTTACAAAGTGCACTGTCACCTGAAACAAGGTGTTCATCTCCAGATGTCCTTTTTAAAAAAGCCTGAGAACAGCATAAGAGATAAATTATGAGAGTGGCTGGATTCAGAAACTGCATTTGTGTGAAGAGAGATTGAAAAGTTTGAAACAGTTTATTTTAGGAAAAAAAGCAAACATGCAAAGGCTTTCAAAACAATTCATGACTCAAGTAGGTGGCACAAGTGCTTCTAGATGTGTCTCTAAAGAATATAAAACATAAAGAGCTTGTTATTAAATTCAGAGGGCAGAAAATTAAAAAAGGTAGAATTATTTTTCACTTAAGTACACAATTGGGCAACAAAATTTATTGCCCATTGATGGTTGTTATCAAAGCTATCATTAAAAAAGTCCCAAAACATTAAACAAGCCTACAGTTAAGACACCAGGATGCACTGTTTGAATGCATAGTTTAAAAAATTAAATACAATTAGGGAAAGAGAGAAACCCTCATTTCCTTTCAGGACATCTCAACCTGTACACAAGAACATTGGAAACAAAGGTTTTATCTTGGGAGAGGTGATGGGGTCAACCATGGAGAGAGGAAGGCAGAAGGGCTACCATAGCTGTTGCCAGGAAATCTACCAATATTGATAGGTGCAAGGTCTTTCTCTCCTCACCAGTTTGCCAATTTTGGCAGTGCTTTTCAGCTTGAGGTGCATAAAATAGCAAAAATTGATGATCTTGTCCTTGTATCACCGGATTAGCCTCTGATACGGCTCTGGCTGCTGGATCATTAATCTGAGGAAGGGAGAGTTGCTGGACCTAGCAGTATTCCTAGTTCTGCAAATTATACAGACACCTGGGCCAGCTGTCAAAAACCCAGCCTGGCTCTCAGGACAGCTGGGCAGGGTGACACAGGGAGATCACAGTGGTTAAGCCCACTGAGGGGAGGGGACACATGTTTCATTGCCACAGCAGTTCTGCCTGTCAGCCCAAACCTTCTGAGGAGAAGATTGCTATCCTTATTTCTGTTGTGTATCTGTGGCAGCAAAAACCAACAGATGTTCTCTGTCATCCAGGACTCTTAAGGAGGAGCAATTTAAGGCAAAAGCAAGCCAAAGCACCAACAAATATCAGCTTGTGATCTGAGTGAAGTTTTCATCTGATTCCCACACATACAGAATTCACAAAGCTCACACAGACAGCTTCGCAAATTATCAAAATAATTTAATTTTCTCTTAAGTTTCTCAGAAACTTTAGGCATGACCCATTGCAAGAACATGATGCTGGTCTAGATTTAGGGTCCAGTTCAATCTAGCCATGTTTATGTTTTTACCAACAGAGCACTTATGGTAATAAAATACTCCATTTCTTCTGTCCTTGCGCACTCATCAGGTGTGAGCCAAAATAATTTCCTTCCTTGCAATATTAAGCAGAGTTAAAGGGGTGAGTCCTTTTCCAAAATAGCTTGGAGACATGTTCATTCTTTTAGTGTTCTTCACACTTTGCTGATAATGCATTTCTTGTTTATGTCTGAAAAACAAAAGTACTCCCTTTTGTTATTAGTCTTAGATGCTTCTACAGTACTGCAGATCTCTCTGCCATTCCAGCAGCTATGTTGTAAACCGTTTCATTGCCTGAGGACCTTACATTTGCAAGGTCAATTGCAGCTGAAATGATGATTGCTATACAGCTGCTATGTATAAAGAGGGTGACAATCACAGTGCCCTTGAGCACTGACTGTAGGAGGTGGCTACCATCCCATTTTCTGCGCCAGACAAAACTATAGTTAACCAGTGTACTGTTCCCTGGTATGGTCCCAGAGAGGAAAAAACTGAACAGCTGTCCTGTGATTTCATCTCTGGTATTAATATTAAACAAAAATGTATCCAGAAAATGTCTTTAAAACTAAAGTTTTCACAGACGTGATGTTGATCCGGCTTATTCATTTACTTCTTATTATATAATTCAAATAAAAATCTCCTTACTGCACAGTTTCATATTTGCAGCTGGAAACCAAACCTGAATTCCTTATCCACTCTGGAAGAATAGGGTCTAATTTCTACTTTGTAAATATAAAGCTACACAAAATAAAGGAACGAGGTTTCAAAATTTAACAAGGTAACTGCAGTTCTGATCTGACATTGTCTCCTGCTCTGGTAATGTCCACCACAACCTGGCTTTCTGCCCAGGTGGCATGGGAAGCCAGCAAAAGTCCTCTTCCCTATTTTGGACAGACTAGCAGGGGAAGCAACATAGAGGAGAAGTGACCAGCTGCAGATCATCCCACAAGACCAGCAACAGAATCAGAAGTACAGAGGGCTCTGGTGTCTTGAGCCACATCTGCTACAATGCACTGCTTATCCCAGTGGCTTTCTGAATGTACTGATGAATGTTTGAGATGATCCTTCAAAATGTTCATGTTGTTAGGATAAACTTGTTTTGAGATCCATACATTATCTCAGTCTCTAGACATTAAAGTTCATAGCCTTGAATATGTTGGTTTCTTTGGCTATTGTAAAATTTGCAAACAGTTCTCTTTGTACATGACCTGGAAATCAGCTTAGCAGGCAAAGGCCAATAGCATCACCCTCACTCCTTGGTGGCATTGAAATCCTTATTTGTAGATAGAACAGCAATTTTTTTTGTGCTCAGGATATCTTGGAACACAATGAATATTTCAGGCAGGAAAGCTTAGGCTTTTTTTGCCTTCAGTTATTAAATCTGAAATTTACATAATCATAACACATAGTTTATTGAATTTCACTCAAAAGAAATAAAAATTAAAAAAAATTATTACTCTATCAATCATCTCTCCTTATATACTCAGGATATATAATATATCTCGCTAAACTGAAGATGTAGAGTAGTTTCCTCTATAATTTGGCATGTCTTGCTGACTTTTTTTTCCTGTTAAGCATTAAAAAAACATAAGGGCAAATTTTTCCTCATCAGATTTTTTTTCTAGCTGTTTCCTTAATAATCCACCCCAGCTTTTTAAGAAACAAGAGAGCTGAACCCAGATTTCATGTTCCACTACTCTGCAAGATGGGGCCATGCACGAAAGAACAAGTGTTTTCCAGCCTCCTCCTTGCTGGTGCTCAGAGCACAAGGGGACTGCAGCACTTGAGCAGACCCAGGCACCTCCAGGCTCCATCCAGGATATTTTCCCAGACATCTAGCAAAATTACTTTGTTTACTCCAGAGTGGCTAAATACTTCAGGATGCAGCCCAATTTCTATTCACATCAATGTGAAAGGGCCTTGAGACATCCCTGAAAGGATGGTAAGCACTACTAACACTGGTGTTGCTCACCAGTCATGAGCTGGTGGTTTATAGCATGTTTCCACCTACCAGAGTTTAAGGAAGGAGCTGATTTACTGTTACTACCTTTTTGAAGGGTTAACGGTAAGATTTCCTCTCAGATTTCCTTTTCCCTGCGTGGTTCCTGGGAAGATGAAGCAAAATCTACACTTTGGTTCAGAAGGAACCAAAACCAGACAAAGAGAAAGGGCTGCTCTGGGAATTTCACAAGAGACTTTTGAATGTGTGGGACACTGATGAAAGCAAATGGCATCTGGCCTACTTCTCCCTCTGTGACAATTTCAGAGGAAAAGGATACTGTAATAATGAAAAAATATTGATAGCTTTTCCTCAGTAATGAATTAAAAGTTTACAGAACATATCAGGAAGCCTGGAGTAACAATATCGCATTTCTTGAGAAACATAGTCATTACAAAAGTATTAAATTATTTTTCAATCAAATAATTCATACACTGAAACACATAAAGCAGCTGGAGGAAAAAAAAAAAATCAAATTCTAATTCTTTCTTTAAACCCTGGTGATAAAAGGCTTCCTTCAGATTCCAGGAGACAGATAAATTTAAAGGCAGGCTTGCATGCAGCCTTGATTTCTGCTATCCTCTCAACTAGGGCTCAGGAATGCCATATTGAAGATAAAATTTAATTTCCATGAGACGACAGGATGACTCTGGGAATTGATAATGGCACATAGAGCCTTTTGCCTCTGTAAGTCGCTGGTTCAAATAGAGGTCAAAGTGTGACTGAACTTTGCTGCTCTCTGATGGTAGTTGGGTATATGGTCCGTGACAAGAATCAGTCTTTTGCAGCTGCTTTCTGCATGCTTGCAGCTGGCACAGTCCCAGCTACTTTATTTGCCAGATACTGCAGGGTTTGGGGGCAATGTTGGTAGTCATGAGGCCAATGACTTCTTTGTCATTGCTGGATTTTTGTCCTTCTTCCTTCTGACCAAGGTGGAAGTTATACAGTTGGCAGCATAACATAACTACAGTGCACATATTATACTATTTCTATGGCTGGCAGAGAATTTAACTCTGCAGTGCTGCTAGCCAAACAGCTTCCAGTAAGACTAAAAATAAATTTAAACCCAATGCCCTTCCCTCCTCCCCATACACCATATATTTCCACACATACTAAAACCCCCAACATAAACCATGACTAAAGATACTTCCACCTTCCTGTATATGAGCTGGTCTTTGAAAGACTATCAATCATTTCAGTGAATTATAGATTGTTTGCCACTGAACTGATACAGGAGGGGAAAAATAAGTCCATTCTTTGAAAATCACAAGGAAGAGCTGGTGTTAAGAAGGCTTCTCTCAACTGTGCTGCCATTGCTTTGGAAAAAACTGACCTTCATAAATGCTATAGTTTTATATTTTTATGCCATGGAACAGCACCACATTAAAGGCATGAGAAGTCCAGGGTCTGTACTGGGTCTGATACTCATGAAGAGAAAATAACAATGTAATATAAGTCCTTGAATGTTTGCTGTATGTCTTCATAAGGAGGCAAAACAAGATTTGATTCTAAAAAAAAAGGCAGAAATAGAGGAAGTATAAAGTACATCCTCATCTCCCTTCGTGCCCTCACCTTGAGCTGAACCTGCCATCCTGCACAGACTGCTGCGCAGTTACCATCTCACTGAGTGTATGCACAACACCTTGGTGTGAAAGATTCTTATTACCTTATATGTTTTTTCATATTCTATTTACAAGATCACCAAGCTATAGCTCTCTGTGGTACTGCAACTTTGCATAGATCAACATGAAGTCAAAAATCATATTGCTGAGGCCCTAAATTTACAGTTGTCAGTAACACTGACTATATCAATGATTGACTTTTTGTTTCCTTTGGACCATGTCAGCATTTAATTCTGCTTCTGTTATCTTATCAGCATGATACATCAAGTACAATAACAACATTATAACTGTAGTTTTGGCAATTGAAATTGCTGGAAACACAGCAATGTGATAATTTTCATCTCCTACTGTCTACAGATACAAAACGCCTACTCTCTTTTTTCTCTGAAGAAAAAAATTAAGGCACATTTGATATTTCTTTTGATAAGCTTAATCTTACATAGAAATACCAAAACATTTCACAAGAACAGTTGAAACTGCTGTCAGAGGTTTTAGAGACATCAAACCTTCTATGGAGTTCCAGGAGGAAAAGGCTGTAGTAAATAAGAAATACATGGAAACTGACTACTGTCTATAGAGAACTGATGCTTATTTTTTCAGGAAATGTTAATTAAAAATCATTTCCAGAGCAACTACATTTAGGCTTAGGGTGTTTCTTAGTTTTAATGCAAAGCAAATACTCAGAAAGTCCCTTAAAAGACTCAGGAAAATGATTTTTTTGGGGGTTTTTTGTAGTTTGTTTTATTTTGTTTTGGTTTTATTTATAATTCACTGAAAGCTTTTCAGAAAAATATCATGCAAACATGATTGCTTTTCAATCCAAAAATATATATACCTCATATATATATATATATATATATATACACCTAATTTTCAGTAGATGAGGTCCCTGGAGTACCTCTAGGATATTCAGAAGTCTGAAATCTTTGCAATGCATTTGTCTGGGTGACAAAGCAGTATTCAAGTGGAAGAGATTTTGCAAAGATTCAAAAGTGGAATAATTAAAGCTAGAACTGGAAAAGGTAAGACCACCTTCAGCAGGATGTGCTTTTTTCCCCACAACACAGATCTCAGTGGAATCACTGATCAAAGTTGTTACTAAACTCATCACACTCACAACACTTCCTGCAGTTGCAAGTTCACTTATAAGAATAAATAATAATTATGCAAATTTATATAAATACTTGTAAAACATCTTAACTTTATTTTAATGTGTTATGATTAATAAATTATTCTTGATTATCAGCAAACTGTCAGCCTAATTATGTGAACCAGTACATTTAATTTTGATTTCACAATAAAGCAGAAAACAAGTTTGGAGATGTACTTTCAAATATTTTTTTCATGATTTTTCTACCAAAATCCATTTGCTTCCCAGAAATACAAACATGATTAACATCTTTGTATTCAAATACTGTTTATATAACAATGAAATCTTAATGTCAATGCACATGCAAACTGTCAGGGTTACAGCTGAGACATTAGATTTCTCACTTATTTGATTTTCAGGCATCCGGTCAGAAAGAATAAGCAATGTTTAGATGGCTATGTACAAAAAGAGGTGTGCAGTTAGTTTTTCCCAAGTAAAAGTTCTTTTTATGTACTATTAGCACAAAGGTTTCATCAATTATTGCAAGTAGCATACTGATAAAATTGAAAATATATGAATGAATTATTTTTAAAAGCAAAAGCTATATTGAAGTGTAGGGCATCTCTTTTACATTAATCATTGTGTGTCCAGTTATTCAGTGATGTACTCAAAAACATATGAAAAAAATGCCAACTCCATAACTTCAAATGCCACTATAAGTCTTTAGTTCAACAGCTAATATCTTAGTTCATTATTCTAGATCTCCTAACAAATGTTTTAATCTAATTTTGTTGACAGATATCAATTTTCCTGGTCTGCTGCCCAAACAGCTAATACCACTTACTGATGTTTTTCTTGCTGAACTATCCAAAATTATAACGAATGTAAATAAATTCTGTACTATTGACACAGGTGCTGTGGCAAATTAGTTGTATAAATTCAGGATACCTTAAAGGACAGCAGCAGAGTTGAAGAATGGAACTGATACCAGTTGTGTAATATGTGGTGATATTAACGCAGGTTAATTAACGTCTGTGGGTTAACACTGAATTTCACTGGGTAAATATATGCCTTCCTTCACTCTAATAGTACACTTGGTCCTTAACTCCATGCCACATAGATATAGATCAGGAAAACAAATTTGGAGTCCAGTGCTCCTGGAATACTGACTGTTACCCTACACTGCTCCTGATGAACAATGATTGATCCTGGAAGTAGTTCCTTGATAAGGACCAAGGACAGATTGAGAAGATCTGGCCTGTAGTGTCCTGACTAAATCTTAGCATTCATTTTCCATTGTTCAGTATTGCCCTACAATGGAAGGAGGAGCTGTTACTAAGATTATGCACTTCCTTGTTCTCTGTGTTTAGACTGAAAGCGGTATGGAGTGACAGCAGTGCTATTTGGTCTGTTACAGCCCATTAAGGACCAGTGCCTCCATCCACTGTAAGCAACAGATGAAAAATCTTCACTGCATTTTTAGTGCAGCCTGTGATTAATTACACTGATGTATTGGTCCATGACTCGCTCAAGGACATCTTGAACCTTTGAAAGTAAACAACTAATTGATTATTCATTGAATAAAATAATATAATAATTGAATAATTAGAATTAATTAACTGAATTAATAATCTTCATTTAACATCTTCAAAAGCATCTGGGCTCATGCCAGTGTTTCTCATTGCAGAAGACTTTAAAAGAATTACATTTTGATGTAACACAAAATGCATCAGTACTTTTCTTTTTTTAGTGGGGATTATAATAGCAAAGACTTTCTTTTTGAAGAATAGGAAGCCATATACCATTAGGAAATTATTTCAAAATAAAGATAATAAAACAACTTTGTCCTCTGTGGGGACATATTGCCTAAAAAAATGTCTACCAAATATGTTTTCACTGATTTTTGTTTGCTTGTTTGTTTTTCTTTGCATGACTGCAAGTAAAAATAAAAAAAAAAAAATAATCTCTTTTCTTCATCATTAGGGACATTAGGGACCAGGTGGTACGATATCTTCAAAAATATTTTCATCTGGTACAAGAAAGCATATAAGAACACTTTGTATTTGGAGTTTTCCTAAAGCAGCCAAGATCCAGTGAAATTTTTACCTCACATAAATTTCTTGGCCTTCTTTAGGAATGTGTTAAACATACTATTTATTAGTGAAATCTGCAAATAAGCATCACTCAGTTCAACAAAACATTAATTATAAATAGATCTTCTGCCAGATCTAAGTATTGGATGTTTATGAAATTTATTTGTGCATGTAGGGCAAAGACTGTAAAGCATAAATCTAGTCATTAACTTGAATAGCATGTACTTTTCTCATGTATTTCATAACATTTTTCAATTAATTGAAGTTCCTTCTTATGAAGTGAATGATCTCTATGGAATCTGATTCCTTCAGCATCCATTTTTCTTCCCTCTGTCTTCAGGGCTTGTATACTTCTTTTGCATATTAAAATCCCATTTTTCTTCAAAATATTTGGGTGCTTATATAAATGCATGCCTATAATTATTCCATGGACTTTAAATGATACAATAGTCTGAATGAATACCGTGACTGGAAAATTACATTTTGTACATCAGAGCTACTGAAAGCTTGAATTAGTTCAGATAAAACAAAACTGTAACTCAGATGGAGAATCAGGCTTGTTGTCTAAAATAAGATTTCCCAAAACAATTGCTCAGAAGTTAAGCTAAAACTGAAACCTCGGGGAGAAAGAAAGTATCATTATGTCTATCTCTTTATTTTATGGGTTTATGCTTTTTCCCACCTTCTGGTCTCCAGCTAGGATCATGAATGCAAAAAGGCAGTGAAAAAAGCTGTTCTAACACCACCTGCTCAGCAGCAGAAACCAACAATGCTCACAGCACAAGCACAGCTGCTTCTGTAGGAGTTTCAGCACAGGTTTACAAATTGATGAGCATGATGTTTGGGGGACTCTTACTTTATAATAAAAATAAAAATTACAGTAAAGGTGTCCAGTTGCTCTGTCAATGAAAATAGTCTACATCTGGAACCAGCCGTATGCTGTCAGTGAATACGTAACTTGCACTAACTTCTCAAATGAGGAATAATTTGGTCTGATTTAATCTGGGCTCATTAGGCAAGTTCAAGATAACACCAAGGAATTGCCAAAAATTGCCAGAAATATGTCCAAGTTTTTCATGTTTTTATTTAGATCTAAATGTATCTCCAGCTAGTTAGATTTCTTTTGTAATTCCTCCAAAGCCCATGTCTGTCTGAATCAATTGACATGGGGAGTTAAGCTGTGAGAGTGTTAGAAAGTTTTTAACAATGGAGGAGTTGGGCATGGAAAAGCAGCAGTGGTTCCAGGGCCTCTCTTCTGTTCAGGTATCACAGAGAGATAAATGCCACGAGCCAGAGCTGACAGTAACAGCCAGCACTGGAAGTAATTTAGTTTGAAGAAAATTCTAAAAGCAGCTAATGCAACACAATTTGACCAAAATGTACGTGTCTGGAGAGTGTCCAAATGGCTGGGCTCCTGTGGTCAAGGCATGAATTGGGTTGAATATTTTTCTAAAGTGAAATATTTAAAATGTCAATGTTGCGTCATACCCGATTCCATTATTCATTTCCCACCCTAAACATGCAGTGGTTCATAGGTGTCCATTCTGGCTCCCAATTGCTCCCACACACAGGTGTAAGGTGCAGTGTGATTTGCAGTGCTGGAAGTCCGTGAATACCAACCCCCCTTAAACTAATCACGTTGCAGGATGTTTCATAGGCAGTGATGCGAGGAAGTTCAGGGAGCTGTAGTGTTCCAATACAGGTATGTCCTTGTGAAGCTCTGTTTGAAAGACTACAACTCCCAGAATATTCCACTTTTTCATTAACTGCTGCAGAGCTTTTGTAAGATGACACCTGCTGCAGGAGAAAAAGAAATAAATAATGCCAGGAATCAATTGTTAGTGTGCAGAAAAAAAATTAGGAAAGCAAACTCTTAAACTGATACTCCAGAATCCATGTTAGGCTTGTTTTAGGTGGCTTGAGAAACTGAGATACAGAGGACTTCATACAAAAAGAAAAATAGCAATACAAAACCAATTATTTGTACTTTATGGAATCTCCTTTTCAAATTTCCAGCTTAGCAGTGAAAGGCTGCTCTAGATCTGAACTGGAGTTGAATTCCAAAAATACCACCCCAGAGGGCAATATTTTGTGCACATATAAATAGAGTCTGAATGGGAGAGCTTAGCAACACTATGGACTTGGGGGTACACTCGTCATCCTGGGAGGTATTCAGCGACTGGAGCATACCCCATAAGAAGACATATATAACCTCTTTTTATTTGAATATATTTACATATATAATTTGGTCTTACCAGAAATCATTTATGCAGTGCAGTAAACAGTGCATTTGAGAGGACTTGCATAAACTTCCAGTCCTGATCCCCAAATACTTCTACATGATTATTTTTACAACTGTGAACTTTGTTTTATTAATGCAAAAATAATTTGTTGAGGATTAGCTTCCAGCATATGCTAAAAGTTTCTGTATCTTTCAAATTCTTACCTAAAAATCAGTGCGCCCAGACAGCAGCACATCAAGACCACTTCAAATAATTTCCTGGTCCAAATATTCTGAAGACTGGTAATAACCCATGCCACAACAGAGTGAAATACCTGAAATACACTCTTAATACTTTTCTGATGTGCAACAACATCCCTCAGAGAAGCCTGAAACAGCACAATAAAAATGGAAGCTGCTACATATTGTAAGGCTATGAAATGGATTCTTTCAAACTGTGAATGCTTCTAGCATTATATTTTATTCAGTATTCAACCAAGGACAGATAGGGTCCATGCCAGGCACACTGCATTTTCTACAATTTTAGTTTCACCAGTTCTTTGGATTGGCCCTAGAGTTTCTGTGTGTCCCCTGGACATTAATACCTTCCTAAAGATGAAGTACCTTTATTCACTGTTATTACAGAGCAACAGTTTCTTCTCTGCAGTAATCTGCAAAGACTGCATCAGTGGCACAGTGATAATGACAGTAGCCAACTGTCCTAGTTTTGGCCAAGGACATGAGGAGGTGGAGCCTGGAGCCCTGTGGGCATGTCTAGGTTGTTATTCTATAATACGTCATCGCTGCGGGGGTGGAAGTAAGGGATTCGCACTGCCAAGAAGAACGGTGCATGGCTTCAGGTGGAGGAAAAGCGTGTCACAGAGATGGGTCTGCAGCCATTTTTGTCTTTTTCTGGGGGAGCCAGTGGCGAGGGAAGTGTGGGGTGGCACTGATCCTGACCAGAGAGTTTGTCCACGATTGATTTTCTTTCATTGTCTTGGGCACGGGGGGAAAACATGGTGGAGGGAGTGCTGGGGTGGTGCCAGTTGTAGTCATGTCACATGACCTCGGACTCGGTGAGCATTTTCCATGTAATCACCCTCTTTTATACAGTGTTGTTATTAGTATTGTTGTTGCTACTGCTCATTTTCTTATCTCATTACTGTTTCCAATAAATTTTTATCTCATCCCATAATCTCTGCCTTTTGTCTCTCTCTTTCACTGGAGGGGGTGGGGGACATGAATGGGTGCATGGGGCTTAACTTCCAGCTGGGTTTAAACCATGACACCAATCCATGAATTGTTTGTTTACACTTGACTTCAATTCACCAAGAAAGATATGCACACCACTAGATGACAAGATGATCATGACTATAGACATTCAGAGAATGATATGTTATTTGTACTTTCAATTTGGAAGAACATCTGGTAGGTCAGAAAATAAGTACTCTATGGATTTCCATGCTTCATACATAATTGTAAAGTCTATGGTATTGCAAGCTATGTACTAAGTACTCTATGGATTTCCATGCTTCATACATAATTGTAAAGTCTATGGTATTGCAAGCTATGTACTATGGTCTTTAGCCCATGTTCAATTATGCTATAAATGCCTGACCTGAAGTAAGGAGCTCCTGTAATTGCAGAAGGGGTTTTCCAAGCATGCAAGGGAATGAGCTTGCTTCTGCACATCACTTAGAGGTGTGGTGTATCTTCCTCAATAGTGTCAGACAACCTCTTTCAATAACTTTCTTCTTCACTGGAAATTATAATTTTCACCTTCTTCCTCCTCCCCTCATTAGGTTCAATATCTGTACCTTGTGGAAGCAGAAAGGCAGCTAGTTCCACTTTGTCTTGAAAACCAGAACTACAGCTTTACCTAACACGGTCTGCTCTTAAATGGCAGGCTGTTGCACCTGAAAGGACTGACAAGATCTAGCCTTCAGGGTCTAACAAAGCTTTATGCTTTTCATTCCATGATCTACCTTTTCCCTGGAACTTAGCTGGAAACGATCTGGGTGAAAACTGAAGAGAAATCTCAGTCTTTACTCTTTTAAATGTGCTAAACTTTTAAAGCTAAGAATCAGAGAAAATGACAGAGGAACACTTCATATTTTAGGATTAAGAATTCCATCTTTTGATCTCACTACAAAGCAGGAGAAAACTTTGGGTGTGTGTTATAGTGTGTTGGTGAAGAGCATGGATGGTTTAGGGCTTCTGCCTGGGAAACCCAAGGAAGATAAATAGAGGGTCTAACTATGAGCAAGCCGCAAAGATCTTATTGTAGATCCTGAGCTTATCTATATAATGAAAGATTAACTTTTGATAACTTTTCTACACTTCTTGAATTTACATCATTTTACCAAAACTGGAGGCATCTTAACCTTGTTGCTGGCATCCCTTCATTGCAAACTGATCTTTTCAGAAATAAATACAAATGTAAATCAGTCAGGACATCTTTAGTTCCCATATCCATTGCAGAAAAGACAGAAATTAAGTTTGGCATGGTCCTCTTTCAGAATATGATCTTCAGAAAGCAAATAGCAACTTCTACCTTTTAAGAATGTGGAAGAAAACATATGATAGTGTAAATTCTACAACTTTATTATTATTATGATTTATGTGCCTCAATTTAGATATCCAAACTGAAAGAGAAAATCCTCAGCTTATCATCTGAGACTATCCAGATAATATTTCTTCGCGTGCTTTTACAAGGGGATCCAGTGCATCCTGAGAGTTTTCTATCATGCATGACATGAATCACATTCTGGAGGTGCATATTTTCCTCTATTTAGGAGCAGGTGAGATGGACCTCATCCTCAAAGTCCAAAAATTCAAAGACGGTAAAAAATTCAATGTTTAAATTACATTAGTCATTTTCATGTAGGTTTAGCTATACTCTTAAAACATGAGACAGTGCTGCATACAAGTGATTCCGATGTATTTTTGTAGCAACGTGGTGTACTCCAGGCTAAAGCCTACAGGCAAAGTCTGAACTATATAAATATAGTCTGGGGAAAATCAGAGCTGGTAGCAAAAGAGGGAGCAAACTAAGCTGATGTATAATCACACCTACTAGTTCAGTATTACATTGCCCCCCAGTCCTACAGCAATGGCATAAAAAAGGACCTGAAGTCCCATCAAATGCTGTCCGCCACACATGCCTTGTCTGGTCTGAGACTTGCACATAGCAGGAGCTTGGTATGTTTAATTTATTTCCTGCTTCTGTTTTTGATTAAAAGGAGAACAGAAGGGACAGAAGGTGTGTGTTCTGTGTCAGCTTTTGCAATGAGTTTTCTGTTATCTCTTTGTTCTGACTGTCCTTATTTCCTGGCTATTTTGTTAACAATCTGCCTGCAACTAGTTGTTTTGGGGTTTTGGTTGTTTGTTTGTTTGTTGTTGTTGTTGTTGTTGTTGTTGTTGTTGTCGTTGTTGTTTTTTGTGTTTTTGTTTTTTGTTTTTTTTTTAATTAATGTTATGTCTGATTTTAGTAGAAAAGCCAAAGAAAGATCTGTATGTAGAATAAATCCCTTTTATACTCAGCTCTGCAATATACCATTTAATGCTCTGTTTCAGTAACCCTGCTTACAATCACTTGCCTTCATCTGTCATAGCCATTGTAAAGGGAGTAGTAGTGTTACTGTATAATAGGCAGGCTGAAATAGCATTTACAGTGTGGATGGCTTTCCTTCATTCAGGTGACATGTCCTTCCCTCCATTCCACCATATATCCAACCATCCATCCATCTGCCTCTCTAAGGTTACATAGATACAGTGTTACATAGACATAGATATTTGTGTCAATACTGCATTATATGTCTCTAAGCCAATTAGTCTACTTTTTTTTTTTTTTGTCAGAAATATATGTAATTTCACTGCTGATTAGTGGACATTTGCACAGTACCTACTCTGTTATGATTAAATGATTTGCTGCAGAACTGGAATGCCATGCTGGAATGACTTTTGATACGTTTACTGCGAGAAAGAAAGATGTGAGATTTTCAGACTGCAAAGAAGAAGATAGAGGAAGAAGTAATGGAAAAGGAGAAAGGTAGGTGGAGGCTCACATTAGTGAAAGACAATTTGATTTTAAGTTAAATTTAAACTATGTGAAGTACCAAGAAACACTGCTTGGTGAAGGAGGATTGCTTCTCATTCACCAGCTTAAAATCTTATTTTTTTTTCTGCTCTGTATCAGATCAATAAGACAATCTGGCTTTCAGTCACACTGCAGACATACTGCATTCCAAGAAGGTAACTGGGGAGAAGCACTGATAAACCCGCCTGTTGTGAATGATACAAAATCTATTAGCCCACTTATATGACAGACATAGGTTCTAACACTCCGAACTATTGAATACTATCAGTTTAAGCTGGAGCTTAAAATTGTCAGATATTTAAAAAAAAAAAAAAAAAAAAAAGGCAGTCTATGGTATTTTTCTGATAAACATGACTCCATAGGTCCCATTTGATTGGGACTTGCTGATACCTAGAAAAGTTAAACTGATCAGAATAATTGCTCTTTGATCAGAATTAATATTTGACCAAATTTAACACTGGATTCAACTGAGCTTACTCTAAGCTATCAGTCTCAATCCTGTCAGTATTTTGATATAAAAGATTGCAAAGGAAGATTAAAAGTAGTAATTTCCTTCTTGCTTTGCATTTCCAGGTGAACATGATCAGGACTGATGAAATGTCAGACAAAGTACTTCTAGGTCATGTACAATTATTTTCTCATTCTTTTATAAGCCAAAAGGATGAAAAAAACCCACAAAATCAATTACAAAACATAAAGATATGCTAAGCTAAATGTGAAAATGCTAAATTATCCATTTAAAGATGTCAAACTCCAAATTTAACCTAAACCCCAAGTATGCTGAAATTTTTCTTTCAAAATCTGTTACAGATTTTGTAGTCACATTTGTTGAAAATGCCTAAATGTATGTGTCTTCAATAAACTATCTTTTGATATACCAAATGCTAGAAATATATAGAAGATATGAAGAATACTATCACTGTCAGTTTTTTAAAACACACATGTTTTTTATGTAAGAAATTTTATCTGCCAATATTCTGCACAAAATATCCTGTAAGACCTATGACTGCATTATTGCATTAACTGTTTTGGACTCTTATACTAAGGGGAAAAATGTCTCAGTTAAAGCTTCTTACCTCTAACCCTTAACCACAGGCCAAGTTCTCTTCACAAAATTCATGCAGAAATTTCTCTTGGACTGTTCTTCTGCTGACTTTTTTGATCAGTCCATCCAATAAAGTTATGGTACGTTTCAGTTATTATATGCTATCTTTTGGTAACCATTTCAAGGTAATAAGCCACATCTTTTAATGACTTAAATACCAGATACAGGATGTTTCACAAAAAGACACCATTTTTAAAGAACACTCAGATATTCATTGAGCTGTGGGTGCTTGGCTGGAGAATGGAAGGTCACAGTGCACAAATGGAAGTCATGGAAGCATTTTTTGATAGGAAACATGCTCCTTCAGCTGTATTCTGAGAAGGAAATATGTGAGTTGAAAGATAAGTTTGCTCTTTCACATGAACTGAGCTTCTTCAGTGAAGATGTGAATTCAAAGTGAAAACGGAAGGTTGAGCAGCCACTCCAAAGACTGCAGAGGTTTCTATGTGGGTCAGTACACTGGTGTTTAGAAGTATGACTCTTTGAAGCATCTGGACTCATTTCATAACAAGTTCCAGAGTGCCTTGATTTTTCTAAGGGTAGATCTGAGCCTCTCCTTGCAAAAAGTATGCAGTTATCTCTGAGAGACAGCACTCCACTATGTTAAAAAAGAGTGAGTAGCACTTTTCACTAGCTTCAGTGTGTGATGCTACTACGCAAAAAGGCCAGATGAGAAAAGGCCTTTATTACTTACCAGGTACTGTCCTCATGAGAATTCTAACTCATTTCCATTGGCTTCACTGACAACTAACATTTTAATAATGCATGGTCCCGATAGCACAGTAAAGCTCACACATAAAAAAAAAGAAAGGCAGACCTGGATTTTCTACCATTGGCAACAGAACAATTTAGCAGTTTCCAGCTCTGTTCCTCAATCATACTGAACACCAGAATTTTTGAAGGATCCATTTCTGGAGAGATTAAGCAAAGCAGGAGAAAAATATTTTGGATCTGATGCCAAGATAAAATTGCAGGACTTGAAATGGTAAGAGAATACATGTTGATTTCAAAGTTGTGCACTATTACCACCATTGTTATATACTTGGCAGCGTCTTTCATCATTTTGGTTTGGACATTTTTCCAACAAACATCCTTTTTAATATTATTTATCTTTATGATAATCCTTTATCTTTATGGTCTTAATGGCCTGAGGAAGTCAGTACATTCCCAGTGAGGAGGCTTGTCCCTCTGCTCAGCTCTTTTGGAGGCATTCATACCTGTACAGTGAATACTACTTTGAACTTGCACTAGGAACAATGAGACAAGGTTTTTCTTTCAGCTTTCTGTATTTTAGAAGTTATGTCACATTCCTAATGTGTCTTTGACAACACAGAAGTAATTTCTACAATAGACTACTATGTTGCTTCACATAATGGAATGCAGTAGTGTTGAGGCATTATTTGTGAGGAGACTTTATTTTTTCTTACCTTGTATTAAAAAAACCAAAAAACAAACAACTTCCAAATGGTTGACAAGAAAAGGAACTTCTTGAAATGGTAGGACTTTGTTTAGTTATGAAACTGGCCTGGACGTTCAGAGTAAATATATAACCCATATGGTTTTTGGCTTGTGAGCTATACGTGCTACTACTTTTCTCCTTTGTCATATATATTGACATATATGGTATATGCTACATCATAGTGAAGTACAAAAAAACCCCTTTTGCTAAAAGGTAAAGAGTTTCATTTTTATGTGGAAAATCTTTCATATTGGTGGCTGGGATTCCTTGCTTAAAATATTCTGAAATTTTCCCTCATCTCACATTAACTTCATTGGAATTCTTCAGTGTTAAGAATGAAGACAATTACCTTTTTATTTAATTTGCCTAAATAATTAATAGAGCAACCTGACTGCAGGCCATAAAGTGAAGAGAAGAAATAGTGACTTCAAAGAAGGCGTATTCATACACTCATAGAAACATTAATATTGGAAGGGACCTCACGAGGTCCTTCAGTTCAAGTCCCCTGTTCAAAGCATTCCTAGCTTCAAAGTTAGATTACACTAGGTCCAGCTGAGTTTGGAAAATCTCCAGAAACTGAGATCCCACAAACTCTTCCACAGCTGTATTTATGTTTCCATATTCAGCTACTCTGACAGGAATTTTTTTTGCCTTACACCTAGATGGGTTTTTCTTTGTTGAAACTTATAATTGTTGCTTTGGTCCTTTTCCTGTGTGTTTCTGAGAAGAGGTTGGCCTCAACCAAACATTCCCTCTTAGCCTTCCTTTGTCCAGGCTGAATGAACCCATCTCTGTCAGCTTCTCCCCAACCACCATAGTGGCCTTCAGTTGGACTCTGTCCAGCTTGCTGACATCTGCCTTGTTCTGAGGTGCCTAGACCTGACCTCACCAGTGAGGGAGAAAGAGGAACAACCACTTATTTTTATGTGCTGGTTCTGCTTTCTCAATACGACCTCATGTGTAGTTATGACAAGAGTTCACTGACAACTCATGTACAACTTGCCATCCACCAAGATACTCAGGATCTCCTCTGAGGAGCTGCAACTTAATTCCTCTGTGCCTAGCCTGAATGTTTCTGGATGTCCTTTAATCTTCCACCATTACACCAGCGTCAGAAGAGGTTTAATCAATGTGCTCCCCATATTCAAACATGTTTTGTATAGTACCACGGAAGACCAACCCTGGGGAAACTTACCAACTGCACCGATCTGTACGCGGCAGTGCTGCAGTTAAATTGCAAGCAAACCCTACTAGAAGTGGTTTTGGGCATGAAGCCTGCAGAAAGAGGAATAAGCAAGACCACAGGAATGAAGACACAGCTCTTCCTGAAATTTCTTAATGACTCCCTGTCAGTGCAAGAGTTCTTCCCACCTTGTAGCTCCAGTCTTCAAAGATACTCAGAAATATCTAGTGGAGAGTCACAGTAACAGAGCTGAAGACATTTCTTTCCACACCTGCCCATATCATCTCTCTCCTGGATATTGCCACATCTGAAACAGGGAAGTAGAATGAAGCAGAATTTCTCTGCACCTAGCTTAAGTATGCAATGTATTCACTTAAAGTGCTACTAGAGGAGCAGACATTGAGATAAAAACAATCGCAGTAATATTCACAAGAAAACATTGCCTAGGCACTTGTAATTTGAAGCTGTTTGAATCCTGGTACCTTTAGTTGTTCGTTGTCTGTGCTGCCCTAACCTTGTTTTATCTCTTTTTCAGGAAAAACCAGAGCTGTGTGCTTTTGCATCATGACTCATTTTTCCTAAGTGGTAGGTAAACCCTCCTTTATATATTTGCTGTATATGCTGACAGAATCCAGATGCACTTTTTCAACACCATCTTCAGTTACTCAGCTGTCAATGAGATTCAGGAAGGTTTCAAAGTGTTTCCTAAGAGCAACTGGAGCCACTATTTGCTGATTGTTTATCTTATTGCCATCTGACATACAGGTCTTACACACACACACACACACACACACACACACACACACACATACACACATATATATACATGGAGATTTTAAATTAAACAGATGACAGTTCCAAACCAAAATGAAGGTGGTATTTCTTCCCCAAAGCATGGTTAAACAAGGGAATTCATTGGTACAGGGTATTGTAGATGCTTCATAAAGTTTAAAAAGCCATAAGAAAACTTCTGAAAGGAAAATTCATAAAAGCTATTAAATATGGAGATATCATCTTTAGCTCAAGATTTCCTTGGGCTAAAGATACAGAGAGGCTAGAAGAATGTATAGAAGGGGAAATACTAGAACTTCTCCATTTTTATACTCTTCTCTGAGTATTTGCTCTTAGCTAGAGTTAGAAACAGAATATGGAGCTAGAACTGCAGGCTGGTACTGTATGGCCTGACTTATTTTCTCATGCCAGCTGCTAACTACAATATAGCACCAAAACCAGGAACAACAAAGCTGTATTTCTTGAGCTCAAAATATTTGGAAAGATATTCCAACCCTGTGCATGCCATACTTTAGGACCAATCCCATACACATCATCTGTATGTCACGAGAAGAAAATCTGTCCTGCATAGAATCTTTTGTTCTGAATCTTCTTCCACCTTTGCATCACCTACATCAAGTAGCACTATAGCAACTCTCACTGTTGAGCAGGATGTGTCAGCACATGGTGCAATTACCATATGCTTATTTTAGTCACAAAGGTATATGAATAGAATATTCTTAAAGACTGATTTCCACTAAAAAAAATTAGCATCCACTATTACAGAGTTATAAAAGAAAGCCATATTCAATTTAGAAAAATGAATTGATTTCTTTGGTTATGAGGAGTGTGTGTTAGAAACAGCAAAATTTTCCTAAAAACCCCCCTAAGTTACATGCTTACAAGTGGGAATCCTTCCTAGGATTATATGTGTACTAAGGATTCACAAATTTCTCAATCTTTCAATTCAAATCCATCTTATATTACCAGAATAACAAAGCTTTTGCTGTGCTCCTGGGGATTATGAAATGTGTAGAGGTAGACTTGTATCAAGTCAATTTTATTTTGTTTTTCACTCCATTTCTTTCAAAATTTTGTCTTCAAAAAGCTTCCTTCTGGCTTCAGAAGTCCCTATTTAATACATAACTACTGATGGACTAAACCACTAATGCATTATTTATTAGGTACATCTTCATTACATGCTAGCTTCAACATCTCATCTTTTGGGTGTGTGCAAGTGCTTCATGAAGCATTGGCATTCCTTCTGTAGTTTTCTGTTTTATGAAAAATAAATGTTTATTTGCTGAAAATAAAAATCCCATAGTTCAGTGATCTGAGTGCCTGTATTATGCTGGATCAAGAATCTCAATCCAGTGGATTCAACAGTAGCCTGCTAAAGTACTTCTGAGCTTTACACTCACTCTGGGGTTTAGCTCCTCTTTGGTCTGATTCTCCAACAAGAGGATGACCTGACTAAAAATAATTTAGGGATTTCTTGTATAAGCTGATCCTCCTTATGACAGGCAATTCCAAAAGAAAGACTTTTTCATAACCAGCTAGAATAGCCAACTCTATTTTTCTCTGCCTGACAGTCTTCTATCTGACAATGCAGTTTGCTGCAGAAAGCCTTGAAATATAGTAAGATTTCCTCTCGACTACAAGAAACAAGTCTAGGAGCTACAGCTCTTGGTGTTTTCTGAACATTTCCACAGTTTTTCCTTTCAGGCTGATTTTACTCTGGCCTAAGGAATAAGTGTCCTTTCACAGTCGAGGTATGTCTCCGGTGCACTGTTGAAAAACAGCTCCCAGTTCATTTTCATCTAAAAGAAATCTGATTTGTGAGCCCCGAGACCACTCCATAGCGTATCCAAAGCACTAAGTATAGGGGAGGCAAAAGGGAAAGTTCAGCTGATCTGAACCAAAAAACTAATGTAATGCATCCACACATGTTTACCATTGCACAGTACCCAAGCAGGAAAGCAGGGCATGCTAGTGGATGTGTGTTGCCTTGCTCAGGCATCCAGTTTGCATATGAGAGGTGTCCACTTTGGAAAACTGGGAAGGCTCTTTCTGCTTTTGCTACATTTATGTGCTCTGTGCACAGCAAGGAGTATTTGTTCTGTTTTGCTTACCCACTTTGAATATACTTTCAAGAGGAATTTCAGGGAGCAAGACCCATACTTGCATGCATTCTTGGGACCTTGAAATGCCTGCACTTGTCAGTGGCATCCTGTGACTATCTGTCCCTACAGAGCCTATTAAAATGTTTTGGTAAAAAAAGGATTTACTCTACTGCATGCCTATAAGGATCACTGGGGGAAACCTTAAACAAGAGCTCACACAACTGTATTCTAGTTCTGTTTCCAATTTTTTCACTAATTGCTTGAATCATGGCATAAGAAATACTTTAAAATTCTGTAAATTATGTCAGCTTCCAAAAAAGCCGCAAACACTTGGGATTAGATCACGGTTCAAATTATATGGATAAACTGGAGATAGGGTCAACAGAGTCCAAAATCAATATGGTGAAACTTGCTAAAAATTAACGTACTAACTGTGTAGAAAAAGACATGGACTCCATTCAAGGCCTATGTTTAAATATTCACAGTGCCGCCCTTTCTGAGAAATGTTGACAAGCTGCAGAGAATCCTTCAGAAAAAGTAGAGTCAAACCAGGTTCAAGAAGAATGAGGAAATGATGGGTGAATTTGTTACTTTAGTTCTGAAAAAAACCCAAACAGTAAAGTCCTACTAAAAGTTGCATAGACTGTAGAATTTCTTCTTGAAGGTTTTTTTTCACAGCTGATCAAATTAACTCTTCTTAAGGTTTATGTAAGTGTCCTCAAATCCATTTCAATGCAAAATGGCCTCTTGAAATTTCTCCATCTTTACATTTCTATGTTTTGGTGATAAGAAGCACCACTGCCTTTATAAATAATGGAGACTTGGGGACTCTCAAAGTCTACATGCCATCAGAAGCACTACTCTCCAGCTATGAAAAGGTTACATTCACAGGACATAGATACATGGAGCTGTTAAAGTGGCTTTAGAAGTAGCCACCAAATACAATATAAAATTTTTCCTTAAAAGTATGTTCACTCACAGTGATGTTGAAAGAAAAAAAAATTCTTTTCAGATGCACATTTGGGAATAATCTAGTTGATACAGACTTTTCCAGAGGGAATAAAGGGTTTCTAAATGTCAACACAATTAATAAGATGCTGAGTCAGAGGAGAGTATTTGTGTGGAGGGTGGCTAACAGAGGTCTTCCACTAGCAGATCTTTGGCATTTGAATCAACTTCATTACTGAAGTTACATGTAAATATTCTCTCTTCCATAAACAGCCATTGAACACTTTTTTTCTTATTTTTTTCTTGGCATATTTTTTACTCTTACCTAGCCATTTACTGTTTGAGTACTAAAATGATAGGAATTTGCCATGGAAAAAAATGTCAGGGAAGTTACAACTTTGTTAAAGAAAACATTTTTCCCTCTCCATCTCTGCAACGAAACCTTTCTTTTTCTGAACAGAACATCTTAGGGGTAGCTCCATTTCATAAAAGATGTGAAGTAATCACAGTCAAGGCAACGATGACTGACTGGTGGCACTCTGGTTACTAATCTCTGGAGGGATATTCAGGCTGTGCTATTAAACAGCATGTCCCAGTCTGCCAGCATCCCTCCAGCCAGCTTACCACGTTTTGTGTTTGCCAAAGTAAAAAATGCCTGGCAGTCAGGCAGAGTTGCCATAGTAACTGGGAAAATGGTGGCAAAACATAAACAAAAGCTTTAATAAGACTTTGGTAGTTATTTACTTTTTTATCTCAAGTATTCAGTGGTATTGCAGGCTCCTTTTTTAACTGTTTCATGTCTCATAAACTACTGCTGATACTACTTGGCCTGCAAGGCTGAGCTTTAGTGTCCTTGTTAAACAGATCTAACTGGTACATTTTCAATAAAAAATATGTATTGGTGTAGAAATTTTACTCAGTTTGGAGCACCATGCATACACTTATTGTGATAATTTGATTATGAAATCAGTTTAACCCTGCCAATTTTAATCACTTTACAGAAGCATAAAGCTGCAATAATACAGAGCAGGCAGTCTTAAACAAGGCTTAATTCCCCAATGTATGATTTGCTGGTTTCTACAGTCTTAATTTGCACTGTCTATTTAACTTCTCAGTTTGGGATTATAAATGACAGAGTACACCTTTACTTTTTGTTGTTTTATTAGGTACCAGATTATTTCATGATCTCCTGTGTTTGATTTTTGTGGGGCTTTGTTTATTCCAAAACACATCCAGTATATAATATCTACGAAGTAAACCTGGGGAACTCACCCACTATGACCACATGTACACCTTGAAGCGGTATCCTTGCCACAAATTTTGTGGAATATCCCTACTTAAGGGTAATATTTTCATCTTTACCAAGAAAGATCATAAGAAAAATCTAGTGAAAACCACTGCAATCGACTGACTACTTTTTATAAACACAACTACATGACACAATTACTCTAAATGTTCCCTCTGAAAATTCTTCACATACTGTGTGTTCCGGTTTTATCTCCAAGAGCTCCATAACACTTTATTAAAAACAGACCTCAGAGATGCTTCTTAAACAATAACAGAGAATATTACTTCAGTAAATCAGGTTTGAAAATGTTTTGCAAAGCAGTTGGGCATTAATGAAATTGTTCCAAAGGTCACTAGGTTTAGTTCAATTTCCCACTAAGTAGAGATGAGAGCTCAGTGAATAATTAATAGCAAATGATTGAATGAATTTCACCTTCCCATTGTAGTTACAAGCTCATTCAGCAAGTCACCATACTCTCAAGAATGTTTTGAAATCATTGTCTTGGTTGTTTCTCACACTTTCTACTTGTGTAGTGTTTGAGCTGGTCCACCTCTTGGCATCACATTGCTAGACCACAGAGAACTTCGGGTCTGCTAGTTCCCTAATCTCTTCCAGTTGCATTCCCTCATCTCTCCTTGCACTGGAAATGCAAGCCAGCAGAAGTACTCATACTGTACCAATGGTAGAGTGCCACAGCTCATCAAACATACCTAAAGGATGAGAACTAATCATAAAAATAGGGCTAGGAATTCTGGAAGTTTTACAGTTCAAGATTCCCATTAAATACAGCCCTGGGTTGCAATACATTTGTTCATTGCATATTTTTGCAGGAAAAGGTTAAAGAAGCAGTCAGATATTTGAGGGGGCTTGTCTGCAGCTTTAAAGTCTAAAAAAAGAGTGCTGTCACTACATACTCTGTAATCAATGTTTTTAAAGCTGAGAGAGCAATTCAGCTGAATGATAAAACTGCTTACCACAGTGATTAAACAAAGAACATGCAGCATCTTAAGAGAAGCAGCCCATCAAAATCAACAACTCCAGGCATCAGCAGAGGTTACAAAAGCCTTATGATAGACTGGATAACCATATCCACAATAAAAATGCTTCTTGAGAAGAAAATGAGGATCAGCCTGTCTCTAGGCACCTGCAATAAGGCAGCAAGAACTTCTAACTCAGTGAGTCTGAGGCATGTCATCACAGCAAAAATGGAGTTTGGTTTTTCTTGTTTGCACACTTCAAACTTGTGTATTATTCAACTGGATTTCTTCCTGTGACACCAAACTCAGTGATCAATTTTAGTGTTATATTACATTTGTCTTTTTTTTTAAAACATGTTCACTGGAAATTACCAAAGTTACCAAATTACTAAAAAAGAACAATATGTCTATTAAGGTTTAACAGTAAAATGAACAACAAACGGTATTGTTGTCTCCCCTATTACGCGAAATACTTGCTTTTTCACAAAGGACTGCATGTGCAGCTCTTTACCTTGCATTTTCAGGTTTACTTCTGCAGGCTATCCTTTTGCTTTGAAGCATTTCCAAGAAAAAGAAATCCTTGGAAATTCTTTGGTTTCTCCACTGAGTGCTAATAAGCCTCTTCAATCATATCTAAATCTGTCTATTTTAGCTGCAAGTAAGTCTCAAAAAATCTCCTTTGTTTGTGTTTGAGTATTGTTTGGGGTTTTTTCCTATTTTGTATGCAAGTAGTATTTATAAAAGAAACACTTCTGATTGACATGAGTAACAAAATCTGTAATTTAATCTATCTGATACTGTGATCTCACAAGTATGTTAATATGGAAGAATTTTAAATAACAATTATCTGGTGAGTTTCAAAAGACTCATGGATGTTGCAATAATTCAGTGCCACAGGTCTCTAACAGCTAGATTTCATTTTGGTCCATCTAGAGCAGTGCACTGAGTGGGAACAAATATTTATCCTCAATATGTCAGTCTTTTCATTGAGAGAACAAACAAATCTGAGTTCACAAAGAAATTTTTGTCAATGTACACAAATTTTTGCCAATTTTTGCACATCCCACAGTCCAAGATAACCTCTACAGATCCATCTAGGGATCCTATGACAGGGTGATAGGAAAATCAGGTAATAGTGAGTTGAGATGAACAACAAGAAATAGTGCAGACAAGACATGTATTTTCAGCCATGCCCTTCTGGATTTAGATCATTTTCACTTATGTAAGAAAAGGCACTTCCTTTCACCTAGTGTTCTCTGAAGAACTGAGAGTCCCCACACTTTTTCTTCCTTAAAAACTAAGATAAACAATCCCCTTTACAAAAGTTTTCTAGAAGGAAAGTTCAGCTCACTGGCTTCTGAGGAGCTATTATTCCAAGAATATGTGGGAGACATATTCCAAGAATATGAAGGTTCATCTGTTTGGCTTAACAGACAGATCCAAGCTAACATGCTCCCATAGTAGGCTGATGAAGTTATTCTTTCTTCTCTGTACCAATGCCATATTTACCAAGTAACGAAGCCTGACTGAATGCAGGAAGTACCCCACTCTCTAACTTTCCTAATGGAACTTTCAGAAACCGAAGTTTACATCTACAATATTATATTTTTCTTTCTTCATTCACAATAATGTTCGATTAAGAGGGGGAAAATGAAAGAATGCCAGTCAAGACAGTTGTCATGATTTAACCCTAACAGGCAACTGAGTACCACACAGTCACTTGCTCACTTTCTTACCCCCCATTCCCACTCTGCAAATGGGATGGGGAAGAGAATCAGGAAAGAAAAGAAAATAGAACTTGTATGCTAATCATCATCACCATCATCATCATCAGGAAAGAGTGAGAGAAAACCCAAGACAGACAAGTGATGCACAGTACAGTTCTTTACCCACTGACTGATCTTCAGACCATCCTTGAGTCAGAAGGGCCTCCTTCTGACCAACTCCCCCCAGGCTGATATCCTGGGAGTGATGTTCTATGGTATAGAACACCCCTTTGGCCAGTTCAGGTCAGCTGTCTCATCTATGCTCCCTCTCAGGTTTTTGTGCACCTGGCAGAACATGGGAAACTGAAGAGTCCTTGACTTAGGATAAACACTAGTTAGCAAGAGTGAAAACATCAGTGTGTTATCAACCTTATTCTCATACTGAATCCAAACCACAGCACTGTACCAGCTACTAAGAAGAAAACAAGCCCTAACCCAGGGCAAAAGCTGGACAATACTGAAAATTCCTGGAATAGTTTACTCAACTTTCCCCTCCCCACAGACATGGTTTAGGGAACACCTAAACAGAAAAGGAAATTTAATGCAGGGCACACATATTCTCTAGATCATTTTGTCAAGTGACATAGTGACTAAAGTTGGTGCACTGCTTCCTGCTGGCAGACGCTGGAGAAGCCTACACAGCAGCTGAGAAAAAGGAGTATCAAATCTGTTGCTCAACAACTGTCAAAGTGTGAAAGGTGTAGCACTTGGCCACCACAATGCTAGGGAGGTGATCTAGTTTTGGCCAGAACCCAGATGTTAGTGGATACCACAAGTCATTACTAGGGGCAGGGGAAAGAGACTCTCTCTGGCTTCTGAGGAGCGAGTGGCATTCAGTCGAAAAAACACGGCAGCATTGTCTGCCCTTGTTCATTGTCTCAGGGTCTGCAGTGAGCACTTTAGCATGTGACTCATCCTTTCTTTGTATATTTTTGTTATAAATATTGTTACTGTTTGCTTTCTTATCTCATTGCTGTTTCCAGTAAATTGTTCTTATCTCAACCCACGATCTTCACCTTTTGTGACTCTGATTCTGAACTCTATCCTGCCAAAGCAGGAAGGGGAAGGGGAAAAGGGAAGAGAGGACCAAGTGAGTGGCATGTTTTTGTGAGAGTCTCGGTGGGGGCACTTAACTGGGGAGTACCATTCCTAAACCACAACAGGATGCTACTGCATCTGAACATTAGTGTCTCATCAGAACCAGGAGAAGCAACTTTGTGAGCAGAGAAGTTTCTCTAGACCCAGAAAGCCTGTGACAGTGACTTTTTCCAGAATTTTTTTCTAGAGTATTTAACAAATGGTGTGTTGTGCTCCCTCCAAAAGGGATTACAATCTTGTTTAGAAAGATAGGCATAAAATACATTCCTGCATGACTAAGAGCCCCTTGTATAGCTAAATTATGTTAAGCTATGAATGCTGACTTGAATGGTGCTTGCTTTGTAGAGCATAAGGAAGGGCAGGCTCATTTCATGCTCTGATGAAAAATACCTGAAGCTTAAGGTGGAAAATTTAACAGGAAATTCTAGTGTTTTGCAGATTAAAGAAAAGTTTTTGTCCTTTAGACACATAAAGTAGGGAGTCCCTGCACAGAGTCTTTGACAAATTAGAGGACTGGGCAATCACCAAGCATATGCAGTTCAACAAGGGAAAGTGCCAGGTTCTTCACCTGGAATGGGACAACCCTGGATGTACATACAGACTGGGGAATGAGACACTGGAAAGTAGTGCTGTGGAAAGGGACCTGGGGATTCTGGCTGATGGCAAGGTGAATATGAGTCAGCAGTGCCCTGGCAGCCAGGAGGGCCAACTGTGTCCTGGGAGACATCAGGCAAAGCATCGCCAGCTGGTCAAGGGAGGGGGATTGTCCCGCTCTGCTCTGCACTGGGACGGCCTCACCCTGAATATTGTGTGCAGTTTTGGGCACCACAATGTAAGAAAGATACTAAACTATTAGAGAGTGACCAAAGGAGGGCAATGATGATGGTGAAGGGCCTTGAGGGGAAGCCGTGTGAGGAATGACCATCAACCAGGTTTGTTCAGCCTGAAGAAGAGGAGACTGAGGGGACACTTCATTACAGTATGCAGCTTCCTCAGGAGGGGAAGAGGAGGGGCAGACACTGATCTCTTCTCTGTGATGACCAGTGATGGAACCCAAGGAAATCACCTGAAGTTGTGTCAGAAGAAATTTAGTTTGGGTATAAGAAAAAGGTTCTTCACCTGGAGGGTGGGTGGATGCTGGAACTGGCTCCCCAGGGAAGTGGTCACAGCACCAAGTCTGACAGAGTTCAAGTGGTGTTTGGATTATACTCTTAGGCACATTGTGTGACTCTTGGGCGTGGTCCTGTGCAGGGTTGGACTCGATGATCCTTGTGGGTCCCTTGCAACTCAGCATATTCCATGATTCTGTGAATATTAACAAACCATACTCCTCAAACATGGAGTTCAGACAGCTTCAGTGTTCATGCAGGAATCAGTGCAGAGACAGGGCTAATAGTTCTCCACATGTGGGTGTAAGATGCTGTGGCTCCCCTGGCTTGGTTGTCACTTGGATGATCGTCATAGTAATGTTAATGATAACAAGATTCTCGCCACTGAATGTCACTTGTTCTAGCTATTTTAGTTGTGATGATACTAAGAAATGAAGCTCACAGCAGATTATAAGGGGACACAACCAGGTCTTAATGGCAGAATAACATCTCCCGGTTTAGGATACCACTGGAACAACCATGAGAAAAGGAAATGTAAAACACTGGGGCTTTATCCGTAATGAAGGTTCAACTTGGATCTGGAACTGGCAAGAGGAACTATTGAGAAAGAATAACTTTTGAAAAAGAATATTAAGGTCCTTTCTTCTTCTTCTTCTTCCTAACAAATGGCTTCTTCTCTCTATTAAACTGCAACTCTTCTGTGGTTTGGGGGAGTGCCTTCTGTTGTGGGAGCAATTTCCTAGAGTTAGCTATTTTTATATCCTCATTTTGATGTTTAATAACTCGATTTTTTTTCTAAATGTCTAGACGCATGGCTAAGCACTCCTTTAACCGTTCATATTTTTAGTCTCCAGAACACCTGTGACAGAGTTTAAAAATCAGATTTTATAAAGGAAAGTAAATCTATCTGCTAGTTGAAAACCTGCCTCTCAAATGCTTCACTTGATGCTTCTGAGCTGTTACACTAGAAGAAACAGAGAATAATCACTCCTTTTTCCTGGGTCACTGATAATTTAATAGCTGAACACTATCCATCCAAAACTGTCATGCAGCTTTTCATAACCTTTTGCATTCCCTTTTTTTAATAAACCCAATTAATTTTGGAACATCCACAAACTGTCTAAACTCACTATTTATCTCCCTTTCCAGGTCATTTATGGATATGTTAAACACTAGATCTCCCTCTGAGACCCCACTGCTAACCTCTCCTGTTGTAAGACTTCACAGTATGTTTTACTTTGTTTCCTACTTCTTAGCCTTAACAACAGCCACATTTCTGCCTTCCCCTCCTTACTTCAGTTTAGTTCCAGAATAATTTCCAGTGAACACTTTTAGAATCTTTTACCTGAAAACATCCATCAGGTTTACTGTTAATAGGCCTTGTGACTATAAGGGAGAAAATGGGAGTAAGAACTTGCAATAGAATAGTATTTTATGTTTCATTTGCCTAAATTTCTTTTATTCTAATTGCACATACAAAAGTGCTATGCTGACACAGTCCACTGAAGTGAGAGAAACAGTCTATTACCTATGTGAATAAGGATGAATTTGACCTGTTAAAGAGTTGGTTACTTAACTAACAGGGCAAGAATTGAGCAATACTGAGACAAATAACAGTAGGAACATCTCTAATTAATGACTGTGTCTGGTTTTGTGTTTGAAAAACAACTTTGACAGGTGTGAGCTAGTTTTAGCTACAGGTACATTTGTACCTTTGCATTTGGAGTGCATTAAAGTAAAACAAGTCACAGCAGCAGCTGGGAGGAAGATGATTAATCACCGAGGGAGCTAAGCCTAACCCCCCTGTAGAGCCAGATTTCCCTTAATGCACAACTTTGTTCATGCTGAGTAGTACTTTGCTCTGAGAATCATCTTTCCAAAATTAATGTTGCCATTAGTTTCAAAAATGAAGCCCCACTGAAGACAGGTAGGTCTGCGATGCACTTAATCAAAAGGCAATGCGATTATATGTTTAGCAGTCAAAGTACTATCAATCCTAGACAATGAATGGCAATCATCAGTTATAAAATAGAAAATAAAGCTCACTCCTAGTTTTGAATCATTTTGATGGTTCTATTACTGCTTCTGTTCCTGATTTAGATTCATCTCAATATACTTGGATCAAAAGTTAATTGTGCAGTGCTGAATCCCAGGTAGACTGCCTTAACTCAGGGCATCAAAAGTGCAGGGCAGCTGATAAAGGGCAGTAACAGTTTCAGCATTCTGATTTTAACTTGCCACCACATTTTTATCTAAGCCTCAGAGTCCACCTGAGTTCTGCTAATGAACTAACAAGCAGCTAAATATTCCCAGCTACCCTCACTGCAAAATTCCTCTTTCCAGTACATGCAGTTTTGGGGTTTTTCCATTGGTTTTTTTGTTTGTTTGTTTTGGGTTTTTTTTGTTTTTTTTTGTTTTTTTTTTCCTTTATTTCTCAGCTCATCCCTTCATTTACTGTGGGAAAGCACCAGATCTTTATTCTCGTATTCAGAAACTACCTCATCAAGATTCTTAAGTATGTATAACTGGAGTCAGCAGGGCTACTTAGCTGCTTGATACAAGCACCTACTTAAGCACTTTGATGAACTTTCTGAATTTGTGGATAAACAACCTGTATAAGGTCAGATCTTTGATTAATCTGGAAACAGATTAAGCAGTTCACATCTGTGTTGTAAAGCCATACAAATGCAGGAGAAAACATATTGGAGAGTTCAGACTTTTTGCTATAGATGAAGAATACATTGTTACTGAGATATAGAACAGGTGAGAACTTTGTGGGGCTAATGTTAGACTGATTTCCAAGGAAATGAGCTGTTCTCTGACCTCTTTCCCCATAGATCAAATTCAATTAAATGTAAAAAATCAAAAAGGAACCTCAAACATATGAAATATTCACAAGCTCCATGAGCCAGTGGCAACTACAGATCCATGGCTGACTGGGTCCTGCACAGACAAAGTAATACTCTGTCTCCCATTGTGAGTGTTCCATAGGTTTTGGTGCACAACCTGAAGATACTATAGGTGTTGGGGACAAAGGAAGAACTGTGTTGAAAATTGGGTTTAGTTAGCTCCGTGGCTCATTGGAACAGTTTGCTACCATAGCTGTCAGAACAGGCTGTGCTTAAATAGTATGGGTAGTTGCTAAAATATAACTAGCAACTCAAGTACTGTACATTTGTTACAGAGTGATAGAACACTACTTAAATCCCTTACTTTTTCATTAATATTTTCCCTAATTCATCATAGGATTTCAGAGACAGCAATGCCATTTCTCTGAGTAGAAGCTACTTTAGGGTTTTAGATACACATTTTCCCATTCCAGCTAAAAGAAACCTGGCATTCAGTCACTTTTGGCAGTTAGTCAAGCTGAAAGAGTGACTTAAAGACATCTTGTTTAAGGACTCAGGTGGATTGACCTTGACTGGATGCCAAGTGCCCACCAATCCTTTTTATCACTCTCCACCTCAGAAGGACAGAGGGAGAAGAAAATAAAATGCAAAAAACCTGATGGGTCAAGATAAAGGCAGTTTAATAAAGCAAAAGCAAAGATAACATGCAGAAGCAAAGGAAAAAAAAAATATTTATGCTCCACTTCCCATCATTAGGTGATATCCAGCCATTTTCATGAAGCAGGGCTTCAGTACGTGTAGGGGTACTACAGAAGACAAACATCATAATAATGAATGTCCCCTCTCCTTCTCCTTTCTTTTATATTTTGCTGCTGAGGAAGCATCACATGGTATGGTGTCCTAGTTCAGCAGGTGGGACCAGTTATCACTGTGTGGGGGTGATCAAAGCTATGTATTCTATCCCCCTCTATTCATTTCCCAAGAACAATGGACCATTTGCAGCAGCTGTCCAGGGAGTCGCTAGCACCTTCACACCCA
>JAWWTY010000001.1:86129936-86156262 GCA_035222235.1 Margarornis squamiger
ACTCAGAGGTAATCACCCATTGTGTGAGTCCCCGCCCTGGGGGAGGGACTGGGTGCTCCCTGAGGGTACATAAAGGGCCAGGTAAGAAGACCTTGGGATGACTCATCAGATCCCGAGGAGCAGCAGGACCTTGACAAGAGGAGACCACCATTCCTGACCAGACCACAGCTATCACCGGTACCAACAGGTTCTTCACTTCCTTTTTGTTTTGGACTCGGGGGTACCACGTGGGTCTCAGCACAAGGGCTAACAAACCCCCTTTGGGCTTGTGCCCCGGGACACTGGTTTATACTGCTGGGTTTTGGTTGAGTTGAAAGCAGTTTCTCTTTGTGCCAGTGTATTTATTGTAATATCTTTCATTAAATTGTAGATCTGACTTATAATCTCTCTTGTGGAGGATCCATTTCTCCTGCCGGTTTACCTTTAAACCAGCACATCTTTAATACCCCTTTGATCAGTTTTGGTCAGCTGTCCTGGCTGTGTCCCCTCCTAAGATCTTGCCCACCCCCAGCCTACCGGTGAGGGCAGGGAACGTTGGGGAGACAGCCTTGATGGTGTGCCAGTGCTGCTCAGCAATAGCCAAAATATTGGTGTGTTACCAACACCTTTCTAGTACTACTATAAAACACAGCACTGTGAGGCCAGACCCAATGAAATCTCCACTCTTTTTTTCCATACCATTTTTGTCATGCTCAGATGTATTTAATTCTCATTACTATAATCCTATCATACTAACACTTACAACTTAAACTGTATCCTTAAACTATCTCAATAGCAACACACATATATTTCTTCTCATTAACTGCTATCCCTTTTGCTTTGACAGATAAATATTCCTGATAAATGTTATAAATATTTCATGGGTTTCCTCTACTCTTCCAGATATTCATAAGGAAAGGTTATGACCTGGGCCCCATCTGTCAAGATAGGTGTGCAAGACAGGAGAAGTATGCTCAATTGTTGGGCACTGCCTTGTTTTGGGTAATTGTTGCACTTCTGGTTCCTGAAAAACTCACTCTTAATTCATGTCTTTCCTAGTACTTTACTTCCTACAGAATAAAACTCACACAACAGTTTATTTTTCTCCCCAGGTTAAAATCTCCTTGAGCCACCCACTGTATCTCCCATCCTTCCACACTTCCCAACAAGTACACCCAGCTCAATCCTGAGTGGGTTTACCTTTTCCGTAGGACGAACAATCCACACTGACTTCTCCAGCGACTTCCCTATATGCACTATGGGGACCTTATCTCCTCTCACAGTATGTAGAGGGTTTGTTTGGGCTGGACCACGATGATCAGCAGATCCTCTAGTGTTAAACAGTTGAATGGTTTCTGCTAAATTTGTATCTCAGCAGTTCCATGCCCCATTGCCCAGCACTCTCAACTCAAGAGTCTCTCAATCTTTCCACAGACTTGTGAGTGACAGGGAATGTGTTTACAACATTATTTTGAAAAGGAGTCCCATTGTCTGATTCAGTTCCTTCTGGGGTACAATATCACTACACAATTTGCTTTTCAAGGCCTAAGTTGTTGTTTCAGGTAGTGGCATGATTTACAGGGTATGTTTCTAGCCAATCAGTAGTTTTCAGTACAGTGACTATGTAGTGCTTGCCTTGACATGTTCGTGGCAGTAGTCCAATACAGTCAGTTTGCCAGGCCTCACTGTATTGAAAACCCAGACACCATCCTCTGTTTCAGGGAGATTTTATTCATGCAGTTTGCTTCATTGCAACATATTTTACATAACATATGACCTGTGTGATGGCCTCCATAGTCAAGTCTGCCCCTTAATCCGAAGCCCATCTGTATGTTACATCTCTCCCTAGATGTGATGTTTCATGGGCCCACTGGGCTAAAAATAGCTCACCCCTACACTCCCAGTCCAGGTCCATCCGAGTTGAATTTTGTAAGCCTTGTCTACCTGCCCATTGTTTCATTGTTCTTCAGTGGTTGGTGCAGCTTTTGGACAAGGGAACATCTACATGATACATCTTTAGAGCCATGTTTTCTACCTGGGAAGAACATCCTGTCAATATGCAGCATCTCAGATGGATTTACCCCTGTGTTACCAATTAGTCTTCTGCTACTTCTGTAGACACCCCTCCAGGGGCATTAGTCACCACTGAGGAGTCAGTACAGAGATAGAGTATCAGCAGTTTTCTTATTCAGCAATCTGACAGCTGGACAGCTTTTACTTCTGCAAAGTGACTTAACTCACCTTATCCTTCAGTGGCCTTAATGACTTGTCATGTGGAACTCCACTCAGCAGTTTTGGACTTCTGAGGGTTTTCTACCATGTGTCACGATTCATCAGTAAACAGAGTATATGGCCTTTCATCTTCTGATAACTCATTATCTGGTGCTGCCTCTTGGGCATGAGCCACCTCCTCAGGCAATGCTCCAAATTTCGCCTTCTTTGGCATTTTAGAGACAAGAAGACATACTTTCTACAGTTGGTGTATCTGTATACACTCAACACATTACAGTCAAGCTATTAAAAAGTGATAGTTGGGCACTTTGAATCACCTTTCTTCACATAGTCCATATGCACAGGACAACCTCCAGATCTTTGGAGACCTCATCATTGTCTAAATCACTGTAGATATCTTCCAGCACTGCTAATTCTCTCAGGTACCAGATACTTTATCTGCAGTAGTCTGCTTTCCTGGGGTGTTCACATGGTTTTCCTTGAATGGATATCTTGCTCTCACACTCAAGGGGAGTCATCTCCAGACACTTCAAATATCTGCTTGTTTTCCAATTCTTCTCTCACTTCCCTGGTTTCTAGAAAGGTATCACAGCTGTTGGGCTTCCCTACCTTCCAGTTGCTTTTCTCCTCTTCCTTCTCCCTTATTGATTGATATGGGCACACTTGTTCCCTGTTTCTTTCTCACTACTGGGGCAAGTACTCTTATTGTTTTTGTTTGGGTCTCTGCCTTTATCACAGTTCTCAGAGGACTGAACTGTGGCTTGATAGGCACAGGCCAGGTCCAAATACAGTGCTAGAAGCTGCTGGTTTTCATTGGGGTAGGCAAGGAACTCTTCTGCCAGGTGGTGCCAGGGTGGTTTCCCTGTTCAGATGTAAAATCCCAGGTTACAGGAGTCGATAACCACCTTAGGAACATATGCAAATGCTTCCACATACGCTATCACCCATGAACCCATTGTCTTAGGGCACATTTCAGTATCCTCTCAGCCAAAAGATGTCTTTTCTTACACCCAAAAACTATTAGATTTCAGAGACCCCATGAATATACTAACAAGGTTAACTAGTAATATTTATCAGTTCATGTAAGGGTGAACATGAACTTTGGAAAGCTGCATCATAAAGCCATCCACATCAACCCTGGGTAGGGTTATGGTTCTGAGGTAGTGAGGAGGAGATGTATTCTCTTATCTTCTCCACAAGATAGGTTCCCCAGCACAACTAGGTCATCGACACCAGAGCAGAGCACAGAGCCATTGTTTATATTAACATGTCCCCAAGCTCAGCAAAATAAAGAGACAAGCAGCACAACCAACAAATTCTGTGACCCACAGAGCAGCTTGCCACTTAATATCTACTATAGCTCTAGCACACTTAATACAAAATTGCCTTTGTCTCAAGTCCCATGTTGGGCTTCAAAAAGGACTATGGTGGGTGGACCTTGGATGGATGCCAGATGTCCACCAAGCTGCTCTATCACTCCCCTCCTCAGCAGGATAGAGTGGAAGAAAATAAGATGGTAAACACACTCATGAGTCAAGATAAAGGCAGTTTAATGAAGCAAAAGTCACACACAGAAGCAAAGGAAAACAAAAGATTTATTCTCTATTTCTTATCAGCAGACGATGTCCAGTCACTGCTTCAGTACACATAATGTTGGCTCCAGAAGATAAACATCCTACTAACAAATGTCCCCCTCCTTTTTCTTAGCTTTTATCGTTGAACAGAGGTTATATAGCATGGAATATACCTCTGGTTAATTCTGGTCAACTGTCCTGGCTATGTTCCCTCCGAGGATTTTGCCCACCCCCCAGACTATTGGTGAGGAGATAATGTTGGAGAGAGACCATGGATGCTGTGCCAGCACTGCTCAGCAGTAGCCAAAACACTGGTGTGTTATCAACACCTTTTTAACTACCAGTAGAAAGCATAACACTGTGAGGGTTGCTATGAGAAAAAGTAACTCCACCTCAGCCATACGCAGTGAAAAGTATCCTATACCTCTCCTGGTTCCCTGTGATTTTTTTGTAGAAGATGGAGCAGTAACATTATATGGTCTAGTCTATGCTGGTCATATATCAGTGTTTTCTAATTCCTTATCTAATCTAGTATTAAGTGCACTCTGCTTCCAGTGTAGTCATTTGAAGCTATTTTATATGACATATATGCACAGCAATTATGTATACTTGCTCTTTTAAAGCAAGTGCAGCAGCATATTTTTTTAGCTCAAAAAAGCCCCCAAAACCAAAACACAAAACCAAAACCAAAAAAACAACCACCAAAACCAACAAAAAACCCCAGTCTAATGTAGCTCTCTTAGCAAATTCTACTGTTCTGTCTTCCCTGATTATCCAGCAAGAATATCCTACTTGGAAATCACTTCCTGTGGTATTATCATGTGGAATACTAATACCAGACATTAAAAAAAATATTTGCTCATTTTCACACATCAGATTAATATCCTTGAGGGATTTTATAGAGACAAGCAGCATTTGAGCAATTGCTTGTCATTAAATTACACCTAAAAGATTAATGTATGATGAAGGAGACAGACTACATGCATTCACTATCCTCAGAATCAGTCAGAAGATGCCTGTTGAGCTGGGGTATGTACTTAGTACTATAGGTTATTTAATTAAAAAATAAAATTATTCAGCTTTTCCCAAAAAATGCCAGCTAGCATGTATATGCAATGGACAGATGGTATCCCCAAAGTAGACATATGTATGCACATATGCTTTTATATTTTTATTCACAAATAGCTTTAATATTAAAAACACTCTAATCCAGAAATTCTACTCATGCACTCTGTGAATGTCAGAATGTGTGATTGCTGAGGACTTCTAACCAAAGAAAACCCTACTGAGAAAGCTTTGCAGTTATTAATTATGCTTGCACATCACTGGGGGAAAAGAGAAAATGAGTAATTCCTTTTACAGTCCATTTACAACACTCAATATTTGTCAAGCAGCTCCTTTTGTGACTGAATTCGAGACCAGTCAGGCTGTCAGGGCTGCATTGCAAAATCTGTGTTAGTCAGTGGTGAGTCTCCTCCCAAAACAAATTTTGGCAATGAAAGGGACAGAACACAAGACTCCATCAAACAGAGTCCATAGGTCTGACTACATAAAAGTTATTAGAGGAAATACAGTGAAGTATGGCCAAAAGAATGGAAAAATGTTCTCTAAAAACCCAGTGGTCTCATTTTTAGAAGTTTTTTGTTTGGCTGTTGTATTTTCTCTCTCTTTTTTTTTTTTTTTTTTTTTTTTTTTTTAATAAAACATATACATTCACACACTTTATATAAAGAGAAAATGGGAAAAAGGAAAGAGGATGGTACTCAATAGAAACTGAAGGGTCTCTTCATTTGTGAGACATAGCTTGCCATAAAGCTTTCAGACAAAATGCAAATAGGTCCACCAAACAACAAAGCAACAACCCAATGTACATATATGACATGCTGATTTCTGGAAGCAACAGTTTGCTATATATTACTCTGCCATAAAAGACCTAAGGTCCAAAAAAAATAATATATAAACTTTCTAAAATGATGGGAATTATCTTCTCAAATTATTTTCAGCTCAAAGTGATTTGACTATTTTATTATATTTCTTCCACTACATACCTCAACAAATAAATAACATATTCAACAGGCTAACAGAGTAATGAAATGATCACTGTGGTGTTTGACTGGCTTTACAAAATCTAAGTGGTATCTCCAATGAAGAAATGTGACAGAAAAAAACCTGCCAGTCAGATATATTCAGATAACATTCCTTAGGTAACTGATATGGAAATGAAGACTGGATTTAGTCTTCTGCATTTTAGAGCAAGAACAGGAATCACAGTACAGCAGGTTTTTTTCCCTAAAATTTTCCCTAACAGATGTTGCTTTCAATTTCAGGAGGAAACAAATGAATTAGTCTAGATCTCTGATAAAATGTGAAGGAAAAGTACCTCTTTCCTTTACTTTCGTTAAAAACAACATGAAGTCATTAATATAGTAGCAAGGTTTGTATACTGTTTTTTTTCAGCAATCTCTCCACCAAGTCAGCAAGAACCTCACCAACTAATAAATGATCCAAGGATGGTAACAGTAATCTCTAGCTGAAAAATAGATACCCAAATAGGGGTCCTTTGGGAGATAACAAAAAATAATTGAAAACAGAACTTCCCTATTTAAAATAAATTAAACCATAATTCTTTGTTGAGTCCAAGTGGCTGAATCTGGGGGAGTGAAAAATCCAAGCAACAAAAACCTATCAGTCTTATTTGCTAAAAACATATAGGAAAAATTATACCTGCGCTCACCTATTCTGTCTTTTGATTAAAATATATAGTTTTTAACCCAAGCGACAGATCATATAAAGTTGCTGGTGGTGGGTTCTCAAACCAGGCTGGAGGTTATTTCCTGCAGTTGCTGCCTGTCCAAAAGGAATTTGACTCTGCTGCCGGGAAGGCACAGCACTGCCAGGAGCAAGATAGTGTCAGTGGCCTGTGTCTTCTGACAGTAAGGAACAATGGTTCTCTCACAAGGTCCCATGGGAAAAGGGACTAACCCCCCACACCTGAAGGCTTCTTGTTGTCTTGTCTGTAAGCAACTTCACGGGGTAATAGCTGAGTCCCCTGACCCCCCTGACATTATTTATGTGCTTGATCATGCCATACTTTCTGGTCTCCAGATCTACATTTGTGCTCTTCACTACTACAACTTCCTACTAGGCCAAGATCTGGGCATTCATCAGCTCCACTTACACTCAGGTTTTCAGAGAGAAAGCCCATGGCTACATAGAGGGCTCTGACACGATATTGAGCAAATCTCATGGCTGACTTAGCAACTAAAATCCTGGTGACACTGTAGCTTTCCCCAGTGAGGAAGACCTGATGCAAGTGCCTAGGGAAAAAAGCGTGCAAATAACATAAAAGAATATTTTCAAGGAATTCATACATAGTTTCTTTATCGACAAAATTTCTCCTTCACCCTCCTGAAAGCTGATTGATCAGATCCTTCAGTACCTATGCATCTGCATGGCAGCAGTGGACAACTGAGCCTTCATCTGGAAATCCAAAGTTAATTTGAGAAGCAGCACAGAAACACAAGACCCAAAGATACAGCTGTCAGTATTCAATAACTCTCTGGTGTTAACAACTGGATGGGTTTTCTCTCTGCCTGCCTTCTGCTTCCCTCACAACCAATAGCCAGCAAACAATTGTGCTGCTGAAGGCGTGTTTTAACCTCCCTGACCACTTAAGAGGGAAATAGCCTTTGTTATATCTCCGGCCTTATGTTGCAATTGATATTGGTAGTGGTTCATCTTAAAATACAGTTGACTATAAAGACTGAGAGAGAGTGTTTGTTCTCTCCCAGTTGTAAAAACAAGGGAATGAAATGTGATTTCAATGTTTTAGCTACTTCTCTACAAGTAAAGACATTCGCTGAAATTGTATGTGTGTTTCTGTTTATTCTCATCAGCCATCAGGTTTGGACATGCATAGTAACAGCAGTGTTCTTGTTCTAATTTGGTTCTTGTCACTACTGTGACTCTTAGCGAATCTTTTGTGCATGATGTTCCTGCAAATTGCTTTCAAGAAGCTTTGCATTTGCTTGGGATGCAAATCAGCCAAGAAAAGCTGAGAGGTACAATATCAAGAGAACCATCCATTTATTTCCATAAGAATTCAATATAAGAAATCTTTTGGATATTTTTTAAAAGAAATAAACTACTATAAACAATATTATGCAGCAAAACACTGACATTATACTCACAGGGCTGCAAGTGAAAAAAACCTACGTTGTTATAGAAGTAAGTGACAGACAAATTTTATTAGTTCCAATTGTTAGGCTAAAACATTTGATTTTTTTTTTTCTGATTTCTTAAAAGAAAAGTCAGGAGTAATGATCCACAGTCTTTTTAGCATTCTTTATACCTGTTCTTTTCAAGACATGCTATTTACCTGGGAACATTTGCCTAAAATCATCTTACTCCATAAGCAGTGGACAGCCCAGAGCCTGTTGAACTCTCCTGCACAGCAGCAGACCTCACACCAGGATCTCCCCTTGAGTAAGGATGTCTCTCAAGGTCAGTTCTCAAGGTTAAGAAAATCCTTATGGTGTCAGATACTCAGGAAGTGAATTCAGAATAAGAGAACTGAACTTCGCAGTCTTAGCTAAGTGATATAAAGCATTGATTGCATGTACATAAGCCTTTAGACATAAAGAATTGACCAAGTCTGGGACCAAGTCTGAATCCACTTGCACCTTAATTCCCTTTTGAGCAGGAGTTCATAATGAATGCAATGGAGTCCTTTCTGAATTTCATGACTCAACAGGAGGGGACCCTGACAATTTTGTTAGACTCTTTTCTCTAGGCAGTAAATAGTGTACCTTGACATTGAATCTGTCACATTTACCACTGACCTTTGTTAACTAACTGTCTTATATCAATAGATTATATTGTTGCTAAACTTTTGGGAGTGAGTGTATGACTCCATTTGTGATAGTCCTGCAACAAAAACTCTCTATTGTAGTCTACTAGTAATTTTGGCGGTATGGAACACATGCACATATTATTTCCTATGCTGATATGAAAAAGATCCTTCAGAAAATATTACTTACATTTACAGGCACAGCAGCACAATATAGGAAATTAGAAAGATCTGAAAGAAATGCAAAATACTGAACATCACTGAAGTGACTGAAGTTTGTACAACACCTTTCATGTGTACAACATGTTGGGCTCAGGTACTAAATTCAGGCTCCTTACTCCTGGGAATGTTATGTGACTACCTTCACTGTCCAGCAGTGAAATTATAATGGCCAAATAAAGTTATAATCCACAACAAACAGGAGAGCTAAGAAGATATAAAGCAGCACAAGCCTTATGTAACTGCAGCTGAAGCTGAAGCTCACCCTACAAGTATTTCTCCTTATTTCACATGGGAGGAAGAGTGCAATATCCAAAGAATATGGCAGTTCAGTGTGTAATGGCAGCTTCTCTCTGTGAGACTAGTAGTGGAGAGATGGTTTTCCATCCAAACCAACATTGCTTATTTATAGCTAATGTTATCTTAGTTACGTGCAGTGATTAATTAAATGCAATGATCAGATGCAATAATTAAACCCATTAATTAAATATTGTAGCTCACCCACTTTTCATTAGTGAGTTTCATTCCTTCATTCAATCCCTATAATTAAAATTATTTGGTTTACTTTAGTCATAAATAGTCAAATTCATCAAATAGCTAAGAATGGAAATGCGTCAGTTCCACTTCTAACTCCCCAAAGCCTTGTCTTGTCCCATATGCACTGCAAGAAGGGTCTGAGTTCATAATGTGCTTCTCTGGCTTTAATCCATATTAGGAGGCTGACTGTCTCCGAAAGGTGGCTTAGACTAAGAACACCTAGATTAGAGCCTAAAGCCTCTGCAAGGGAATACCCTTCCTCTCGGAGCTCATTTTGGTGGGCATTTTCAGATCACACAAATAACACCACCTACAGCTGTCAGCTGCACAGGCCATTTAGGTGAGAACAGAGGGAGGTGATACTCACTTAACATTAGCCTAGAAGATAAGAAAAACAGGGAGAAAATTCCTCCCTTGGTCTTCAGGTACACAAATCCACATGATGCACTAACTGCAGGACTGTCCTACCGTTGTAGACAAAGTTGAATAGATTAGGACTGCAATGCTCTCCATTAAGGACAGGTCAAATATAACACAGGATTCACTAGATCAGTCAAGAGCTATTATGGCTTGTGGTTAGTACTGTTTTGGTCTTTGTTCCTACATCTTCTTTTGTATTTTTCCACTGTTGGCGTTATATTGTGTGGGAGGATTTAAAGTCCTTGAAGCTGAAGAAGGAATCAAACCCAGTTTTCTAATCTTCAGGGCTAAAGCTGTCACATTCTAGGGATGAAAATATTTTTTTTCTGTACCACTTGCAAAAACCCTGTATGAAGTTCTTTAGACCTAATTCAAAAGAAACTCCAGGGCAACAGTATCAGAGTTCTGTGAAGCCCTGACTAACATGCCTAAGGACTCAAAAGAGAAACAGTCTTTAAATTTCCCTATCCTTATTTTTGTCTAGCAGTTTCCAGATTTGACTACCAGCTGGTGCGGATCACAGCAGTCTGTACCAAAGTACCCCCATGGGAGATGAGACTGCCTGGATGTGCTCCGGATAAGAAGCACATCACTGGATCTAACACAGATTTTGAGATGCCTTGTTAACTAACAGGAGATACCTATGTAACAGTGTGGTATCAGTAGGGACTGAGAACACTCCTCTCTCCTAAAAATGTTCATGAAGAAAAAGGGAATTAACAAAACTGGCCCTGAATTTTAATCTCCCTGAAATTCTCCAAACAAAGCACCTTAACCTTTTTCAGAGAATCCTATTCATAGGCAGAGATTTCCTAACATCTTCTTAACAGGCAAAATGTGATGCTTTTCCTTAAAATGTGACACACGTATTTCAAAGCCAAAATCAATCTCCATCCAACAAACAAGGATGCTCCTGGTTGAAAGTTTGAGGGTTACCATGGTGCAGAAAGAAATACTTGACCAGTTTCTTGTCAGACCACCAGAAGTCAAGGGGTAAATGAACCTTTAAATTACATGACAGATCCAGAAACCTAATAAAATAGGGAATTCTCTTAATTCTGGAATGGTTCCATGTAATATCATCATCTTTGGCAAACAGGATGCCAGTTGTGAAACAAGAGTTGGGGTGTAATTACAGGAGTCCTGAGAGGAGAAGAAGCAACAGAGAAGCAGTAACAGCTGTGACAAAGACTGTAAAAACTCCAGAGAAAAATGTAAATAGCAAACAAACCAAAAGATCCCTCAAAGCATCTCCCTGCCCCTGTCCCCTCCTCGAAAAAAATGCCCCACAACTCATCATCACATATCTGGAGCCATACAAAAAATCCCAAAGATACAGAATTGTGCAGTATGTCTACTTTACTGTAGCATATGTATAATCATGATCAAGGCATTGTCTGGACCAACATATTAAAAAATATAATTATGTCTAAATAAAGTTAATGGGCTGGAAAATGGCTCAACAGCTTAAAATATCTAATGACTTTGAGAGCAGCTTAATTATAACTACATTAATTCTAGGCTCATGCATGTACTCATTTATTGTAGCAGTCATGAAAAAATGTTTCAGTCCCAGCATAGAATTTTTGCTAAAAGAGCTTTGTAAAATAATTTTCCTATTTCTTGCTGATCTGCTTCCTTTTAAGAAATCCTATGGTCCAGCACCCTAAAGGATCAGGATTTTCAGCTGGTTCAATCACACAGCAGGCATTGCAATATGACAAGATGCCCACCTGTGCAATTTTGGGAATTGAAATAGTTTTAGGCCAGCAACTTGCCGATGTGCTGGTTCTCCAACAGAAGAGAGTGCAAGGGCAGTACACGATATCATTCAATGGCACTTATCAGTGTTCTGTTGCCAAAACAGGATGTATGGTTCCAAACAAATCTATCATCCTGGATTAAGTCTTACTCACTATTTTTACTAGGAGAAGAGCAATCGACCTAAATTAAACTTTCACATGAAATCAAATTCAAAGAAAACTGAACAAACTGGGGGACTGGTTTGAAGAAAAGAGAACATAATTCAATAGGACGGAACAGAAATGCTGAAACTGTTATGTTCTATTCTGAGCTGGTTGGAAAAACTGCATTTTTACTTGAACCTAAAAATTTGTAATTAGAGGCAGGGAATTAACAAGAACAGTCTAAAATGTGTGAACATGAAGTGACTGTTTAGAGAAGAATGTAGAGGACATAAGAAAGCTAGATAATTTCAATTTTGTAAAAAGACAGGTATAGAGCTAGTAAATCCATCTCTCATATGGACAGAACTAAGTATAATGGCTTTAAATTGTACTAGAAGGATTCAGTCAGATGTCAGGAAAAAAATCAAAAGAAAACATAACAGTAAGGACAGCGAGCCACGGGTACAGCCCTCCTGGGCAGGCTGGTTCCAGCCTCCAGTGATGAAAGCTCTAAAGAACAAATTTCATGTGTGTTCACAGGGACATCAAACCCCTGTCTGAGCTTGACTTTGCACTTCTCTGTTTTCTTCAATAACTGAGACCTGCTGTAAGCTTACACCTCTTATTTTGTTTCTTGTCTGTAAGAACAAAATGCATCATCCATACAGGAGCGTCTGAGCAATGCCTTTAATCTATATGCTGGTTCCTTGCTCAGTACTGGAGTGCCTCACTTACAGGAAGGGAGCTGCTTCTTTGCCTGTTCTATAAGCTGAAGAAATAAGTACTTGAAAAACAAAACCACTTTGAACAAAACAAACAAACAAAAAAAGTCCAAACACATTATAATATGAAGGGGGGGAAAAAAACTGATGGATTGCTCTTGTCAGCTCTTTGCTGAAAGGCATAAGTTTAAGACAGCTACAGTAACAGAAAATGAATTGGCACTCCACACTCCAATATACTGTGAAGCCTCACGAGTGCTATTTTTATTCTTCAGATGCTACCACTAAGACCATACACAGAGGAGACAAACATCCCCTTTCTGAGGCCTACAAGTGGGATGAGTCCTGGAGAAAGCACTGATAAAGACAGCTGGATGTGAGCATTGGGTGGGTGTCAGGTGAACAGGCATTGCCCATCCTCTGGATGTGGAGACCTATTGAAACATGACATGCCTCCTCTCTCTAGTACCAACACTTAGCTTTCCTTCCTTCAAAACCAGGACTAAAAAAAGATAATTCATTTGTTCTTCCCTTCTGCTCCCAGAAGGAACACAGTGACAGTGAGAATAGATAGTCTCATCACTATCACCAATTACTAGCAAACCAGAACCTGCTATGGAGCAACACACTAACTTTTAAAGTACAAACACTATCATGTTGTTAGCCTCATCTTTCCTGCACAGCAGAGAGACCAAAACCCTTCTCAGGACAAGAGAAGCACACTCGAAGTGGAGACATGACACTTGTCCACAGGCTAAAAACGGAGCTCACTCCCCATGCCAGTGTAGTGCTAACATCACTTTTAGATCAACACTTGAGAGACTGACCACAGCTTGTCAAACAACTATTAAAGCTAATAAATTTTAAAAAGGAGACCTGAATATTCAATACTTCACTTTTGCATATTTTATGTTTGGTGACAGTATTTAAGTTTAGGATAACTACAAACATTGTTGCCATGGACATTTAATTTTTAAAGTGTCCCAGTATGCTGTGAATGAAATGATGCTGAGAGGTCACCGTTCAGAGACAAGGACTCTTCTGGAATTTCCAGATGTTATTAAAACCAAAAGTCAAGCAATCTCATTATGATTATTTATTTGTTGTAGTTCTATCTACACCTGGAGAAACTGCAACACAGTTCAGTTAAAAGACAGAGCACTCTAGGGCAGCAGACCTGTGGAGGCTTTTATTCAGCAGACAGTAGACAAAGGAAGAATAGATCCTTCCTTACACTGTTCATTTATTTTTGTCTAGTAATGCAGTATTTTCACTTGGGTCAGACCAAATCTGACTCCAAGCTGCTGGTTTTAAGGGTCCAGACACATTGGCAGGTCTCCTTTCAGCTACATACAATGCGCTACACATAAAGGTTGTATAAACAATTTACTGGGAACGCTTCATATTTTACTTCGAATTTGCACTGTTGTATTCAAAGGAAATTCAATTTTAGGTAAATACACTGTACATCAAAAAAGGCTTTATTAAAACATGCTCTAAATTGGATCATGTCTTTTGTTAAAGAAATTTAATGTTATTTGCACTTAGCTAATAGAAGAATTTTTATCAGACCATCCTAGCCAATATTTTACAGCAACTAATTCAGAACTCCTTGTATCTCAAATTAAAATACTGCAACACTAGATTAAAAAAAAAGTATTCCTCTTTTTTTTCCATTTCTATTCAGTTTGACTTGAAATGAATTGGACAAGATAGGTACTCTGGAGAGAAGAGAGCCTTGTTTATGAAGTTATGGGAGCAGTTATACCTGACAAGGGTTAAGTTTTGACCTTCTGCAAAACTTCAACAAATCTAAAAGCTATCCATTAGTGAAACTGATGCCAGAATTATTCAACCTTCAAAACTCATCCTCTACTTAACTGCCAAAGCATTTTGCTGCCTTCCAGTACACATAACACTTCACACTGACTGGCATAAACATTATTTAAATAACTTCAAACACATAAATAAATAAATAGACTGTTACCTCAAATTAAAAAAATAAATCATAATATAAATCAAGCATATGCTATTTATTTATGCTGCTTACATAGATTTATCTGCAGTGGAGTATCAGAGAGACAGTTGTAGAAAATATCTATGACTATGGGTGTGTTTCAATTTCTCCCTCACAGACAAAACCTATTTTTATCACTGTCCCTCACACCCTCCTCATGATTTACGCCTCCCTGGGTGAGTGCATCTGTACCAGCACTCTGTTTTGATCAGTGGGGTGAACCCATAACTGTGCACCAGCAGCAAGGTCTGTAAGATGTGGCAGAGAAAGGGAGAAATGATAGGCATCTTAGGAGTTGAAGAGGGTGGAAATTCTTACCATGATTTGGTCTGCTCAAGGTCTCATCACATGAAACGTTCATCTATCTCACCTACAGGACATACATACAGGCACGTGAGCCAGCTGGCATTGACATATGTGGTTGCAGGCACCGTGGCATTACAGGAAAACAGACCTGATTCTCAGAGTTGGTTATTACACCAGTTTTCAAAGGGCTGGCTACTCACACTCCCTGCACTGCACATCAAACTGTGACCATTATGTGTCCGCTCTGAACTCTCTTTTGCCCAAGATACTGTGGTGAAGTGACTACCTCCATTTGTTTATTTATATTTTTTTAAAAAAAACCTCAGTTCTATCTAGAAATGTGGAAGAAAAGAAACTGAAAGCAGCAGGCCCTCAGTTACTGCCAAAAGTCAGCCCACAGATGAAGTCAGTGAGGCTGTATTAGATTTATCACAGGATGGAGGTATGTCCTTTTGGTAACCTTAAGATTTAACTTCCATCACCATACTGTATAAACTGGTAAAAGGCTTAATACTTTATTAATAGTATGTCACAAAGCATCTTAACACACCATTACATGAAGCAGTCAGATGTTTTACTCCATCAGCAGAACTGGCACATGTGCGCACTCACATACTTTACCTATACGTGATTCACACTGGATGAAATGGAAAGCCCTCTGAAGTGGGTGAGACAGGGAATCATTCATCGAGTTATTAGCTCAGATAATGCATCTGTGTGACAACATGTTTCTTACAGAGGTCAAGGGGAGCCATATGAACACAAGAGTGCAGATTCTGATGCATTCAGTCCCATCATTTTCTTGGGAGACAACAACAACAGGCATGCCATCATGGTAGAAGAAACAGTTATATTGACAGGATTGTACTTATTTTCTAATATCTTTGCTATTTATGTGGTGTTCCTTCAGACTTTCTGTAGTTTTCCCTTTGTCAAAGTTCTCAGAGAGAGAAGGTCCCTAAGAACTGGAGTGGGAAGGACACTGTCTGTTCAAAACACTTTCTCTTATAAATGCATGAATAAAGCACAAGTCACATTTATCAGCTGGAAGGTTATGGTGAAGTGGTGCGCATGTTTTTCATTATTTGGAGTGAATAAAAGGCCCTTTTGATGAGATGCCACCTGTCACTCTTCCTGAACCAGCAGGTAGCCATTCTGACAGCACTGTGACAGATGAATCCAGAACTTTTTCTTTTATACAATCTCCAAAATTCAATATAAGCAATCCTGGGTTAGGATCTAAAATTCTTTCATCTCCTGTCATAAACTATGCTTGAATTGCAGTTCATGAAAATTTGACACACACTTTTCAGGTATATCCAGAAACACTCGCTTTTCTGATTGCCAGATTTTGTTTACATATGTAAAAAAAAAAAAATATTGTTTGTATTTTTCAGTTCTTTGCTTCCCAGTCTCTGAAGTTTAACTTTTTCACATGTCAGTTGTCTAAAGAAGGTTGGTTTTCAATTAAAGAACATCTTTATATAGATTAAGGAATATATCCCCACTAGCAAACTAACATTTAAGTCATGGAAAAAAAAAAAAAAAAAAAAGCAAGTGAGATCTTGGTTAGAGTTATGAAAATAGCATAATATTATCATTATTCTTCCTGAACACTGCAAAATTACTTTAGTAAATGAACTTGCAACAATTCTGACATCCGAATAAAATGTTATACTGGGGTTTTTTTTGTAATATTTGTACACAAAGAAGCTTTATTTCCAGGAGCTCAAAACACTCTAATGTGTTGTGACACAGTAATATATTACTGTATGAGTTCCCATCATTTGCATTAGTGAACTTCTAGCCCATGTGCAGCTGCAGACACACTGCTACTTTGTGACACAAGACAAAACAAGGCAGCACAAAAAACCCTGACCCTACACTGGTTCTACCCCCTTGTCACAGAGAAGACATACTTTTGTGTGATTAGACTACTTGTAAAAATGTAACAATTTTTCACTGAGTTTTAATTGCTTAAGGCTCAGTTTCACGAAATGTTAATCCTTTCCACTTAGAATTTACTTAGAGCTTATTATAGTTCATCCTTTGGCACAGGAACTGAAATTAGTTATCTAATTGTCTTTCTGCAAATTTGTGCATTAAGCACGGATTTATGATTAGAATACTCAAAAAGCTGTGATTAATGCATTTTCCTGTAGCAATTTCTATGCTTGGGAAACTTGCAATTTGTCTAGCAATACATGTAAAGCTCAAAAAGCTTCTTTTAAAAACACACATTAGAATTGACATTATAGTTCTATGAAAGATCTTCCTCTAAGACAGCTGATAAAACACCAAAGTAGGTTTGGATTCCCCAAGTATTACCTTTAGTAGGAAAATCCACTAAACTAGTTATTACATTCTTATTAGATACAATTAAATATAAAGGAAAAAGAAAGTAATAAAGATAAATCCAGGGATGCATTCCATATGATGGATGACTAAAAAGCTTTATTTTTTAAATCAGAATTATTTTAATTTAAATAAACAGTAACTCAGCCACAATAGCCACATATATCTCAGCTATATCAATGAAAGTCCATGGAAAAATAAAAGTTATCTGTTCTTATTTCCCTTCCACCTGCTTAGCTCATTGAAGATCGAAGGGGTTGAAGCAAAGTTTGGAGAACCTTAGTCCAGGAGGCAAATGGTTAAATTTAAGTTTCTACTCTATGTACAAAGATACCAAATTCTGTTGTGATTTAGAAAACAAATGAACAAATAAAAAGCCCCCAACCAAAACCTTGTCCCAAGCCTAGATATGCTTAGAATATTTCCATAATAAGACTGGATCATGAGCTCAGCAGTGGTATAATTCTGTAGCTCTAGGAACCTGCTGACAGCACTAGTTCCTAATAGAATTCCATGGACATGTAAAAGGTACTGCATTCACCAAAGATATAAGTTTAAGGGATATCTACAAATAATTTCACTGAAACATGTATTTTTTTAAAACTTCTGTTTGCAAAGACGACTAAATAACATAATGTCTACCTTGCTTGATATTCTAAACCTGAGGGAGAAATTAGGTTTCTATTTTAGATTTGTTTAAATATTGAACAAACCCTTATCTTTGACTGTATTTCACAGCTTGCTTAAACTCATGTTTGGAGTAATCCTCTAGGTTTTTAAATTTTTTCAAGATCATGCAGGAATGAAATACAATGTGTTTCACATAAACCTAATAGGTAAGTATAATTGTATTAGCCATAACAAATATGCTTTCAGTTATATCCCCTGAATCTACAAAATACTCTGTTATGTAGAACCACTTAGATTTCTCCTTGTTTTTAATATGCTGTGCTGGTTTAAAGGTAAACCAGCAGGAGAAATTAATCCAGCTCAAGACAGATTACAAGTCAGCATTCCAAGTTACTAAAAAGATTACAATAAATACAATGATACAGAGAAGAACTGGTTTTAACCCACGAAAAAAACCCAGATGTATATGCCCTGGAACATGAACAGAATGGTGTTTGTTAGGCCCTGTGCTGAGCACCACGTGATCCCTCTGATTGAAGGCAAAAGGGAAGGAAATCTATTGGTGAGCATGATGGTTGCAATCTTGTCAAGAGTGGCAGTCACAGTCCTGTTGAGGTTCTGGCCATCCTCTGGATCCAACAAGTGGTACCAGAAGTCCCAAACCCCAAAGAGTAGATATACTTAGGTTCAGATGGGAATGCCCAGTACCTCACTCAGGGTGGGGAGTTTCACAATGGCTCTGTGAGCCATGGGATATTTTTGGAATCTTTGATGGTCCAGGTCTTTACAGCTGCTTATTATGCTTATAATGGCCCATTGGCAGACATGTCCCCTCGGGCTTGGTGTGAAGGTGCTGATGCCTTCCTGGAGGGGAGTTATCACAGCTGAGTCATTGATGTGAAGACAGAAACACTCCCCTATCTCCCAGGGTTCTTTAACACCCAGCTTGTAGCCTGAGGGGTCAGGTGTGCCCTGGGCAGCTCCTGCAAATGGTCCATTATTAACAGTCCATCAGAAATGACACAGAGGGGGTAGAATACACAGTTTAGGTTATACCCACAAAGTGACAAACTAGTCTCAGCCTCTGTAACTAGGACATATGTGCTTATGCTTATTGTGCTTTTCCTAAACCTTAAAATATTTTTATTTTAAAATATATTTATGAGTTGGCAGTTTCATGGAATTTTTACAACAATTCAGGAAGAATAATTGTGTTAGCTTTCTGTAAATATACATGCTTTAATTGTCACATAACTTACTTAATAGGGTATATTCTATGGCCAAATGAATGGATGATGTTCAGAAATTTTTCGTATAAAATATGCTTTGTTCACAAAATAACCACTTAAAATCCAATTTCCACAGCATTTGCCAGCAGTCTTACTGTGAGAAAATATTCTGCTTCAAAGATGCTGAAAATTTGCTAGGTCTAAATAGATTACCTCTAACTCTTGGCAAAAAATGCCTACAGGTTAAAAACAGCCATGCTGTTTTGTTCAGTAAAAATTTGTAAATATGTTTCTGAGTTTTTTAATAGAGATTTACAAAATATTCTACATTACAAGTATTCTAGTTTTACTTGTGCCCCACTGTTAATAAGAGTTGATGACACATATATAATGGGAGAGTGTTTCAGCTAAGACAGGTATGATCAAACTCCCCAGACAGAAATCAGGACTAGAAATCTGTGCCTGATTCATTTCAACTCATCCAGGCATTTTTGCTAAGCACTCCCCCTGTAACAATCATCACTCCATGCAGTTAAAAAAGTTAATCCAAAAAGGAGGTATTTTTATCACTAAATACAGCATTGTGGTTGATTTCTCTAACATTTCACTATTAACAGTCTTACATTTCATGTGTTTTGCTTGAAAATACTGTAATATATTACCCAATGGTAAATAAAATAAGTTGTTATTATTGTTATTTAAACATTCTTTAAATATTTAGATTGCCAAAATAGTAATTTTTTTCTTTTGAAACTGCTTAGTGCATGACATTTACATACATGCTCATTCTTCTCTAGTCATACAGTGAAATATCCCTCTCTAAATTGCCATGTAACTCCTTGCTCTTGCCTCTGTCTTTCTTTCAGCCAGTGCCAGGACTCTCATGTGTTATAACTGAAATTCCCTCATAAACATAAGCTAAGGCCCCTTGTATGTAGCAAGTATATGACAACTACTATGTCATACTGAGCTGTAAGGAACATTTTGTTTTGTCATTTTGAAAGTAACACCTTGGGATTGAAGCGAGCAGGTGCTTTCCTTGAATATTGACTTCTTTTTCAAAATGTTATAGAATATGTGGAGTAAATATCATTGACATCTTGGACACTATACATACCTATATTTATACAACAGGTTGAAAGAAATTTGCAATATGACATAAAAAAATGTATAATTTTTTAGATCACATCTGATATACCCGGTTGAGATTTTTTTTAATGGAAAAACTGCAGCATGTCCAAAATCCAAATAGAATTATTTTACTACCTTTTTGAAACAATATAATTAAACATCTCATGTGCTTACCTTAGAAGACAGAATACTGCTGCATAAACAAACTTATAAACCACATATTCTGATGTTCAAGCAAGCAAAAACTAGAAAATTCAGACTATTGAAACACACTGAAAATTGCCAGCAATTTTGTGTTCTGTTACTAGGTGTTCAATTCAGCCAAGCTTTTAAGGTCATCTGAACAGTATTCAAATCCTTCTAATTATGTTACTCAAAGAATGATCTGTCCTTTGCTAAAGCTTTCCATACACCTGTAGCAGACCTAAGTCTATCAAGCACAGCATTATTTTATTTATTATGCTCCACTGCCCTAGTCTATATGAAATTATGCTACAGTTACAGTCTCTGAATTCATTTAACACAGCTTTCTACTGAAAATGATTTAAGAAGCAGTCCAATGCTTCTTGCTAAAGAGGTTATTGAATGCTTTGAATAAAGACAATTTCACAGTACAGCCATTTAACTGTTCAGCAACATGCACTTATTTCTTGGTCTTCAGTTGTTTGAGATTGCTGCTCAAATCCCTGTGTATATTGTGTTAATATGAGCACCATGAAGCCTGAGGCAAAAAAAACCCAAACAACCAAAGAAAAAACAACAAACAAACAAAAAAACAAAACAAAAAACACAAAACAAACAAACAAACAAACAAAAAGCAACAACAACAACAAAATCACCCCACACAAAAACAAAACCAGAAAAACCCCTTAGGTTGAAGTATTGTTATAAGGGCCCATACACTCTTTCAAAAATATGGTCAAAGTCCTGATGAATGTAGTAATAGTACAGTACTTTTTACTCCTTCGGTGAGAGATTACATACTCCATCACACCCAGGAAAAGAAATTTAGAAGAGAAATGAAGTTTCTTCACTTCCTGCAGATTTGGTTTTTTGTTTATTAAAGTAGAAGGAGATGGAGATAACTACCACCAAAATTATCAAGACTAAGTTCTGCAGAGAACCGCACATGAAAAATACTGAAGAATAGGGCATGATATGACCATAGATTTAACAGTACTTTCCACAGCATTCCACAGGGATCAGTTCTGTTCCAGAATATTTAAAAGGAAAACCAACTTTTTTAGGCAAATTGATACAAATTCTATTAAAATTTATTTTGGTTTTAGCAGTACCTCCGGTTTTTTTTGCATTCTGCAAGACAAAGTGATAAATAAATAAATATGGGTGGAGGTTAACAGATGGCTGATAACTACAGGAGTTGCTATCTCAACAATAATTAATCAGTTGAAATACATTAAAATTATGGTAGAAGTTTAGCTTACAACTATCCAGACATGAATCTACATTTGGCCATATGGTAAATTTAACACATAGGGTGGAGGAATGATTATTTATACCAACTAGTTTAAAATATCTGATTTGTAGTCTCTCTAAGCAGCCTACATAGCTCAGGTGCTCTGAATCACCCTGTTGAAGAGCCAAATTCTCTCCATTGACTGACTTGAGAGCCTTGTCTCAGATGTTTGGTAGTTCAATCAGATTATGCAAATCTCCCCATTCTCCTCCTCCATCTGTCCCACACACACATACATACAGCTCATAGCTAAGAGCTTTTTGAGAGGATGCAGTAATGGAAGAACAGCAGACTAATGCTGTGTAGAACCCACAGGACATCTCAATGTCTACTGCTTCATCTATGTTGTCATTGGTAATAAAAGACACAATATAGTTTAATAACTGAAAGGAAGCTAAGTAAAATAAACTACTCTTTCAGTCAGAACTCAGAGATGTGGAATGAATAAAGACAGTGTCTGAAGCAGAATAGTAAAGGGGAGAAAGGTATCCTTTGCTTCTGCCTGTTTACTGCTATGCATGAAAGTCTAGGACACAGAGCAGAACACCATAAGGGTGAGAGATAGCATACTGGGGTAGGCAGAACAGTCTTTAAAACACTTTCTGAAGGAAAGAAGTATACAAAAATTAGGTCAGCGATTTTGTAGAATTAGAAAATTACCTCTTCAAAAGACTTCTACAAAACAGAGCATTAATCTCAAACTAATTTGAGAGTGTGCACTTTCATATTGTTTTCATTGTCCCATTTCAATACCTAACATTTTAAATACGTTCCTTCTCCAGAGTTGTACAAATCAGAACCTGGCCTTTAAAACATTGTGAAAGATGACAGCACTTGTGACTGCCAAATAATCCCTTCTAATAATTTTCCTCTTTATAACCTATCTTTGTAAAGAATTTACATTACAAACCTGTAGTATCCTAACTTTGTTACTGCTTTCCCAAAGAATTCAAGTCACTGATGTCCTCACATACTCAATGTCACTGCTTCAAATACAAGTTTCCACAGGAAACTTCAGCATTTCAAGCATATCAGTGAATAAGATTCAAAATATCCAGTTGAAACAGGTTTGTTAGACCCCTGTTATACTTTAAATAATTTAAAATGTAAAACATTATACATTGTCATACAACACTTCTAATTTTGGTGAACAACACTTTTTTTCCCTTGGTAAGTAGAAATAGAAAAGAGAGAGGCATCACTTGCCAAGCCGCATGGTTCTCCCTGGAGAGGCTGAAATGCAGTAAAATAATTCAAATACATGTATGCATAAAAAGTAAACTAGGGAAGCACTTACATTTCTCCATTTCCTCACCCTGCTGCACAGCCTAGCCACAGTAATGACACCTACCTTTGCCTGCACCCATCAGAAGGAAGATACATGTCTAGGGACACAGAAAATGAGGCTAATAAATACCCTCAGGTAGGATGTCAGCAGGGGTCAAAATACTGAAAGCACATACCCTGAAATCTGACACAGCTAAGATTAAGATTCAGGCTAAAATAAGATTTATGACTTGCTCATAAGAATACTCTCTGCTAGTGCTAATACCTCAACTAACTGAAAATTTTCTCGCTGGACATTTTTTTGTCAGAAAAGACAGCATCAGTGAACCAAACTTCCCTGCAGGAACACACTGATTTCCACAGCAAGACAAACTGAAAAGCCAGTCATGAATTTCCTTCGAAGGAAAAATGCTGGCTCTGCCAGAGGACTCTGCCTGTTGCACAGCATCATAGCATCATCATCATGATGATGATGCATAGCATCATCAACTTTTTCTTCACCATGGCCATGTTCACTGTTAGTGGAATAAGTTGCCCAGAGTTCTGTGGAGTTTCCATCTGTAGAGACATTCAAGACATAACTGGACACAGTGCTGTGCAACCTGCTGGATCTAACCTTGGACTGAGTTGGGGATAAGATCCTCTGAGGTTCTTTCCAAATTCAATCATGCTGTGATTCCTCTCACCCATTATCACCACACAACCTAAGGATGGGTATAAAATGCCCTAATAACATTTAATATGTTAGTGTATGCTGGAATTAAAGTAAACAAATGAGAAATGTAGTTTTAGTAGAGATATGAGAAGAGAAGTAAATTCAGAGTAAATGACTTCCACTTGCTAGTGGAAATACTCTTAATGTGATGCTCAAGGTACTGCTGAATGTGCCCTCAGACACATACAATCTGTGTTTTCATTGCATCACACACTATGATCTACTTTGCAGTGGGACTTTCTTCATCCTACCTTAGATTACATTATCCAGGAAGCCAATGAAAATATCTACTTTCACTCCCTTTTTTTTTTTCCAGATATTGCCCAATGATTAGATACAATATTATGCTCAGTACAGCACTGGAGGACAGGAAAGAAAACTACAACTTAATTAAAAGATTGCTACAGCATTTTAACTGACATATAACTCTTTCCTCACGCTTATGATTGGAAATAAATCAGTCTATCCATCATTTCTCTCTCTGTGGCTGGGCTTAAAAAAGAGAAATAGTTAGGTATACTTACATTAGTAAAACTATTTTAATGATAAGTATAGAGGGATTGTAAAAGGAGAGGGATAATTGTGAAAAATCTTCACCAAAAAAAATTTTTCAATAGTCTACTCTGGGAATATCCTGATAACCTATTTCGAGTAATCACTTGATTTTCTTCTAGAAATTCTAGATGTGAGTTGGGTTTGGAAAAAAAATCTCTCTTCAATTGGGTTTGGAAAACAAATCTCTCTTCAAAACATTGAGATATTTCCACTACTAGTGAAATAATCAAGAGACACATATATTTGCTCATGGTTAAGACACAGAATGGTACCATACATGAGGAGTTGATTTAGTTTTTTGGTTTGGTTTGGGTTTTTTGTTTGTTTTTGTTTGTGTTTTGAGGGGCTTTTGTTTGTTTGTTTTGGTATGTTGCTGGGAAACTTTTTTCATCTATGTGGATCATTTTAGATCCTCACTGCCGTTGTGATACTTGTCATGGATTGTGCCGGATTTGAGAACACAAAGACTTCACTGTTCTGATATATCATTAGGAGATCCATGTTTTGCAAATAACAATAGCATCAATAGCAACAGTCTTGAGTGTCCTAGTAAAAGGAACTGGAAAGTAGGAAGCAGCCTTAGAAGAGAAGCTTTTAGAAGATACGGATGGCTATATTTTGAGGAAAAGTCTGGAAAACAGAAGATGTCCTATAGAAAGCTCACAAAAGGCTTCTTTCACACACATGCCTTTTTTCTTTTCTCCCTGAAATTTGTAAAATTCAATCACAAATACTTAAATTAGATTTTTCTGTTTCTAATCTGAAATTACAAGTAGTCAAATTCAGATAATATGAAAGAGAAACACCCACAAATGGAAAAATAATCACAAGATTCAGATGATTAAAATTTACTTGAGATGTAACCAATACCATTTTCATTTACCTCTAATTTTGTTTCTTCACTGTAAAGTCCTAAATCCTAAATGCTTCATTTTATGTGCTTTAGTGACAAAAAAGCCACTTAACACTGTGTTATCCAGAGATGATATCAAACTGAGAGCCACAGGCAAACCCGCTCCCCCCCTTGATAAATAGCTAAATGGGAACAGGCTGACAGTGCTTTGATTTGTAGCGGGACTACTTTTTGCTTATCTACTGGATTATTAAAATTCACATGCTGATGTGTTGAAATAACCTTTTAAAGAAGAAGGTGAACTTGTGCTTGGCAAAATTTGACCTTACTGAGGTTATTTCACCAGAGTGACATAAAACGTCCAGTGACACAGAAGCGAGGACAAAACAGAGGTTCAAATCCTTTTCCATTCTTTTTTGTTCGGCAAATCTGCCCTTTCTCTATATTGAACACAGCCAGGGTCATTCAGCACACTGTTGCACACAAAAAAGTATGCAGCTCACTCAGGCAAAAAGTGAAGCTCCCAGTCTGAAGCATGTAGGTGCAGGATATGGAATAGGGAAAAAAAATCCCAGTTCACTCCAGAAAATTCAATAGTCAAAGTAAGAAGAACAAAGGTTTAACAGCTGTGCTCACTCCTAAAGTTTCTTGCTGTTGCTGATGAAGGTCAGCATTTCTCCAGTCCCTCTATGAATACAGAATGTGGAAAAGTTGGCATTTTGCTGATGGGAAGAGAGGGTATTGCAGGAAGAGACCAAGAAAAGGTTAAAAATAATCTAAAGAAAAACTCCTATTATCTAAGTTACTAAATCTGTAAAAGGTAGAGTTCAAAGAATGAGCAAAGAACCTTGTTGGCTCTGTGAATTACTTTTCATAACAGTATATAATTTTCTTCACATTGAATAGAATCACTTCACTGCCTAATGAATTCTGTCTGAATTAGAACACAGTAAGACAAAAGGTTTGTCATTGTCCCCATCTAGAAATCTGAATAGATTAGTGCTGAGTAAGATGACAATATATGGTTTGAGAACCTCCTCTGCCCACCAGAATACTTAAAAAATACATTTTCCATATACAGATATTCTAAAATTAATAAAAAATACTTCACTCAGTCCTAAAGCAGTTTATACTATTGTTTTGATGAGCTGCTCTCTGGAAAGAGCTAGTCTAAACTGATTAGTTTAGATTATTTCACCTAGTGTTAAAAAGCTCACTCATTCTCACTGTCCTTCTTGATGGTACAATTTAAGGCTGTGTCTTAGTTTGAGAGAAAACTAAGATATAATGTTGGCCAAGAAATAAAATAATCCCTCTCCTTAAATTTAGAAA
>JAWWTY010000001.1:86156481-86203259 GCA_035222235.1 Margarornis squamiger
GTCTTTAGTCGTGCTAAAGCATTGCCTCCAAGCTTCTCATGGAAGGAATTCTAACTGGGTTTTGAAACTATAACAGGCTGTGATTAGCTAGCTAATGCCAAAGAAAGATGTAATTGGAATCCTTGTCTAATTTTAACAGAGAGAAGTCAGAAGTCTTTTGAGACAGCATAATTAATACACAGTTGAATACTGTTCAAATACCTCTAATGGAATCCACATGAAGCTTTTTTAATAAAAAAATACTCATTTACAGGGAAAGTATTTTCTATTAGTAACCTAAATGCACAGCCAGTTTCCTGACACTCATATAGGCTGATCAAACGCTGCCTTAGTTTAGTTTCTTCATGCACAAACCACCACAGGTTTATGAGACCTGGGATTAGTTGTCCCCGTTCATCACAGGTGGTTATCAGCACATCACTGCTACATGTAGACAGAAAGGCATTATTTTTCACTCCTTCTCACAGCTCCCTGAAGAACTACATTGCCTCTTTTATGCTTGCTGGTGCATCCATGTGTGTGGGAAGGTGCTCTTCTAAAAGCAACACCTCTACATGAGATCAGGACATAGTATTCTCCTAGGTTAGATTAAGCCCCAGCATATGGTTGACATAAAACAATATGAACAAAGCACTACTATTCAAGTGTCTCAATTACTGCATCCCATTAAACTAAATATAATACCAGCTATGAGACACCTAAAGGAAAAAAAATCATAAAATTAAATCAAAGAGTTGATTTCACTTAACACAGATTTGACAAAATAAAAACACTTCTTGTTAATATTTGGCACTGTGATCAAAGTAGGTTTTTTCTCCTACAGGCTCACTCAATACAGTGAATTGTGATTGATTGGTGAGTATTACTAGTTCAGAATTCATAGATACCAAAGGGTTGAAAACACTGCAAAAAATGGTTTCTGTATTAAGATAGTTGTAGCCAAAATGGGGCCTTATAAAGATTAGGACAATGTGTGTAGTTCATCTGATTCCAAGGACTGATTCCAAGGACTGACTGATTCCAAGGACTCATAGTGACTTCTGAGCAGCCACCCATTTTATCAGGGGCTGTGTTGACTATAAAGGTTGAAGAACAGTTGAAACACTGATATTTAAAATTAGGTCCACAGCATTTGTCCAGACCTTTCTTCCTTACATCAGTTGTACAGGAACAGACATAGATTTATTTTTATCTTGCTATGCATTCGTTTTGTATTTTAAGTAATGGGTTGCATAGAAGACATTCATGGAAAAAAATGAAAATGAAGTGAGCAATTATTTTAGGATGAATAAAACATAAGTGAAATTCCAGGTGTGTACTTTTTAAGTTACACACCTGGTCCCTAGACTTCAGTCTTTAAGACTACTTTAAAACAGAAACTGTACTAGCCAGGCAACAGTGACTTGAAGGAGGAACATGATTGAACAATCTCTGACTCCATGGATACCATAGCTGAAGGCCTTAAGATGGAACGCAATAAGAAAAGCCCTACCAACAACAATAGAAGAAAAAAAAAAAAAAGAAGAGTGAAAAAATAACTACCATCTAGAGTGAAACCCATGCAAAATAACCAATAATTTCATTACAGGGAAACCAAGTAACAGCTGTAGAACACTGTAAGTCTACATGTAACATACACACAGATGACACCAATACTCTGTTCTCCACCTCATCCCAGAAAAGCACCATATTCAGAACGGAAAGGCAGTGTTTCCTCTATGGTAACAGGTGCAAATTACTCTGGAGACTGATTGTCCTACGCTCTGAGATTTGCTTGCTATGCTGATTCTTATTTTTGGACGTAGAATGTTTCACCTCTGACAAGCACCAAGTCCACAGGGAAACAGAGAAGGGAAGGCATAGCTAGAAACTTCCAGGGATCAGCCTGAAAGTAACACCTGGTAATATTAAACTGACCACAGGGTAGCTGAGAAAACAGAGGGTAAGCAGATGCAAAGAAGACAAATAAAGAGGAAGAAATGACAGTAAAGGTATGATACAGGACCCATGGACAATGAGAATGAACGAAAAATAGGTGTAGCTATGGTCTTAATGAGAGCACAATAATGGGATCTCGAAGGAGAGCTTACACTCCGCAGGGAAAGAACTGGGGAAAAATTTCCTCCAGACTTTTTCAGGGGCATCGATTTCTTGCAAGTTTGCTTTGTTTATTTCTTATTTTTGACTCCTAAAACTCCTGTCCCTTTTACCTTGCCAACAGTTCTATGGGTTGGTACACCTTAATAGAATGTCTTTGTCATAAAAAAGAAAAACTGTATTATGGAGAATCTTCTCTAAACTTCGGGCAAAGACTTCTTTGAATTTAGACACATCATACTTGCTAAATATCAGATATTTTTCCCAATTTCTCCTTCAATACTACCATTACTGAAATTGTGAAAAACTGAACAATATTTTTTGGTATAGAAATAACAGAATAATTTTGAAGATTGTCCTTCCTGATTCCCTCCTTTACTCTCTTGTTTGGTTAATGAAGTGGAGGATAACACAACTGATAAAGACTCCATAGATGAATGAGTTTGTTGAATAGAAAGAGGGAATCAAATTTCAATACAAATCATAAAGATAATAGTTGATGCAACCTTTTAATGTACATTATTCAAGTTAGCCAAAAAGAAATAAAATAGCAATTTCTAGCTTTCAAATCCCCTTTTGAATACTGTGTTCTTTCAAGGGGAGGATCTGATTTGCAAATGAATGTAAATCTAGATAGCATGATTACATTTAATTCTGTCACTTTAAAAAAAAAAAAGTTTCATTGACCACCCCTTTCTGTTTCACTGTTAGTACTTGTCAAATATTTCATTCATCTGCTGGCATTTTTAAATAACTTTGTTTGATTTAAGTTTGCATATAAATGATTTCTTACACAAATTCAGAGATTTATGATTTCTTTCCCACTCTGTGATATTTTTAAAAATTATTTCATCTCTATGTTCCCAGTGACACATGATGTCTTTTACTGATAGTTCCTCAACATAAAAAGTAATTCAGAACATCTAGGTCCTTTTTGTTTGCAAATTTCCTTCTAGCCAGTCAACCCCCACCCAGTAGCCCCATTATTCCATCAGTTTATTCCATCCCAGCTACAGAAATTAAACTTCTTTTAAGGTTCCTGTTATCCCATTTCCTCCACTGTATTAGGTCCCTTTGTGTGGAAGCCTTTAGTAACTGGCCATAGATAGGTTTTGTACCACAGAGCCACAGATCTGAGTCAACAGCACAGAAAATTTTCCATACAATTTACAATCCAATTATCCAAACCAGCTCTCACTAGTTTGGCTACAAGGATACTATGCGAGACTATGTCAAAGGTCTATGTGATAACCACTGTTCTCTCCTTATCGACAAAGCCAGTCATCTCATCAGAGAAGGCAATCTCTCTGGCCAGACATGATGTGCCCAAGATAAATCCATGGTGGATGCTGCCAAGCAGTCTTCAGTCCTTCTCTGCTTGGAGATGTTTTCAAAGAGGATTTGCTTTATAACCTTCCAAGGGGGTGAGGTTATGCCTCCTTCTCAAGAACAGATGTGGTGGTGCATTTTACAGCCATCAGTAATCTGCCTCAACCACCATAATCTCTCTAAAGTCATAGAAAATGTCTTTCCAATGACATTGGCCAATGGATGCACTCCACCTGGTTCCATGGATTTGTGTGTATTCAAGGGACACAAGTGCTTTAGCCGTAAACTCTCAAGGTGCTTGTCACTCATTCCCTGGGAGAGTTCCACATATTTAAGCTGTTCCTTTACATAAAGTGCAACCCTTTCTTTTCACCTTCCCAAATCTATTCCTGGAAAATGAGAGAGCAAGTCAATAAGTAAAGGACCCTACCAAGGGGCTGCTCCAAAAATCCAGTCATGCCATCTGTTTCCAGCACCTAAAAATACACTCTGGTTTTGTTTACTTTCCTGCAACAGATACAGCCTCAGTGTTCCAGATGAACACATGCTTTGTAAGGTACCTATTTATAAGTTATTCTACCATAAGAGTACATAAATGTTCTGACCCAAAGCCAGATCCCCAGATTTATTTCAGGCCACCATCAGCCTTTCAATATTTAAAGATGAGCTTAAAACTGTAATTTCTTGACATACAGACCAGTAGTTCATATGAAGTTATACACTGTTATGATTAGGAATCATTTGATATTCTACATCACATGCACAGAGGCAAAACTGAGAGCAATCCTAGTCTTGAAAAACATAGAAGAGAAATGGTAATTGAGTGAGATGTTTTTGTTTCAAAGAAATATGGCATTCTCTTTCCTAATAACTAGAAAACTCAATACATTAAGGAAAATATATATACCAAAATCAGTGACTGAAGATGGGACATGCTTTTCCCTCACTATCTGGCAACTCCAACCACATGCTGAGTAAAAAACTCTCTTGTTGGAGTTGCTATTTCACTTAAAGACCCAGCTCCTGGAAACAAGAATAACGTGTGCATTGCCAGGTTGTTTTTTTAAAATTAAGTTTTAAGTCTCCCAGTTGCAGGAAGAGAATTGAAAATAAGACTGTGGTTACAGAAATCCTCTAGAATGTCCCCTCTTGTCTGATAGGTATCTGGGACAATTACATTTTGTATTGTCAGCTTACATTAAATGCCTGTGGCATCAAGAGGAAAGGCACTGAGGCTTCCGTGACAATCCTACATGGATCCATGGACCAGCTAGTTTGGCATTCAAAGATTTTTAGCCAATGTCCAATGCCAAGAAGATACTCACAACACTAAACTTCTGAAGATTCACCTCTCTGCCATCACAGCACATGAATTTTGTGCGTCTACACCATAATAACACGTGAGTTTTGGGTTGCTTTGTGACATAGCATGACACGTCCTCCAACCTAATAGCCTGAAGTCTTTCTGGCATTGAACTATTAGAGTTACAGACCCTTGCAGATGTGTACACAATCAGAGTGTAACACAGATGTCCAAACTAACACAGTGGAATAAATACAAGAAAAACCTTAGAGATTTATTTACTTTTTTATACACCTTGGGCATATTGAACCTGACGTAAGGCTAAATGTACCTGTTTTAGCAGGTTTGCTAAAGATCACATGTCATTCACAAGGATGAACAAAAGAACAGGCAACATTAAAAAAAGTAGGAGACCACCCCCCAAAGTGACACCAACCTCTGGTCTAGGTCACAATCTATTATATGTCTGTCATCACCTCAAAAGTTTATCAGTTATAAGGGAGCAAAGTCACTTCAACTGGTGAATTTCTAGCTTTATAGTAAGAATTATATTAAGCCAAAACTCTGTTTAAATGGACTTATTAATTAAAAATTAAAGATAAGCAATTGCAAAAACCCCCCTCCCATTGCTGTTTTTCTCTTGATTCAGATAGTATAGCAAATTCATTTCACTAGTTACTATTCTAGAAATACGATTTTGGTATATCTATCCCACTAATACCCATATAAGTTTATTCTTTCAATTTTAATAATCTTGCCAGGTTCAAATTTTCTACAAGTTTCATATTGAATATCTTAAAATCCTCCAGGACTGGAAAGTAATATTCTATGGACAGAATGGCTTAATAAAAAGGTCTTGAAAATACTGACACTTTAATGGAGTACAAAAGTATTTTAGGCTACTTAACAAAGGCTCTTCAGTTTCTCAAGGCCTTATCCAGATAGAAAAGTAGTAATTTATACACCTGAGCTGAGAGGACAGAAGAAATTAAATACTATTACATTACAAAATCTCCTTGAGAGATTTCTAAAACCTTGTTTCTTTGACAGTCATCATAAACTTTGTATTAAGTTCTGACTATTACATGTACTAGCTTTTCCTGTGGTTTCAAAAGTGTTTTATGCCTGTAATGAATAATGGTTTTAAACTGAAGTTTAGATTAAAATGGTGAAGCAGATTTTGAATTGTAGCCTGTCATTCAACATAGTATTTGTATGATGATTACTTTCCGGAATGTCAAAAGATTTCACTCTGACTATCACTGGGAAGTGTATATGTCTGTCTGAATGATATTTCAGTCTCACATTCGGTTATTACTGTTGTCCAGAAATCCTACAGAGATAAAATCTCGAGAGAGAAATTTCTACTATGCTTTGCCTTTCCTTATTGGAGGAACACCATGAGAATATCCTTTACAATATTTCAGCTCTTCTGCTCCAAGTTCTGATTAAAATGAAAAAAAAAAAAATAAAAAATAAAGAGTACATGATAAAAAAAAAATTCTGGAAAGATAAATACTGAGGGTATTTTAAGGAAAGCTTGTCAGATCTGAGCAAAGATCAAAAATTTAAGATCACTAATTATTTGAAATGATGCTTATGAAACAGAATTTAGAAAAACAAATTCACAGAAACTTAAAATTGTGTGATAGGTATTTATATGGTTTATGTCTTTTCATGTTCAAGTCTTGAACAGTAAAATAATTATATGTTTTGTTTCTCTGTTTATTTTTTTAATCTTTGTCTGCTTTCTATACTAGCTCTCTATGTTCTCTGTACTTCCTAAATTCATGTTTCCCATCACTGTGACTAAGATGAAAGCTGAAATTCAGTCAGTTCTTGAGATTTCTATCTGTGGGTTTTACCTTATATCATTGATTTCTGGGGCCTGTCTTTTCAAACATGGACATGGCTATCCATTTTTCTCCTCTGTCAACATCTGCATCACAAAAATATTCACTACTCCTTAGATCTTCTCATTACTTTTCCTGGGCTCCTTCTCTTGGCTTTTTAATTTTGCCACCTTAATTGTATGTAATTGTCCAGCTGAATGTCACTTGACGCTCCGACACAGAGGTCATCACCTTGATCTTCCAAGCAAGATACATTCTGTAGGTGTTACAATTATGGTTTCACAGGTGAAACTCAGCTTTGCAATTCCTTTCTCTTTCTTGACAAAGAATGAAGAAGTTGGAAAGAACATTTTTTCTTACCAGCAGAGGGAGGGCATTCTTTCCACAGCCAGACCGTACAGAATTCCAAAGAAAGATTATGTAGGTGGAGAAAGGAAATAATTATGAGTTGAAGAAGACATTAGGATGAAGTGAAAAAAAAGAGGAGAGAGAGGAAAAAGGGAAAATGAGAACAAAGGAAATGGGGGGCAAGGGGGAAGAGAAATAAAAAGAAGTAGAAAGGAGAAAAGGAAAGGATTGCAGAAGATAGAGACATCTAGGAGGTTTCTGGAAAAAGTTGTAAAAATAGGAGAGGATTCTGAGGGGACAGGAAAAAGAAGACACAGCTCTTCTGTCTGACCTGTGACGAGAACCAGAAGTATTGTCTAATTTTAACAGAGTGGAATGAGTTGCCACAATTAGAGTCAGAGCCCTTGTGTACTGTTGTGGTGTGAATGCCAATAGCCAACAGGTGGAAGAACTAGCTATCACACCTGTATGCCAGGGACCTGAAAATCAATTCCTGGAATATGCACTGTGGAGAGACCCCAAGGAAAATAAAAGGATAAATTATATATCCTGCTTGGCTTTTGAACATATTGTCTGTCTGTAGCAGTCTTTGGAAGAATCCCAAAATACTAATTAACTAAAGTTTACCTTGTTTGCAAACAATTTTCAACTCTTCCTCCCCTACCCCTTTTTGGGAGTTCCTCAAGTAAGCCAACACTGAAAATTGATTCTCTTAAAAAGTTCTCAGGGGAGATGGTTTACACATACAGAGATTTTTACCCCTGAATGTGAACAAATTGTTCTATAAGAAAGAATGAATAATTTAACACAAATCTTATTAGAATGTGAAAAAGATGTTATGTAAGAGTCAGTCAGGTTGGAAGGGATTTCAGGATGCCTTTAATTCAAGATCCTGCTCAGATTGCTGAAATTAATGCTGAACAGGTGTCTCAGGGCTTTCTCCAGTTGATCTCAAAAACAGAATCACAGAATATGCTGAGTTGGAAGGGATCCACGTGTCCAACTCTTAGCCCTAAACAGGACCATCCCCAAAAGACACACCATATGACCAAGAGCATCATCCAAATACTTCTTGAACTCTCTCAGACTTGGTGCTGTGACCACTTCCCCAACAGGCACTGGCCTGTTCCAGTGCCCAACCACCCTCCAGGTGAAGAATCCTTTTCTAATATTCAAACGAAACCTCCTCTGACACAACTTCAGGCCATTCTCTCAGGTTCTACCACTGGTCACCACAGAGAAGACATCAGTGCCTGCCCCTCCTCTTCCTCTCACAAGGAGCTTGTAGACTGCAATGAGGTCTCCCTTCAGTCTCCTCTTCTCCAGGCTGAACAGACCAAGTGCCTTCAGCCACTCCTCATACAGCTTCACCTCAAGGCCCTTCACCATCTTCACTGCCCTCCGTTGGACACTCTCTAATAGTTTAGTATCTTTCTTACAGTGTGGCACCAAAAACTGCCCACAATATTCCAGGTGAGGCAGTCCCAATGCAGAGCAGAGCGGGACAATCCCCTCCCTCGACCAGCTGGCGATGCTTTGCCTGATGCCCCCCAGGACATGGTTGGCCCTCCTGGCTGCCAGGGCACTGCTGACTCATATTCAACTTGCCATTGACCAGGACCTCCAGGTCCCTTTCCATGGCACTGCTTTCCACCATCTCATTCCCCAGGTTTGCCCCATCCCAGATACTGAATCCGGCACTTTCCCTTGTTGAAATCCATATGGCTGGCCATTGCCCAGCGCTCTAACTTGTTGAGGTCTCTCTGCAGGCCATCCCTGCCTTCAAGGATGTCAACAGCTCCTCCCAGTTTTGTGTCATCTGCAAACTTGCTCAGTATCCCTTCCAGTCCTGTGTCCAAGTCATTAAAGAAGATGTTGAAGAGCACAGGGCCCAAGATGGAGCCCTGTGGAACTCCACTTAGTGACAGGTCACCAGCCTGATGTCACCCCATTTATTATTACCCTCTGTGCTTGACCTGTGAGCCAATTGCAGGAAGACTTTATAATGTCTCTGGACAACATACTCCAATGCTTGATTGTCCTTGGTGATTTTTCATTTTCTTCTACTAAGTCAGAACCTCTCCCACTTCAGATAATTACCACTGTCACATTAGTTCACCATGCACTTCAGTACAGTAGCTACACATTAAAGAATACAAGCATGCAGTGGCCATTAATGTGTTTTGCTTTGGTACACACAGTTATGTAAGATACTAGTGGGAAGACACCCTTTGATGGCTGTAATGAATCACAGTGAACATGACTGTCCACAAAAGTGAAACTGTAATTCTGGAATCACAGAAACATCTCAGTTTTGTTGCTGAAACAAGTGGCGACCAGTCTAGGTTTGCTTAATTTTTGAAATCTGATAGTACCACAGACCAGGATTTTTGAGTGTCAGTTCTGCTAAGCCTTAACATAAGAAATGTTGCTATATTTTGCATTTAAATAGATAGAAACCTGCAGTACAAGTCTCCCAGACAACTTTGAGGTTGGCAAGCTGCTGGGAACAGCCTTTTATCTTCCTCTCTGCAGTCTTGTGTTGGTTAGACAAAAAAAGTTTTAAAGATTTCAAGTATGGACTTTGGAGAAAGGTTTTGGAGACAAAAAGAACGAAAGGAAACACCATGTTATAAAACACTTGGATATTTCAGTTTGCTTTTAATCATAAGAGATGTTTGTCTGAGAGTTTGTGGTTGTCTTCTCTGGCTGTCAGAAGCAAGCAGTGTTGTCCTATTGAAATGCTAATTTTCAGACAACTGCTGTGAACAAATACACCATTCAGACCTCAAAGTTCCCTTCTGCTGAAAGTCATCACTTGCTGACAATCTTCTCCATGCTCATTTGGTCTGGTAGCTTCATTTGAACTCAATCAATACAGGAAGAAAATACTTGTTAGGTACAAACATTCACCTCTTCCTATTTTTTCTTCCTTTTAACTTAAAAAGACGAAGTGACTTTCCAGAATTAAAATACCAACAATATTTAGTGCTTTAAATGGTTACCATTGTTTTTACCTAAAGAAGGTGGCATTTTTGCCCCCTTTTATATAAATATATAGGAACTTTTGTAAGTGAAAAAGAGCTACTATTCTTCCTTAATGTGTATATTGGGAAATAAGCATTGTGAATGCACCTACTGCAGTGAAAAAATCAGAGTCAGAAAAAATTCAAAAACAGTAAAATAGCTTGCATGTGATGAGGCCACTCACAAGCAAAATGAAAAAAAAAAAGTATTTAGTATCTCTCCATAGTACTTTTAAGATAAGACTCGAAACTAAGCATCACATATTTAGGATTCAAGTGCCTCAGATTGTGATACAGTGGACCCTCTGTTGATGACCAAAAATTCACAAAGGTAAATTGTATGTTCCTCAGAAAGAGAGGTTACATTTCACAGGAATAACCTGTTTCCAAAGGAAAAAAAATTCTTTAAAATTCTTCATCAGCTTCATTCAGCCTTCATCAGTTCAAATGGCATGAAATATGCAGACCATACTATTGCAACCCATGAAGACAACAGCATTAACAGATTTTTTTTTTAAAGCACAATTATACAAAATGTGCACTCAAGTGTCAAATCAGTTAATGGAGATTAAAGGAAGATTTATAAGCATAACAGCATCAGAGTGCCTCAAGGCTGTATCTAAATACTTGACACATATTCCATTAAAAAAAGTTAAAGGACAGTCAGTTTGTCCATTTTACAGGATTCACAGTAGGATTTGTTCTCCTTTTTGCTCCATCCTGTTCAATTCTATACAGCTTCTTGCATATTGCTTTTTGCCTTAGTAGCTGAGCACATGCAAGTAAGGAAAAGATTGAAAACTATCACATATCCTTTTTCTCGCCTTTCCTCATTCTCCTAGGTGTGTCTGTGAGTTGTATGTGCAGAAGGATGCACACCTGTGAGAGAGAGAGGAGCAGAGATTCTTTTGGTAGGTTTGTTGTTGTTATACTCATGTTGCTTGTTTTTTTTACAAAGGACAAAACTGGAGCAGAAGATGGTGAGATCAGGATGGATCTTTTTGTCTAATATGTTCATCTATAAATCCAGGACTGAGTTCATATTAGCCTTTCACACACATGATTTTATTCTTCTCTAGTCAAACAACAGTTTCAATTAGTAATGTCTTTAATATACCCTGTAGTGTGGTATTGAATGATTTGAGCTTAGGGGTCAAGACTAGGAACTTTATTCATCTTTTTGTTGCATAAGAGTCCCACATCAAGCATCTGATGTGTTTTTCTAGTAAACAGTGTTCTAAGGATGAAAATAGAAAGATACTGATGAAGGACCTAAATGTTGTGAACCACAATTCATTCCACTTTCTGATAATCACATTTGTTTTAATAAGGCTGTTGCCTTTTCACTGGTGGTTGTTTTCCAAAGAGAAGAAACACTGATGTCAAATCAGGCTGCCAGAGTTAATAAAAAGACATTAATTGGTACTTTTCCCGAACTGATGCCCTCAAGGCTGACCAAACAGAAGAGATGTGTGCAGCTAGCCTTGCTTTCCAGTGCTCACCAAAAGACATCAGTGCAAGCGGCAGAAAAAGCAACAGACTATATGAAACTAGTCTGATTAAGGTTACATTGCAACTGGTGGAGCCAGGAGAACTTCTGAGCCCCTAGATGCTCTTACCTTCATCAGGACATAATAAAGTCACACACCAGCTCTCCCCATACGGCCTTGGTTTCCCTGTGAAAGAAACTCAGGCAGAAAGAGCTAAAAAAGAGACTCATTGTTTTCTGCACAAGCTGCTGATTTGGCATGTTTCCCCAGAACAGCATGCACCTTTTCTTCTATCTACATGACTTCTTATCCTATGTTTACTTTCTCACAACTGATGGAAAGATTTTGTGGAAAAATCAGCTATTCTTGAGTTTTAACAGATTAGTACCAAAATTGCCAGAGGTCACATTATAAAACAATTAGGGAAAAATGCTTTTTAATATGCATGGCTAATGCAAACATTAAATCATAACTTAATTTCCATTTCACAGAAATAATCTCTGTATTTAGATATACAAAACTGCTATGTTTCTTAAAGAACCAGTTGAAAATCTATTTCCTATGGGAGAATATAAAAATACGTACTGATTTAAGTTTCATGTCCTGATGTGCGCGTCTGCTTTCCCCACTTAGATCTTATCGCTTGTTTGTTTGTCTGTCTGAGGAGTTATTTGATAGGAAGAGACATAATCTACCCAACTATGAAAAAGGATTAAAATTTTATTCTCTGTCCCATAGCATGCCCTTTATACAAAGTTAATCACTTTTAAGGAGACAGATCTGCACTTCACAGTAAGGGAGACAGCCAGGCCAAATTCAGCAACATTCCTTTTAGAGGAACAGGTAAGCAGGGCATTTCCCTGACTGTCCTCTAGCACCATTAGCAAAGCAACATTCAAAGCTGCATGACTGCCTTGCTTTCTTCCCTTTCTTAGATCCATTGGCACTGAGGATATATTTTTGGTTTTCCATTAATTTTTCAGGACCAGAAGCAAGAAAAGGATGGGGCCTTCTATTTCATGTTTCCAGGCTGCCTTGTTTTTCCAGGCTGTGTTAAAAGTAAATAAAGTTGACAAGACAAGGCTAATGAGTTGAGGACTTGATGTTTTCATCCAATATCTTGAGTCTATTGCAAGTAAACCTTTAATGGCTTCTACTAACCTCATTATCATCGGTCAGTCAAGCCTAGCAAAAGTAACAAGCATCGACTGGGCTCTAGCCAAGAAGAGTTTAAAAATTAATCTAAGAGTCAATAGTTACTGTTTTTGTTCAACTCCTCTGGCGTACTGCATGTTATCTGGCTGGCCTTGGCAATTCCGATCTGTCCTCATGCTCGTTTTCTCTCCTATCAATTACTTGGTGTTCGCTCTGGTTCTGACACTGGTTTGGTACTTCTTGGTTCTCAAAGTCCCAAAAGCTTTGTCTATACTTGGAAGAAATTGTGCAGCAATTCTTCATCTCTTATAAGAGACCAGTAATTTCAAACACACACTGCTCATGGTTTGGGGATGCATTAGTGTAATTTTCAGTGTGGCCACAGAGGTGGCGATGGAAGACAATAATACAATCAATTTTTTCTTTTCTTATTTTTTATCCACTCATTACAACAACTAAAGGTATTTGGAAACTACATGCTCTTTGTTTCTTTAAAAATATGATACATATTCTACTGGCAACCTAAAATAGCTTGAAACTTCTGGATTCAAGCCAAGCTTATCTCCTGTCTATGGAAATGTGCAAATCAGGGTAGGAGAAGGGAAATGTTACAGCTTTTAAGTTGCTCAGCAGTCGGCTACCTTGACTTGTGTTATCATGGTCTGTGTTATATTTTATGTTGTACATTTCAGTTACATCAAGGGAAACTACAAAGAATAAACACAGGTAATTATATCAGCATTTGCAAAAATGTAGCACTCCAAAGAAAGGAATACCAAATGAACCTATGATGTGACATCTGTGCATACACAATGTAGTATGCATCTTGGAAGGTGCCCTAGGAAGTTTCTTCAGGAATTAAGATAATTACCAAGGACCAAAATCTGACACTAACCCAAAAAGGAGTGAGCTACTCACAGAACCATGAAGAGTCTGGGCACTGCTGACTCTTAATCCACCTCTGAGTGTTGCCTGTAAGAGCATATACCTAAGCCTTCTCCTTGTTGCTGTTACCAGTTTGCCAGTAGTACTAATTAAGGGACGTACACTTTCTTTCACCTTCTTTTTCTGGGTAAATTACCTGTACAGCCTCTTCTTGTTATTTTTTGTATCCCTTGTCCAAATTCTGCTCCAGATGTGCCTTGGTCTTCCTGACCCCATCCCTACAGAACCAGACTGCATCCTTCTATTCTTTCCAGGATATCTGTCCCTCTATCCACTGCTTGTGTGTTTCCTTTTTACCCTTTAATCTGACCATAAAGTCTCAGCTCAGCCATGCTGGTCTTTTGACTTCCTTGCCTGATTTCTTACACCTGGGGATCAAGAGTTCTTGGTGTTCTATGGAAAGCATTCTTAAAGATCTGCCATTTCTATCCCTGAGGGCAGTATCGCAGGGGTTTCTACTGATTAATTCCTTGAACAGCTGGAAATTTTCTTTCCTAAAATTCCGGGTCTGACTTTGCTCTTCAACTGACCCATATCCCTCAGAATTGCAAATTCCACCAGTGCAGGATCACTGGAGCACACACTGCCTCCAATCTTGATGACCCAGATTAGCTCACTTATTTTGATGACCATTGCATCCTGTGGTAGGGCTGTCTGTTACCCGGCTTAAGAAATTATTCTCCATGTATTCCATGAGTGTCCTGGATTGCCTACAGCTCACTGTACTATTTTCCCAGCAGATGCCAGGGTGATTGAAGGCCCTGAGCAGGACAAGCTCCTGAGAGCACAGTGCCTCCAGTAGCTGGAACAAGAAGGTTTCATCAACAGGCTCCGTTGGTTTGGGCAGCCTGTAGCAGACATCAAGCACAAGGGTCCCAGTGTTGCCTTGCTCTCTGATTCTTACCCATAAGCTTCTGACCTGCTCCTGTCTGTTCTTCAGATAAGAATTCTTCACATTCTACCCATCTCTTGATGTAGGAGGAACTCCATCACCCCTCCTTCCTCTCCTATTCCTTGCGAACAGCCCGTAGCCAGCCATAGCCTCCCTTCAGTCATCAATGGCTACAGGCTGGTACAACATGGCTACATTTTCAAGTGATATAATTGTTACAGAGTGTCAAAATCAATCATTCCTTCTCATGTTAAAAATATGATGCAATGGAGTGTGACAGTCTTCTCCTGGTGCTCTGTATATTAGAAATACGAGCTCTGCATGTCAGAATTTGCAAATGCTGGGCTTCCAGGACTTCACAGCTTTTGGACCAGCCTCTTCATAATGATCAGATTAATTTGCAAATGAGTTATCACATATCTAAATAAGCAATGAACAAAAATACAAATATGTAGTATATAATAGGTATTATATTGCATTTGAGGGAGAAAGATGTTTTCTTTCTGCCTGCAGTGCATTCATGTCACACCGTCAAATGTTTGGTTAGAAAAAAAAACATCCATTGGCACAGGATAAAATGCTTAATGTGGGTTTAGCTTCAAGTAAACACTGAATATCATGAGATCTGTGATGAAATGATGGGAACTAACAATGATTGTCACATGACAGAGATTCCAGGGCCTGTTTCTGGTACAGTCAGCTGTCAGACATGCAACCAGCCACCTGCCTTGCTTCAGCATTTTCTCTTATTTTCTACTGACAGCATAAGCATAACTTAGTCACATATATTCTTGCCAAAAATAAAAGGCTCTCAGGCATGCTTTTCTCTTCTAATTTTTTTTTTTTTATATTGATTGATTTTTTAAAAGCAATCTTGATAATAGAACATTTAGAAAAATAAGAATGGTTGCTTTGAAAAGTGGAGATTTTTTAGACTTCCAGCCTCTTTGTATAAATGTAAGTAAGAGCTGAGGGGTCCTATCCTTGAAACACAGACACCTATAGTAATCTTCAGATCCTGGAAAAACAGCATTTTTTTTAGCTCCGAAGCATCTCATCTTCCTCAGACAGTTGTGCAGGGCAAATGAAGACACCAAGGATCCTTGGAAGACCTCTGCAAAACTGGGGTAGCTGCCAGGTTCCTGGAATAGCCTACCATCAATCCAGAGAGTATCAGAAAGACTATGCTGGACTCAAAATACCATGAGTTAAGCATTTTAGGCTTCACTAATTAGCACTTGCTGTAATTTTACTCTAGGGTCTACTTTTTGCTGAAAGTAATGGCAGCTGCTCCCTCTCCAGAGGAGCCTTCAATCCTGTGGAGAAAAATCTCAAGAGTGACTATAAAGGGAGAGAGACAGACATTTGGTCTGCTACTAGGACAAAACCTTAGCTCTTTGTGAGAAACAGAAGAGCACAGGATATTACATGCATTAACCACTGCCATCAATTCTCCCTGATCATCAGGTCAAACCTTAAACTCAGGGAAGTTTTGCTGCTTTTTCTACAAAAGAAATATTTGTGTATTAGTGGCTATGAGATGTAATATCAGATTAATTACAACATATTGTTTAAATTTGGAGCCAGCATTGAACCACATAGCTGTAAATGTTTAGAAAGGTACCTCTGATATACGTTGAACAATAAGACATAATACTAACAGAAAGAGTGGTGCCACAAAAATACTTACAATATGCACTAGTTTGGCATGAACCTACCATAAATTAGATCTAGAAAGTATAATTTTACAGTGAATGTACTATACCATGGGTGAACTTGAACAGTTTCATAAATAATATAGTACATCATGTTAGAGCAATTACATAAAAATTAGCAGAACTTTCAAAATTAACTTCTAAAGTTTTTTATGAGTCTTGGCTTTGCTATGAAATAGAGTCATAAAAATCTGAAAGATACTTAATGCAGTGTCTCTTATGTATTGAGAAATTTATGGAGTCACACACAGAAAAGCAATAGTGAATTAGTCAGTAGTGGGTAGTCAAGGAATTGGATAACTGTTTGACTCCCTAAGAAACAATACATTGCTTATATTAGATAAAAAAAGAAACACCAGCAGGGAATTTTAGGGAAACCTAAGGAGAGTTAACAGCGGAGCAATGCAGTAGCAGATTACATTCAGAAAGGCTAATGGAATGCAGAAATGAAATAATGGAAGATTTTAACATATTTCAAATTCACTATATCTTCATGTCATTATAGGTACCTCAGGAAAAAAATGCTTAGAAACAATCACGCTCACAGGTTAACAAAAGCAAAAAAGTTTTCTTCAGAATCATATACACCTCATAAATCTTTGGGTTGGTTAAATTTTCTTTGACTACTTCCTTGCACACTAGCCAAGGTATTTGATAAAATGTGTAATTGAACTAGTCTAAAAGAGGGCAACAGAAATAAGAAGATATGGAAATAACTGTGTATGAGAGGGATTAGAAAATGCATAGGAGGATGGATGTGTCACAGATATGCCTCACATATTGTATTCATGAATTGTCACATATGACATGTCATATGCTAGATACAGGGCTTGGCAGGAAACTGTCAAAGGACAATTTTTTTCTGTAAATCCATTTCTTTTTTCCCACTTTATAAGACGTCTCTATATTGACTATTCTCTGAAAAAGTCAGTCTTCTGAAGAGAAGGATGGATGCATACACCTTAATTTCTACCTTCCTAAAAGAGGGAAAAAGCTACAATAGCTAAAATATGCTCATCACAAAAACTGATTCAAGAATTCCATTGATGTCCCGTGATCTGGTTCAGCCCATTACAGAGAGCACAGATGGAAGTTCAGATGTGGATTAAAGCTCTTTCTGCACACAGCAATGCATTCCCAGCATCTTTAATGAAACTCCTCTCAAGATATAAACATTAAGCTATGTTCCTTCTAGCCTGTTCTTCATCAGGAGTAAAATTCTGCCCTCAGACTTTATTAATGATTCTGCTGATGACACATGAGATGAAACAAAGCACAGCTCATTCCACAAAACCAGCATTTACTTTTCCAGACTAGGAGAAACATTAAAATTGGCAATGACAGCTAGTTCTGATAGAAAATTAATGATAGGAGGTTCAAAGTACTGATTGCATATCCATAAGAGGTTTCATGTTCAAAGGGGGAACAGTTGATTGAACTGAGTGTATATTTAGAAAGATGGGATTTGCTTCTTTCAGGCTTTGTGTTAGATTTGGATGAATTTCTTTTAAAAGCATTTCACATTTTCTTACTATTTTTTTCTGCAGTACTTTGCATACTTTTGTACATCACTTAAAAAAAAAAAAAAAACAAAAAAAAAATTAAAAACTAACATTTAAAAGGCAAAAAATACATGTTTTAAAACCTGACCAAGCATACTGGACTATCAATAGCTGGAAATTTTGCTTTCTCCTATTTTAAGTTGAACTGAAAGCACTTGAATTGTTCCTGAACCTTTGCATATATATTTTGGTGTTTGCAGCAAGAATGGCATTCTGGGCATGCCCAGCTTTTCCTGCCTTGCAGCAATCCTCCAGAAATGGGCAACTCAGGACACTGTAGACCTTTTCACTAGGGAAAAGATCAGTAATTGACTACAAAACATACCGTAATTCCTGTTGTCTAAATCTAAGAAGCTTTTAAAAATGATCAACAGTATCTGCAGTTTGATCAGAAGGGCAGCAAAAAAAATAAGACAATGAAAACCCATTAATTAACTCAGGGGTTTGGGGATTCTTTTGTTGTTTTGAGGGGTTTTTTTGTTGTTGTTTGGTGGTTTGGGGTTTTTTTTGCTTTGTTTGTTGTTGTTGTTGTTGTTTTTGGGTGGTTTGTTTGTTTGTTTGCTTTTTTCTGGCATCTTGCACTGCAGCTCAGTATTACTGTGTCTGGTAAAGGATAAGACATGTCCTTTCAGATTATTTCAGACCTCAAGTATACAACTAGCACAGATTCCCCTCCCCTAAAGCTCCTTGTACATAATTAAAAAGTTCATTGTGCAGATGCTCAAAACAAGGTGTAATGGCTTTGTCAGTTTCATTTGGGTATGGCTGTCATGTGTTGTCACCTGAAGGAGCACCACGATTGACGTTAATCTTGAACACATGGGTGGGGAGAGGAGGTGCAGGTTTCTGCTGATCTGAAAAAATGAACACCTCAAACAATTAACTGCTGTGCAGGTGCAGGTGCAAACATGCTCACATCATTGTGCAGTGTGCCTAGTCCTCCCAAATTGAGACAATCCAGAACATTCAACAGGAATGTTTTCAACAGGAAAACTACAACCATGTAGGCCAGTTGGAAAACTCTCATCTGATGACTCTGATGGAAAAGAGTTCTTTCAGGTAGCTAAGCCATACAGCTACTTTTGCCTACTGTTTAATCTGAAATGCTCTTACTGCCTCAGAATAAAAAATGGTGACTATTAGTAGAGAGTGATCTCATTATGCTTAACAGCTCGGAATGTATTTTTCTTCCAATGCTTTGTCCAAACACTTCTGAATCCTTTTGATATTTGAGCACCCACAATACCCTATGGTAGAAGTTCCACAATTAATGTGCTTGACTTCTTGTTTCCAGTCTGACTTTTTTTGCCTGTGTCTTACTTGCTTATTCTTGTGCTGACATCATCCTTCAGACAGAACACCTCTGCCTTCCTGATGTTTATGTGAATCCTAACTACCTCAATAAACTAAATTTTATGGCAGAATCCTGAAAGTATTTCCACAATGCTCAAATCAGTGCTGAATAGAGATATCCAAGACAGTTTAATGTGCTATTTGAGTGCGAAAAGCAGCAAGGCAGCCTCCCTTGGCTCAGGAGGATAAATTAACCTAAATGAAGAATGACAGTGACAGAGTATTTTTATGTAACAGCATACAGTACTTTAAAACCACATGAAGAAAGAGTGATCATATAGAGCAAAATCTACCACAGATTGCTACACTGGAATCAAGTGACAGTATTGATTCTTTCTTCACATTTACAGAGCAATGCACACCCGTACCATGCATTGACACTGATGCCAATGTTGTAGCAGCTCTGTATGAAGAAATCCTGCTTGCCACATGTGGTTGATCAAATCAATCTGGTACACAGAATGGGCATGAGCTGTCACATTGGATAGCAATCCAGCATTATGATACTGGGATCAACATAAGGAATATGCTAAATGCACATCTACATAAGAACAGTAACTACAGACACACACTAACCATATGGCCTGATAGGACAGATGATTCATCTCATCATGTCACCTGAAGCACATACAAAACTCTTACAGAGTGTGAAGAGTTTCAGATTATTTCACTACTTTTAAAGTCCTATAAAAGAGAGCAGAGAGCTCCAGGAACTGTTCTTGAACAAGATTTTCCAGAGGAAGGGGTAGGTATGTTTTGATAACCACTGTTAGCACACTGGGATAGCTCCTGTCGATAAGCTGTTCCTTTCTCTTTATTCATCCTGGCAACCAGACCAAGTAGAGCTCAGTATTCCCCACTGAAGGGACATCAACTGTTCTCAGAGTAACAACAGGGTTAGGATGCAAATAAACTGGCACTAGATGTAAATATTTTAGACAACATGTAAGATGAGTTTCACATTTCTGAAATATCAAGGGAAATTTATACTAAAAATTAGAAATTTCAAATATTGAACTTCTTCATGTGTGTGTAGAGGTGCAGGGAATATTTTCTGACACTTGTGCTTTTTTGTGCTTGCCTACAGTGGAAGCTACAAAGATTTGTCTGTGTGCTGGGGAGCAAACAAAAGGGATGCAGAGGGAAGCAGAGCTGTGCTGTGAATTCTACAAAGATTTTTATTTTATTCAAAGGCATACATCTTGGAATCCCAAATCAGCTTGTCCCCGCAGAAACTTTTCATAGAAGGCAGTAATAAATCATTCAGGCATTCACTCAGTCATTCATTTCATAAGTCCCGCTGAGTGCCATGTATCTAGAGACTGCTATGAATATACACAAGACTGAAAATACAACCAAGTTATGTAACAAACAAATCATACAGGAGATGTTCTGGGTGATGATAATAGTAGGGCTTAAATTGTTCAAGGAAAAGGACACAGTTCAGTATAAATCTAAAGAAATAAACCCTTGTTATCAACATGACCAAAAAGGTTGACAGAACTATAAAACATTATTTTAATATTCCTCTACAGATTTTTCCATCTGGCAAGAAACTACAAAGAAAATAAGTAGAAACTGTGACACAATCATGTTCTGATTTATCCTATGTAATCTCCATCTCTACAGACAGTAGTACATGTCTGTTGGTAATATGTATATGTTTTCGAGGGCAGAAGGGTTCTGAACTAATAGATCTAAATTAGGAAGAACCTTTGGAAAATAGCATATATATTTGGAACTTTGCCATGGAACACAGCCTGCTGAAGTTCCCACCAATACCCTCTCTCTTTAAATATAAACCACAGACCATAACTTACTTGCATTCAGCAACTGTGTAACTATTAGGGAATTCAAGGTTTAAAGTGACTTCCCTGTCTATGAGAGTTCACTTTCCTTGGATATTGCTAGCACTAGATTAATAAAATTTATGTGGTATGTTTAATTAGTATCTTTGGACCTAAATCCAAATTTTAGTAAGCTTAATTAAATCCCTGGAACTTGATTTTTAAGATCACATACACCTTTCCCAGTACCTCAACAAAAACAACAGCAGATTGCCACAAGATAAGAGTAGCTTCATGCAATAACAAAGATAGCTGAGGTGCATAGAGTTCAGTGACAAGTGTTCATTAGAAGGAAAGCTCATTCAGGAGCCACCTGCCTCTTGTTCATTTGAGTATGCATGTATTCCACACTCATAAAATAAACACGCCACTGTGTATTTCTGCCCAGGCTCACTTATATACATAGATGAAAAAACAAAAAAAAAAGCAATATAGTGATAATATTTGAGGGGAAAGATTTCTTAAAGACATTTTTCTAGGGAAAAAGAAAAATATATCCTGACATATCCTGAAACATATCAGATGAAATTCAAATTTGTTTTATATTGATGATCACTGTTTGTATACTACTTATAAATGGAAAACAATACCATCACAACAGCATATTTATTATGAAGACATTCAATAGTGTTATTGTTATACCACTCTAAAAGGCATTATGGAGAAAATCTATTTTCTAAATAGATAGACAAAACAATCCATTTCCCTTTCACATTTGAAAAACACATATTCTGAGTCTTGGAGTCTGTCAAATTAAAATCTTTGGTGGAAACACTTTTAAAACTGTTTGCAAAACATTTGCATTGTGTGGCTTTGAATTACAAAGGTATAGCCATGAGCAGACAGCTCTCAAGTTTTTTCAAATGAATTGTCATGATGGTAACTTCTCACAGTAATATTGGACCTCAAGATTAACTCACCTGACTTTTGTTTTCCATCCATTTCACCAAAGTATTTGTTTTGCCTGTTAGGAAGGTTTTGAATACACCAAAACCACTCCATACAATACAAGATTGGGACTACTGGACAAGCTGAGCAATAAAAGGAAAATTAGATTCACAGTAGTTGCACCATTTACTTTTATTATGAAACAGAGAGGCATTACCAAGCTATGTGCTATAAACTCTGATGTTCAGAGATTGCTGGGCATGTCCCCAAGCTGTGCACCTCCACCAGAAAACTGTAGTTTCAATTCTCATTTGCATGCCACATGATTGAATAGATTAACATTGCACAGTCTGGTATGAATATCTGCTTCTACTGAGAGTGTGACAATAGTATCAACTAAAAATGCTGGTTCTGGCAAAAATAACAGAGTAAACTTACAAAATACTTCATATGATAAGTCCCATTGACTAGAAGTGCAAGAGAGGAAAACCAAAATTCCCTGAATATTTGAGCAAACATAAACTCCCTACACCTGTTGGGGAACAGTTGAACAACCTGACAGAAATCCGAAATAAACTCATGTCTCTGCATACCAGTCATATACAACAATAAGGCATCAAAGCAGCACTTACAGCTAGAGAATATGAGAGGACATGAGTGTTCATCCATTGGGAAGTTGTGCAGCTGCAGCTGGCACTCAGCGTTGATGGTAAGCCTATGAAGAAACCAAGTGCCTGTTACTACATGCCAGTACAATGAATAGTCAGAGTAGGAGGCAGGGTAACCTTAAGTGTCATTCAAGAATGCTTTGACATCCATAAGTAAGGTCTGAAAGGAAATAACTATTTTTGCAGATTGTTCATTGGCTATTTAAGCCTGATCCAAGACAATAATAATTACTTAAAATAGTTTCTTGATCCCAAGAAATCTGTGTATGTGTTTTTCTCTAGATAATTCATCACTGAGGGACCTGGGATGGAAACAACTATTCTTTACAGAAAAACCCAAACAAACTAGGAAATATGGCTGATGTGGTACTGTGTAATTCCACAAAATTAGAACCTCATAGAGAATCTTATAAAAAATATTCTCCACATATACTTATAGTTTGAACTTAAAATTCTTTTAGTCACTTTCAGCTGTCTCTAAAACAATAAATCTCTATATGCCATTCTATATTCTACAGATGTAACAAAATGATCAGCAGAAACATCTTTTAGCCCTACTTCAAAAACTTGTTTTACAAGACATCCCAAACACAAAGGAATGGAGCTGATTTTAAAATTACTGATAAAAATCAATAATCTTCAGTCTGATCGCTTACAAAGTGATTGTATTTATCCAGAGAGGTGAAGTGCTAGTTTATTGTCCTGTCTTTTTCAAGAAACAGTATATAATTCCATGCCAGAATTTATGCAGCAAGTATGGGTCATGTGGGTTTTTCCTTTTGAAAACTGAATACAAATAACAAATGGGATGGAGAAACATTTGTGTCTCCAATTTAGGATGGCACAGAGAAAACTTCTGTATTGGAAAAGGTCAACTGTGAAGAATGTAATAGTGTTATTGTGCTGACACTAGATGAGGATTTGCAGTGTTGCAGCAGGAAGAAATTCATACTCAGAACTGGGCAGAGAAGAGGATGGAAACACAGGGAGCATGACCAAACCTTGTACACTTTCTCCTGAACACATAACACTTATCAACACCTGACAGTACCAGGGCATACAGTAGTTACCTGTTCTATGTCATATCAATTCTGACACTTAGGTCAGATAAATGGGTTTTGAATTACACAGTGTTAACAATGAACAGTGATCATTCTAACAACTTTTCTGGTGTAAAAAGGAAGTTGACCTGAGGGGTCAAAAAGTACTCCAAATATTTTTCACAAACTAAAAGTGCTCAATCCAATGGGTTGAGTAGTACCTCTCTTTTAGTTATTTGAGGCAAAATTTGCAGTCCATTCAGCAAATAGTTTCTTTAGTGATAGGTAGGTAAGTCTAACTACTATTATGTAGTCACTTAACTTGCCCTGAAATACTAAAACAGGACTTAATAGAAAACAAAAGAAAGCAAAACAAAATACCTAACAAAAAACCACTCAAATAAACCCCCCAACAACTCAGCCAAGAGGGTGTTGGAGTTGACATCTCAATCCCTTAAATGTAAAGTTTGCTAAAGGCAACTGAAATAAGCCAGAGCTCCTCACAGTGGGGCAAGCACAAGACGGAAAGGGCACTAAAAATATCAGTAGCTTTTCCAGCTCTTTATTTCCTTTCTTATTTTTTGCCAAGGACTTTCTATTGGACCCCAACTGCTATTGCAATTATGATCAGAATATGCAGTTGCACCAAGAGGGCTGAACACAATCACTGAAGAAAATGTAGCGTGAAAGAGACATTTCTGAAACAGTTTGCTGCGTGGAACGTGGTTTGTGGCAAAACTTCCTTCTGAACAACTCGTCTCTTCCACAAGTAAACACATATTTTGATTTCCACGGATTTTCTTTTTTAATGCAGAGATATAGTATACTGTATCTATAAATCCTGTATATATATATATATATATCTCCTACATTTCTAATATCATATAGTTTATTTCTATTACCATAGAGTTGATGATATCACAAAGATTAGAAATACTCTGAAAACCTCTTCTCCAGCCATTCACCCTTGTGATGAGATGTAACAGACTGTCTTTCAACATGACTTATTCGAAGAATCAAGTATTTGCATTAGTATGAATGTTCTAGAAATGTTTTTATCCAGCCCTGCATCTAACTCTACCAGAAAGTTTTGTGACATATTTTATGGGACTACATGCTCCTGATTTTATTACAAGGACTAAAAAGCCCAACTTCTACAATTTAGACAGACCTATTTCTAATTTTTTCTTGGAAAGACAAGACTTTGTTTTTTTAAAGGGGGCAGTATTTATGCCTGAATATATAAATATTTGTAAAGCATGCTCAGGTAAGCATCAGGAATAAAACAGCAGAAGAGAAAAAAATACCACTGAAAATTACTATTACTATTACTATTACTACACCAGAAGCAGAAGAAGCTTTGAGCCCTGCACCTTGCCCAGTGCTCACCTGAGGGTGTACAAGATCTTGCCATCATTCCATATGCGGAGGAGCTGATTGGGGGTGGTGATCCAGTGAGCCTCTGCTGTCTTTGAGTTACGAAATATCGTGTCTGGGATCCAGATCAAGCCAACCATGTTGCTGTTAAGGGTCAGTATTTTCATGGTGCTGTTGAAGCGAAGACGGCTATCTGTCCACGTCTGGGCAAAAAATATATCAATTTGATATTCCTGCAAAGAAAGCATGACACACAAATTGAAATCTGTTCAACACTTCCCATTACTATTTGGCGTTTGATTAAGTCTTTTCTAGTGCAGAGCAACAGGATGCGTTCTGGCCAATGTTTTGTTTTTGCTTTAATGACTGAGGACTTTTTTTTCTTTTTTTCCCCTTCCCCCCCACCCCCCTTTGTATTTTCACCTCTAACTGCTTTTTGAAAAGGCCAAACATCTCACTTGCTTTGGTCCTGTGCCATAACAGACTCTGCATCAGCATGTTCTTTTCCATTGTCTCTGAAAAGTTACAGCTACAAGGTACAATTCGCAGAAACTTCTTTGTCATCGGACAGACTGATAAAAGATATGTGAAGGATGAACAGGACCAACACACATAAACTAGAGAAGGGTAAATTTGCCTGATTATGCCTTTTAGGGAGGAGGCTGTGTAAATACAATAAATTAATTGTTCTGTTTGCTAGCAATTGTTCAGCCACTGTTTTTCAGGCCACTGCAGCAGAATGAAAAGTCATGTTCACATTCCTTTACAGACACCTCATGTACCCCTAATTTGTCCTTTCTTTCACTCAATGTTTACTACTGTGCTTCTGTAGGCAAGCTGTCATAGTAAGTATAAATACAGGAATTAAAATACATATGGACAAACAGACAAAATTATATAGCTGAACATACAAACATGCTGATTTATGCATTTAATACCCCATGGAAGGCACTGTATTTTAATTTTTTATTTGAATTGTGAATTTCAGCCACTAAAGGCTGGGAAAGGTCATGTTTCAGTTGTTTATGTTCCTCTTCTTCTTTTCAGACTGTTCTGGTTTTGAACCCTGTAGAAACAGACATCTGACCATGTCATGCAATATCCTCTCAATATATAAATGCATCCATAACAGCAATGGTGTTTGCAGATGTGACATAAAGTGTATGCTCTAAAACACAGGGTAATACCAAGACTAGCAATAATCCAAGAGAAAACAACTCTTTAGGACCCCTGGTAGACGCACTCTTGGTATATCTGAAACAAGGAGAACTAAGGCTATGTGGAATGTCTCATATGTCTTTGAGCAGTCTGATCTTGATTTTATTGCCTTTTGGTTTGTCTATTCTTAACAGAACAATATGGTATTTTTTTCTCTACAGTTCATTAGTAAAGGTTGCAGTCTCAACTGAGGACAGTGCTTTTGCTAAGTGCCACCTGTTTACCCCATGCTATTACATTTTTGGTAGGCCATTCTTTCAAACTGATGTTGTAACACCAGGCAACTTGATTCACTGGCACTGTAATCCAAGTCCAAAACACACTTTGGGCCTCTCATCTCCGGGTGGTAAATGGTCAAAAGGTGCTAGCATGTATCCAAATACCAGTAATAGATCACCTCAGGAATTAAAGCCTAACCACCAAAGGCATTATAAGGACCATTTTCCTTCATAGCTTATCCCACTACCATTTTTTGTTGTATTAGTAGCTTTATTTTCTCAGGGAAGATGACAGATTTGAATCTGGAGACACTTTTATTTCATACTGATGACATCTTCACACATCTGAAGGATGCAATGCAATGCACACAGTGTACCTTTATTATTCAGAAAGAGCATCCTTAATTCACCATGTTTTATATGGCAGAGCACTAATCTTGTTTCTTTACTATCAACTCCATTTTAGTCTTTGAAAGTCTAGTGACAAGTGTTTGGCACATTCAGCTTCTGTAGAGAGGAACATGCCAGACATGTCTATGGGTTTCTCCAAATGCTGAGTGAGTAGAGCTGCTTTTTTTAGTCACATGTGAGAATCTGTATTTATAGTATCAAAGACAATTTGTATACAGCTGGCTAATGACAGTGCTGTCTTTTCACAGGACAACTTTTTGCATGATATTCATATTTTAGCTTATTTTATATGAATGCTTCATTTTGACTAAATTTAGAAGCAACCATAATTCCTTTCTAGTATATCATACATACTTAACGATTTTTAGGATTTAAGATATTCAGGATTTCTACCATGCCAAAAGAAAAGAATGACCTGGAGCCCCCTAATATATGGTCCCAAGAAGGTACTGCAGCTAGATTTGAGAAAAGTGGGCCCCAGGAGCAGTATAAATGTAACACTGTGGTTTCTATTCCGGTAAACTACTCTGACTGAGAAATAGATTACATTAGACTAGAAGCAGGGTCAAGCTAACATACTGCCCAACTCCCATTTTGTATCTCCTTATTACTGTAACTAGAACGTGCCAACAATGGTCATTATTCAAAATATCTCTGCAATGGGCCTCTGTAACTCCATTCACCTTAATAAAAGCATTTCAACTCAAATGGTTCACAGATCTTCTGAGTTAATTAGTTCTGTAAAAGCTGAATTTTTCTCTCTGTAAAATGAGGTCGTAAAAACCAAAGTAACAATTTTAAAAGAAAAGTCAATAAGTTAGTTGAAATTAGTTGCACTGACTTTTTAAACACTTTATTGTTTTATTTATTTACAATGCTGCCAGAATGTACAAATTACAAAAAAACCCTTCCAGTAAAAATAAACACACATTTCCATTTAATATCTGAATTGCAATTCTCTCCATTAATCCCTTTTAGAAGTGAATGCTATATCAATACATCCTTTGCATTAATCTTTCCTATCTCTTCAGTCTTTAACCAAGCATATAATGTGGTATGATATTTATATATTCATTCTACTATGAAGGGACAGAGGTCACTTTCAAAACTGGCACTCAGTTCTTCACTTCTAATGGGTTTACACCTATGCATATTTCAGAAAAATTACCTCTATCTTCACTGACAACAGATACTCCATTCCCAGTGAAGTCAACAGCTTCCATATGTTGCTTTGCACAAAGCTGGTACAGTGATCTCCAACACACAGCATCCAACAAGAAACTGCCAGAAGAAAGGTTTCTATGTTGGTTTTATATACAGGTCAATATAATATAAGAAAGTAGTGCTCTTCATTTCGTAGCTAATACCTGCCATTTTAGATCTTTATGAAATGTAACGATTGTACTTCGAGAGTTCTGGCAGATATCAGGGTTTAGTGATGTGATGCCCCATATCACTAACATCCTACAACTCTTAACAATATTTTTACTTTCTGTTCTATGACTTCACCAGAAGTGTCATTAAATTTCTTCTGATTCTTTCTTCTTTTTTTTTTTTTAGCAGCCATTGACTACTACAATGAACACAGAAAGAAGTCAAAACCAGCAAAATTTTCAACGAGACATCTTCCCAGCAGCAGAAAGGTAAAATAATGTTCTTTGTGAAATGCCAAGGTCGTGTACAGTCAATTCTTCTGTTACTCCATTTTCTTGCCTTAACAGTGCCTGATTTGCCATGCTAGCAAAACAAACTCAAGATTTTTCCTACTAATGCCACATATTCACACTGTGCCTCGATGCACTAACTGAAGCTACAATCCAGAGCAGCCAAACTTTCAAAATGGCATTCTTCTTGAGAAGAAGGAACAACCCTAATAGAAGAAATAGGTCTACATGTTAACATGAAGGGAAATTCTAGGGAAATCTTATTTCTTTTAGTACATATACTTATTTCTGATATAACATTAAATTTCACTGATAGGAAATTCATTATAAACTTGAAAGGATTGATAGAAGTATAATTTATTATAGGTTTTAATGGATTTCATTTTGTTTGGCTTTCAAAGTAAATTCATGAACCATGGTACATGTTAAATTCCCCACTCTTAGGAACTTCATTGAAACGAAAACTCTTTCAGGATTCCACAATCTGTCCAAATCTGATTCTAAAAGGATTTCTTTAATTATAAAGGAAACAGTTTTAAGAAATTGAAAAAGCAGGAATGTGAAGCTAAAATACGAGAATGTTTCCTAGTTGAAGACTCCTGACATATGAAAGTACTCAGCTGAATCTCTAACCACACAACATTACATCTTTTAAGAAACCTTAACCTATCAATATTTTTCACACTTTCTATAAAGACTAATGTTTTTCAGTAAAACTGCATCAGCTTATTTGTATTTTGTTGGAACATATGAAAAGGTAAAGCCTCATTTCTGGCAGCTAATGTGTATCTCGGTGTGAAATGTTTTTGTTTTCTTTTTTCACCCTCTGATGATGAATAGCTTATGATCAAGAATTTGTCATTGTTTCTTTTTTGCAACTTACCCTTAAATGGATAGTTTATCTTATACATTTCATCATGTAAAAAGACAGTTTGTTCTACCTGCAAGGCTTCTGCTTGCACAAAACACTCAGTACAAACTGAAAATTATAAGCGACATTGTGTCTGAAAAGCTCTGTATCATTTCCTATGAGGTTATCTTTGAAATTGGGATTTTAAAATTGGCACCTGACAATATTCACTTAACTTCCAGAAGAAAGTCCTAGAATCAAGAAAACAGTTGGTGGTCCTTTTACCTGTACAGTATGCAAGTAATTGTTTCATGTAGAAAGTTTCTTCCCATTCAAATTTTATAAGTTTTCCTTTAAATCTGAAACATTGGCTGAGAAAAATGACTGAATGAGATCAAGAAAATTAGATGGTATTTTTCTGTTACATACAGAGAAAGAAGCCAAAGACAATTTTTCTTTCTTACTTTCCATTAAGTTTTGGATGGGAACCATAACCCAGATTTAGCAACAGTATTACCTGCAAACTACTGTACATAATCAAGGTTCCAACTACTTGATTTTAGCTTTTTTACATTTTCAGATATTCCTAATGTGGTTTCATTAGTGCTTTGAAAATAATCAAGTCATCAGTGAACTACTTGCCCTTCAGCTGTGTAGGAATGATTAATGATTGGGAACACCTTGAAAGTGCCATTGTTTGAGGCATCTGTAGTCACAGAGAAAAATATATTCTTTTCAACCAAGCCTTTCATTGTTTTCTCAGTCAAAAGAGAAGCTAACCTGTTGTTGGCAATAAATTAAGCTTTTCTTCTATCATGATGCATCATTTTAGCTCTTGGTTAATTCGGGAAAATACTATTTAATTGGCTGTCACAGTTAGGTAATGATTTTGAATAACTATGGATAATAGTATGGCATGCCTTTGTTGCTTCTGCTGCAGCCTTCTCATTTTCTGCATTTTCACAGTTCTTTACAACAGTAAAAACAACGTCAAGACTCTTGTCTTTGGAAAAAAATGCAAGAATTTCTTGCATGATATTTCACAGATTTTTGCTATTGCTGACCAGACAGCACACCATCACCTCAAGACCATTTCCCCATATTGTAGGAAGCCCTTGAACTGCTATCTTTTCTGATTGATTCCGAATTATTTCTCTAACTCTTCCAAAATGTGGGGTTTGGTTTCTTTTTTTCATTTTAGAGCCTATATCTTGATTGGTGATGGAGTGAGACTGTCTTTGATTAAAGCTGTTACTGGAATTTCTATGAGGCTGGTATTCAATCAACTGAAAATAACTACATAATTAGAGTCCAGTTTAGATTATGATTACTCTCTGCACTTCCACACCCCTTGTACAACATGTCAGCATACCACAACACACCACAAACACTGTTCCCATAAGCTCCGAACCAGTCTAATAAACTATGTAAGGGATAAAATCTCCTTTAGTTACAAAAAGTCTTGACTTCCCAAAGTGTAAGTCTAAAACTGTTCCGGAAGTAAGTATTAAACCTGGCTTTTATATTTCAGTCCAAACCATTCAGTACGAATTATGCTTAAAAAAATTAATAATAGTAGTAGAACACCTTACATGCGAACAGTGCCATGGAAATGTTAAGCATTATGGTTTAAAAGGGGTCATGGGGTTGGCTGTTCAGGGAAACAGGAGGGAAATGGGAGAAATATCTCTGAAGAGTGGGAGTCTCCCCCTTACTGCACTCAGCCATAGACCACTGGTGAACACACCAATAAATGTTCTTTCTTTATGTCCTTGTAGCACTTGGATTACAAGTACATAGAGAAGGGTTTGAGAGATTGTGTTTTAATAGGAAATGTCCCAAATATTAAAGCAGCACTCATGATGTCTATTTAGCCTGCAATTCGATGCACTTGAGAACATTCAAAGAGCATAATCTCTTCAGAGTTTGAAGTTCATTTTCAATAAAAGTATATTTTTTTCCAGCCCAGCTCACCACTGAAAATTCAATCAACAACTGAATTGCCAAAATTACCCTGCAAAGAGCTGTCTGATTGATTCAGTGGCCTCTTTAATTGTATGACAAATGAGTGAAAGAGGAAATGCTCCCTGAAATACAGGAAGAGTGGTTCCCTCTTCCTGAACGAGTACATTCACACATCTGATATAAAAAAACTTGAGAGTAATTGTTTGGAGCATAACTCACCTTTAGCTTCCCTGATTCAGTGTATCTTACCCTGGGCTAGAAGGAGGAGAGAATTGTCCTTTGACCAGTGGAACATCTTCTGAATAGGCTTCTGATAATTTGAAGAGGTACAGGCCATGCTCTGTTTTTGATATTGATGGAAATAAATACTTCCACAGCAATTGCTGAATGATGTGTGCTGATTTTTCCCCAGATTGCACGGTGTATAGATTATAAAAAGCCAGGAACTATGGCAATTCCAGGGGAGCCCAAGAAGGTTAATATATTACCTTAGCACTACTCCTCGACAGCTACTGGTTGTTTTTGCAGCCTGTGTGCAACTTGCCTTCTAGTTTCAAAAATTGGTAAAAAATTCTCAGATATCCTATGGAAAGAAACTGAAAGCAGTGGAATGATCTATCATTTTCCAGCAAAGCCATTTTGAATCCTACATACTCTCATTTTGTGAAAAAAATGCAGAAAGAAAGAAATGAAATCTGCTTGAGAAACCCTAGTAAAATAAAGAGTATATTTGATATGCAGTGTATATTCAAAACTCTTGTGGTATCATCAATTCCAGCACAAGCCTTCTGTGAGGACAATAATTCTCACACATGAGTCCTGAAAGTTTGCCTTGCTTTCAGCAGAGCTTGTGATGAGAGGACTAGCACCATTAGGGCTGCCTGTAACTTTTCCTAAAGTGTCTCTGCCAGCCGGGAGCTTCATGTTGTCAGAGGCTGCCCAGAAGCTTAATGGAGGGGGATTTACTTCACCCTGCATACAACACCAGGGTTTGGAGCCTGAGAGCCACCATATCAGGGATCACCTTCCCATTCTCCACCAGTTAGCTTTGTTCCCACTCTCTGTGCTCCTGCTCCCTCTCCAGATCCTACCCTTATTTCTCGTAGTCTCTATTGAGAGTGGAAGACCTCAGGAAACACTTTCCCACTTTCAGGTTTTATTCTTTTCTTAAACTGAATTTATCTTTCCCATTAGCTTTAAGGCTGCACCTTCAAAAGATCCCTGAAAGAAACATATGAAGAATGACTAGATTTACAGTGGTAGCAAAATATATAACTTTGAAAATATTCAGACTGTTTTATGTCTAGAAAGACTTGCAATAACTTGATAGAAAGATTTTCAATAACTTGCTCGTTTGTAAGAATTTGCTTTGATACTTTCATAATAATACAAGCATGATGATTCCATGGAGAAAATACAATGAAAAAAGCAAAGTCAACATTGAGATTGTCACCACAGATATAAGGGTTATTCAGGTTAGCATTGTCAAAATATTTCAGCAAACAGTCCCAGTTGCATCCATATGAATGCTGAATGCTTTGAGTCAGAAAAATAAGGAAAAACTCTTCTCATCACTGCCTCAGCAGGAATTTCAGGGCAAGAAGGATGGAAGCTTTCTTCACTATAGGATTTCCCTCTGCCTGCTCAGGTGATTATTTCACTGATTTCTTACTATTATAGAGGGAAAGACAGCTAATTTCACACTAAAAACAAAGCATGCAGTTACCATATAGCATTTCCTTTCTCTGAGAAAACACTTATCTGTTTTATTCTGCTTATTTTGGCTCTTTGGAGACTAGCTCCAGTCCTGCTGTATTCCAGGTAAATTCTTACACTCAGTTAAAGGAAGAGCTGGAGATTTTTGGTTTGGCCCATCCCCTGACATCCCTTCATAACCTCTTCACTCTGCACTGATGAATTATCTCTTCTACTTAGATCAATCATTCCATAATCAGAGATACAGCATGAAATTACAAAGACTGCATTTCAGAAAACCAGCTGTAGATTTATTCTCTATCCTTTTGGTGGAAGACTCCTCATACTCATTAAATATCACTGCTTCCTGTTTCTTTTTGGACTCTTCTGTTGGCTTCTGTTTCTCCTAAAGCATTCCCAAAGACATCCTGATTGCTATGATAATGCCACGACTGCATTTCCACAGCCTCTTCTCTTGGTGTGTCAGAAGGGCTGACACACGTTCACGTCCTGTTGCAGACTGGGCCTGATGAGAAGCTTTGCCTTTGATGAGACATAACTATATGCTCTTAAATTGGGCTACTTTAGACAAAGGGATGTCCAACGCATGCAAGGTATTCGCAGGGGAAGTACATGGCAGCAGGCAGATGTGTTCACTGTTACCTGATGAGCAAAATGCTAACCAGAATAGTCACTCCTAAGGACACTGCTGCTGGAAGGAACAGTGTGTTGGGATCGACAGAGGAAGTACAGTGCCCACTTTTACCTGCAATTTAAAGCTTTACTAAGACAGCAGACAGGATGGGGTTTGAGAGAGAGAGATTCCAAATGCACAATTTAAGAAACCAAGGTTGTTAATTTGTGAATTTAGTAAGACAAACACATGAGGACAAGCTTAACTCCTGTGGAAATAGTAGAGAAATAAAAATGAATAATCCCTGATCAGAAGAAACAGAGAAAGGGCAAATTAGAAGTCTGTGAATATATATTAACCGCTGTACTTAATATAATACAACACATTAACAAGATCTCCTAAGCATACTTAATATCTGAAAAAAAATATAAAACAAATTATACTCAATAGTGTTCATAGACTACAACAAAAGATGTATCAACTTTATAAGCATAGTTCTTGGGGCATTACCTTATTCAAAACAGAGGCTGAACTTCTCTGTCCACAAAAAATAAATGAATTCTTAGAGACTGCACACAAGAAAACATTATGCTCATAATTTCTCTATTAAAGAATCTCTGACCACAAAAAGTGGAAGAATATTTTGAAACAGGTTTTATGCCATCAGCAAGCTAGAAAAGGAGAGGTTACCATAATGTTTTTATGTGTGTTGTCACTCTCAGCACAGGATCAGCTGTAAAGGAATGGGAGACAGAGAAGTGATACAAAAACAGGCACTCCTCTCAGGATCAAGGATCAGGCACAGTGATGGTCTCACACAGAATTGTGAGCAAGAGGCAAAATGTTAAGGAACGTTTGTAAGGAGCAAAATATCAGGTGGCAAAATCAGGTGTGTAAAAGTCCTGTTCCAGATGTTCCCCTCCAGTGTCATCTTTAGAGTACCTCCTGAGGCCATGTCGTATCTTAAGAAACCACATACCACTCTACTACAGTACCTAAGTGTCACAGAAAGTTGCTGTCTTACAATACTATGGTTGAGGAAAAAAAGAAAAAGTTATAACCTTCTTTTTCTTTCTCAGAAGCTGAGATATTGAGGGCATTTATGTCTTCTGCAGGATGCAGCAAACTTAGAGCTCACCAGGGATGTAAGCCTCGTTCTTTCAAACCCTCCCATTTCAAACCATCTTGCCACCCATTAGTGAACATTTTCAAGGGTCAAAATAAATAAATACATATAATTTTATATTTGTTGGGCTTTTCCTCAAAACAGGCACTAACTCATTGATTGCATCCCCACAGCTGAATAAAGGGAGACTACACACATAGCTCAAGCACCACACACCCAGTCACTCACTTTACTTCATTGCCAGCAGACTTCCTTACTCTGTTCCTCCCAAGGTAAATCTTGCCACAGAGGCAGCTAAAACTAAGAAATGTAGACACATACTGGTTGGTGTCACTCAGTCCTGGGGACAAGTATTGGTCCCTGGACATTTCTGATTTAGCAGAATAGGCTTACCCAGATCACAAAGTCTAAAAATACAATACATATAGGACCCAAAACGGGAGAGTAGAATGCTGGATGACAGAAGTAAAGGAAATAAATGAAGCAACAGTGAACGAGGGAGTTATATCCTATATCCACAGGATGTGAATAGGTGTTATGCTCATTAAAAAAAAAAAAAGATGCACAAAAAAGCCAACTGTGCGCAAAGTAGTAGGAGAAGATCATCTGTAAAACCCCTCCTTTACATTTGAGGGAAATGCAAATGCTTAACTGCTCTAAAAATGAGAAGATGACTGCTCTGCCACATAGACACAGGGAGACACATTATAGTCTTAGCTGTGTGCAAGCCTTTTTTCCTCTTGACCTCCAGAGGAGCCAGTGCAGTCCTGCGCCCCTCTGTACTGTTAGCTCAGGCAAAATCAAACCCCTCTCTCCTTCTGCACTACTGGGAGCATGCTTTAAGAGGAGGTCAAGACTCTTTATTCAAAACATATAGTCACTAAGACTGTGCTAGTAGGCTAGCCTTCCCACATTTTCAAGCTCCAATTCCCAGCTTTCAGAGAAAAACACAGCAGGCAAATGTCTTCAAGCTTCATCTAGGCTTTACAACAGAAGTAAAGAGGCATTTCAGCAGGGGAAGTATCTGGAGGCCTATCCTTGTCTCAGTTTCTTAACCTCTTGCATTGTTTGTTCAGGTCTTTTGGCTTGTGAAGTTTTTCGGGTTTTTTAAAAATCTGTATTTGTGGGCAATTCCAAGGCAAGCCCTGGGCTCCATTCACCCAGGTCATACTTCCTACCAAGCTTTCTTGTGTTGAGTTTGACACTCAGAATTAGTTCTATCTTCTTTTCAAGCCAAAGTTCATGAAATTCCAGTTCCTCTCAGATTTCAGTCCATTCTTTTTTGATATGACTTACTAAAATACCTATTGACATTTGTAATTCTTCATTGTCCCTAGGCAGGGGGAAACGTGACAAGAGATGAAATTGCAGATGGTTGATTGCCATTCACTGGGCCATTCACTGACAGCAATTTCAGGAGTCCAGGCTGTTCCTATCAGTTTTATATGAGCATATTGTACTCACAAACTCCACCACTCACCAGCTGGGGAAATTCAAAAGGAGCCTACCAGAAATGTACAGTACCTGACATCATTAGGAAAATAAATAATGAAAGAAATTAAACAAGAAACTGTAAGATCTATCTTGCAAAGCTCATTAGGAAAAATTAAATACAGTCCTGTAATGATGTGTAAGACAACTCACTCCTTAATTCAGCATCTGGTCTAGCACTGCGTTATTAGTAACTGACTGGCATATAGTTTTTCACATTATACTAGAAAGATAAAAAGTAATTCTGCTACTACTAGTGAACTGATTATGCTGTCATCAATCAAAAGAGATTAAAATGGGTGTGCCTTCTGTGGGAAAAATACTTTTTCTCCACTGCAGCTTCACTTTCTAACTAGAAATGAAATAGGTAATATACATAGATGATAACATAAGCACTCCTGCTAAGCTGTACCTAAATCCCCCAGAACCAGGCAAGTAATTAGACATAAGGGCAGCTGCATCCCCAGCCCAAGTGAGGAAGGCACTCCATCCATTGCCATGGTAACACTCCCACCTCCGCTTGCTCCCTCCGTCCACTGGTCCCCTCCCTGTTGCTGTGGTAACCACTTGATATCAGTCCCCCTGCATTCCCCTGCCCTGACTGGACACCCACCCATGCTCCAGCCATGGGCTCAGAGCACACACTGACAGCGGCACCATGCAGCTGGAAATTTAACAAGGGAGATACAGGGTTTCCCTCGGATAGAAGAGGTTTGGAGGTTCTGTTTGTTTTGTTTGGATGGATTTATGCAGGGATATGATATAGGAGAAAGCCATGAGGTCAACAGAATGCTTGTATGCCTCTTTCTGTGGTACATGCACTCAGGCTGATCTTTGCCCAGAAGTGCATGTCACCAGTAATTAACTCTAGAGCAGGCTTTGCTCTGGTATTTTTTCTTCTACTATATAATGGCAGAAACAATAGCATCAACCCAGCCACAATTCTCTAACTCAGTGTCTTTTGGCTTAATCAGTCTGCATTTCTTTCATTTCTGAATACTCTTCATAAATTGGTAGAGGTTTGATTATTACTTCTATTTTGTTTTTCTTTTCAATGTTTTCCAATTTCAGTTAAAGAAAGATGGAAAGAAATGTTTTGCTCAGCATCTTGCAGCATTTCTTTCTAAATCCTGCTAAAAGTTTTCCAGCCTTGAACACTTTCCACTGCAAAGATATAAACTTGGTAAGATTTCCAGCATAAATTTTCTAACCCTTCCTTAACCACTTTCCCACATTATTAAAGCTTCTTTCATCAGAAGAATAGAAAAAATCTTTCATGCCCTATCCCACTGCTGAATTGTAGCAGACAACTGGAAGTCCAGCAAGAAGACATGTTGAAGTCCAAGGGCCAGCAGTGATTTTAACTGACATCTATACACATTCATGCTGGTTTTTTTACTCAAGTATCTCCAAACTTGTAGCAGGAGAGACAAACTCAGCCCTAATTCAACAGCAACTTATGTCAATACAGGAAAAAAGAGATCTCTTTTTCATGTCAATTTTCTATTTCACTTTTGTTCTCTCCAACATATTTCATAATGGCCAGCTGTGAAGTGTTTCATGTTAACTATTCATAATATACATTTCAATTGCCTACAAAAGGGAAAAGTTATTATAGTAGTTTCAATATCAAAAACTAGTGCATTGTGAACAACATAAAAGAAGTGGACATGCTTTTTAGTAATGGAACCCTGTGTGAATCCTTACTTTTTAATTTCCTGGAATAACAGTAAGAATGAAAAAAAAAGATCCAAAGTACAAATTGTTCTGAGGAGATTCTTCTTGTTCTTAAAATGTGGAATAAAAGACGACATGAGAAAGATTGTTGAAATTGTTCTGGAGGCAATGGCTGAGCGAAAAATTAACTAAGAAATGTGAAAATTCTTGAAAGCAGCTATTGAACAAATGAATTTTTAATTATGAATTTTTTAAAAAGTAAAAGTCAATCCAAGTTGATAAATATGTACATCTGTCAGCTGCCATTAAGGGTGAACAAAGCTTAAGGAGTAAGCCTAATGCAGTTTATATCTTTCTCTAAACCCATAAAGGAGGACACTCATCAGAGTTGCAAACTGACCACTTGGTGCAACTTTGTTCATTTGAATTTTGTGACCATCATAATTAAGTGGCACTACTGGTCTGGGAGAAACAAGTCATCAAATATTAAACCAAAGAATTTTCTCATCTAAGCCTCTTTTTGAGGTTCTTTTCATCTTGTTCTTAATGCAATACACAAAATCAGAAGGGCACAACAGGAAACATGGGAACTGTTCTACCTGATGCTATATTCTTTGATAATAAGTTGACACTAGTCACTCTGTGATGGAGAAAAAACCTTGAAATTCTACACTTTTTTTAAATAAAGGCTCCCAGGAAACAACTCTGGACAGCTGCCAGTGCTATACTGGTCAGTTCCTCTAAGATTAAAGAAAACAGATCATGATCATGTTTTAAGGAATGAAGACTAAATGTTCAACTGATGGCTTTTTCCCAAGCAATCTTCATGTAGATAAGGGTGAGCAAAGGCAGGTGGACATTCCTCAAGGTATTTATGTACACAAATCATACTTTTAACAGCTCTAAGAAGTGTATGTTCAGGAGAACAACTCAGCAAAGTTCTGACCAAATATGCTGAAGTGCTTCAGACACCTTAAATGACTGAAGTTATCCTACGGAGCAAACTCAGCAGTTTGTTGCTAGATGGCATGTTCCCTTGAAGATATTTCATTGTGTCACCAGAAAGATTACTTTCACAGAGCCAGAGGAACAAGGAAAAAAATCACTTTGACTGCAATCTACAGCTTCTTGCAAAGTTAGCCAAAGAGATGAAGAGCAAGAATTTATGGACTTCACATTAGACTTTTACTGGATAAAAAGGAAAAATAACATTCCACTTTCACAGGGATATTTAGGGCATTGTGAAAGCTCCAAAGCATGTCCTCCTCCACGATGTGTACTTTTTGTCAATTCAGGTACCCCAGAACTCAGAATACTGCCCACTATAAACACTGAAATGGGAATGAATCTCAGAAATTTCCTGGTGTTTGGGTGCCAGTAAAGTGTATGGATTATATTCCCAGAGATAGATGATGAACACCCAAGCCTGGAATGAACGCCACAGCTCTTTAGACTTCTCATAATTTGACAGGCATTGCAATAGATCAGGAAATGTATCATGAAGAGGGCATGTTTACACCCTATGCTGAAAGTTTCCATAATATTTTAGCAGTCAATTTTTTCTCATAACAAAAACTGAAATAAAAAAAAAGCCATTCAAGCCAGTTCAATAAAGTTTTATATCTGATACTGTTCAATCATAATTTTTTTACAGAGAAAACTGAAGAAATTAGAAATAAGGGCACAAAGCTGATGTGACATTAAAATATATTTATGTGCATGAGAATTCTGAAGTAGATAAAAGATAACGTAATTCAATGGAAAGGTCTCAACTGATCCAGATGAATGGCAAGCAAATGGAGAAGTATAGTAATAAGCTGAAGCATCATCTCAATTTCTATCAGGGACCGAAATATTAAATCTATTAATCACAAGCAAGACCCCCGTCACTAGAAATATTTTCATATGTGCACCCAAGTGACATGTAGTCCACACACTGATGGATAAGGAAGGTTTATAATGAACATTGGAAACTTCATGGACAACTCAGCAAAAGGCTGGTCTAAATTATATCCTCAGAAGGATAAAAGCCTCAAATCTGTGAGTTAAGCAAAGTTCACTTTAGATAAATTTATTGGAAAATGCAGTTCTATTATGTGATTAAGAGTTTCTATATCAAAATCATTTTAGTGTATTGCAGGTGAGGTTCTTAATGCCACCAGACATTATGGGATCTGACTTGTCTCATTATAGAAATCTGTTTTCAGTACATACACGAAAAGCAATATCAATGTCAAGTAAATGACTCAGACTGACTTCATAATTATTGTTTTTATTTCAGTCAAAAAAGTACAGCCATTTCTGAGCATGAAGTTATAATAGCAACATCATCTTATTTAACAATATATTAAAAAAAAAAAAGCCCTTGCAAACTCTTGAAAAAAGTTCTTGCATCAAGAACACAAAAGTTGCAAGAAGGGTAGCTTTGTTTTAGAAAACACGCCTTTATCTATACTGAAAATTTGCCAAAACTGTGACCAAAAAAAATAAAAAAAAGGAAATAATCAAGCAACAAACTCAAATCACAGTCTGTATATTCTCGGTAGACTTTTTCTACATACTTGCAGCTAAATTTCTCAAAGAATCTGTCAAAACAGACAGTTTTCTCTGCTGACAGTAAACAGGACTTTCTTTCTAATCATTGCTTTAGAGTGCTGAGGCCTTAGATACAGAGCAAAAAGCAAATACCCTGTCTTTTCCAAACTCTGCGTTCTTTTATTTGCATGCACTGTGGGTGGAGTACAGCTCTTTCAGACTAGACCCTGGCAGAACCCAGCAAAACTTTATTGCAACACTGCCTACCAGGTGAAAGAGAAAATGAGAAAAAGAACTTGACTGAAATGTTGAGTTACACAATTTCACTGAGATCACTGCATCACCACAGATGTTTCAGAGGATATCCACTCTTTGCTGTTTGCCATGGAATATGGCATGGAGAAATCCCCGTGACTATGCACGCAGGTGTTCCCAAATACAGGTATACTCCTGTGTTGTTGAGGTCAATACTGACTTCTATAGCAAGAAAATGATAAATTTGATAAATCAAACTGAGTTAAATATTGACCAATGAGCACATAGTTTTAACAAATGCTAGGAAAAGAAGAACATAGATAAGATATGAAGAGGTTTCTGACAAAATTGTAGCAATTTTGGATTTAGACAGACTCAAATTTCTATCAGAAAATGTACAAGCAAATTCTTCAGGTTTTAGCAAAACAGAAACAATAACTTAAGACATTTACAAAGCATTCTTGCTTTTGCAAAACTATGTATGGAGTCTTCATGTTTGATAAAATTAAGTTGACTCAGTGGTTCTATTACGAATGAATCCCCCATGTTCACTCAGATTTTCTTCCTCTTTTTTTTTTCTCCCAGCGTAAACTTAACCTTTCTTTTTTTTTTTTTTTCCCCCTAACTGATATTCATAAAGCACAATGGACGGAATTTAAGACACATATTTATAATTTTCATTACATGTTCAATTTAGTTCCATTCTGAACCTATTGTGTTCAGTTCTTTTAACAGGGTATTTTTCCATGGTATAAATTCACTGGACATGTCAATATTTTGTCCCTGGACTATTGCAGAAATATGCAATATATTTTCTAAAGCTGTTTAAAACTCATAATCCTCAGTTTCTCAAATAGTGTGGGTTTGTTTGGTTGGTTTTGGTGTGTTTTTGTTTTGTTGTGGGTTTGTTGTTTGGGTTTTTTTTATTTGCAGTTTTTATTTGTCTGGTTTTAAATATTCTTTATATCATCTTAACCTAAATGGGAACTTGCAAAATTTGTCTCAAGACTGCATTCCAAACTTGGCTCTCACTAGAGATTTTCCTTTTCATTTTATCAGTTGAAAATTAAAGTTATTATATCATTTTACACTATCACAGACGCTGAATTTATGTATTTGACAGATGCACCTCTGTGCTAGAATAAAGCTCTGGTTCAAGCACAATTTAGAGTTTTGTTTTAGAGGTCTGTCTGTGAAGAAGGTCTGCACACCTTCAAACCCCACTGAATTCTGCAGGAGTGCAGTGCCTTTAGATCTCTCAGTTTTCGAAAACTCAGCCCTTGAACTGGTTTTGAAATGGTGCAGAGATTTCCAGAACAGCAGGACACACCAGTGCTGAGGGAGCTGGCAGATATGATTGTATGGCCACTCTGGGTAATTGCTGATCAAAGGTGATTGGAGAAAAGCAAAAGTCACTCCTATTGCCAAGACGAGCAAGAAGGAGGAAGAAGGGAACTACAGGCTGGTTAGCCTCACCTCTACCCCTGGTGATGGAGCTGTTAGTCTTGGAAATTAATTCTAGGCATAGGAATGACAGAAAAATCACCAGGACTAGTCAGCATGGATTCACTAAGGAGAAGTAATTCTTGTCCAAATTGATAAATTCCTACGATGCCATGACTAGGCAGGTAGATGAGGGGAGAACATCGTCTACCTGGACTTCAGTAAGGCCTTTGACATTGCCGCACAAAAGATCTTCACAGACAAGCTGTCGATGTTTGGGCTGGATGAACAGGTGTGTTAAGAACTGGCTCAACTGTTGGGCCCACAGGGTTATGCGAATCAGTGGCAAAAAGTTGCCTCTTAACAAGAACCAAGACATTACAATAACATTCCTTTGCCTTTTTATCCTGTCTTTTCTGTCTTTTTGTGATGTCAGATAAGATTTGTATTTTTATGTATTTGCAACAACAGTGTATCTTCCACTAAAGAGCTGTTATTTCATTTCTTATTGTCTTGGACCTCTGAAAGTTAAAGTGCATACCAGAGTGTTGCATTTCTCCATGCCTGTGGGAAGCAAAGGCAGGATTGCATTTCATTTGGTTAAACAGTGACCACAATCTGAACAAGTGTCATGCTAATTGCTTCCCTCTCTCTCAAACACTATCGCAGAAAAGGGTTTTGTCTTCCTTAAAATATTTAAACATTTTAAATATTTAATTTTATGACAATTAGTTATAATCTGTTTGAAACATTGTACTTGTGGCATGACTGCAAAACAAACAAACAAAAAAAACAATCCCCCAAAAAACAAAACCCAAACAATACATCTCAGTTGTAATATCATTCTGCATATGCTCAGTGTGACCCTTTGCTTCAGCAGAGACAGGTCATACAGGCATGTCAACTTAGTGAAATATTTAATGTGTCAGAATACTATGTTTTTTCCTCTACTTGTTGCCAAAAAAGATTTAAAATGTCAGTTCTACTGAGGTGGCAGCTTAGTATGAAATGAGAGACAGCCTGTCTTGATTTTCTACAGGTACCATATGTATTTTTGATGCACTAAGTACAATAATTCTGAAGTATTATATAATTATTTCTGACATTAAGATCTTCATATCAATCAGTACACTTAGCAAAAATAAATCACTCTAGTAGGCATTAAATACCTACTTAAAGTACCAAATACATAACTCAGAATCAAACATGACTATTTTTTTTCCATGTGAAAAATTTGCCACATCCCTAAGGCAGTGTCTACCCCTGCATTTGCAAAGGCAGTGTTAACTCTGAAATCGTTAATGTTTGATGCACTTCCCTGATGTCTCCAGTGAGGAGACATTCACTTCTGTGCCACAAATCAGAACTGCTCTGTTGCAGAAGTGCCAGCTGGGCCAAAAAATTTTTTATTGGACTGATCAATCAATTATGCAAAAAGTCTGCTTATCCTGTAAAAGACAGTCTCCAGAAGGCCTTTCCAAATTATCAGTTATGGGTCCCCTGTGGATTAAAAGAAAGGCAGAGATTTCAGAACAGACCCCTCTGGAATGATTTGGGAAAACATTATAACAAACTCCCTTCAAACCCTATTTTGCACAATGGATGTGAGCGACCCAGTGGAAATTATCTCTCCTTTTTCAATTAGGAGCTTTGAAATATTACCCTGCACATGATTACTTTTTTAGCAGCAGTGCTACGCTTCTAAATTCTGTGGCTGAAGAGCACCTCACTGCAGAGTGCCTAAGCATCTGTTGCCAACTGTGCATGGCAGATGAAAGCTGAGAACTGAGATAATGAAAAGATGACAGTATTATACCATTACTTTTTTTTGTCTAGCAGATGAACAAAAATACCATCCATAAGCATTAGTGTCAAAAATATTTTTGTGACCAAACCCCAAATATCTGAGCTTTGTTCACACGAAATAGTATCTTTCCTCCCAGCATCATGAGCTCTTCTCATATATTCAACAAAAAAGGTCTCCTTGTTCTTGTTCCCCCTGTTGTACCAGCAAGAAACAAATTCTGCTTGTTCAAATATGACACAGATCAATAGTATCAGAGCATTATCAGTTAAAAATGTGCACTTTTAGGTTGCCATCAAGTTACACAACTTTGCCTTTCCTCCAAAGTTCTACCAGAAGACTACTTTTCAGTTAAAAAAAATACCAAAAATGAAAAAAAAATTCCAGATTTTGACTTAACAAGGAAGTACTGCTTGAGTAAAAACTCATAAAGCACACCTCCTGCCACGATTGTTAGAATTCTCAGAGAATATTTGTGTATAGCTCTGTCCATAAAAACGGAGAAATTCTGCTGATATGATAGGAATAGAAAAATTACTGAAACTACTCATACCACATAGCTAATTGACACTTTGCATTGGCTGGAAATAGCATGAAAGTTGCACAAAGGAGAGATGTTGAACTTCATATTGTCACATTGAAATTATAGGAGAGCATGATTACCGCAGTTGCAAGTTGAATCCTGCCATTTTGTTGCACAAGTACCTAACCAAGTCCGTGTTTATAGTCTCTTAATTATAAAAAAAGACAGTTGTTTGATGCAAGTGTAATTTTCCCCACAAGCTTCCTGGAAAATGTTTAAGGGTAAATCTGTGATCAGTGTTCTCAGACTTTGTGTCTGTGTGTATGTACACAGTGTACTGCCTCTGTGTATGTACTATAACAATAGTTCAACTTGCTTTTCAGAGTTGTGAGGAATCAAGACATCCCCGGAGAAGCAAATACTGATAACTGAGAGAAAATTTCTGCATACTTTTGAAAACTGGAATATGCATCTGTCTGCATAAATATCATGCCATTTGCCAAAATCTGGACACACAACTTCACACCTTTTTTTAACACTGAAATAGCACATTGAACAATTTCACTTTCTATATGAAGCATGTATTTCATGGTGTTTCTTTGGAGCCTTTATTCCATTTGGAACACAGACATGAAGAGAACGCTAGAAAGTATCCTATCATTTCCCTATTTGGGTTATAGTTCTCAGCTGGACTAACGAATAGCACAGAACTCTATGCATTTTAAAGGTAGCAAGTGTATTACATGAAATAAGCCAGATAATAAAACACTGAGCATTGCTAGGGAGAGCCACACCAAGGAAAATAAAACCAAATCATAAGCCAGCAGCTCCCCTGCTCACCAAGGAATGGCAGTACTGGGGGGAAAAGTGGGTGAATCAATCAAGCGCTGCAACAGCCCAGAGGCCCGATTAAGTCCCACTCCATGGGGTAGATGTCCATGATTCTCACTCATGACTGGGAACAGCTGAATTCACAGCAGGTGCATTTACTGCAGGAGGAAGCCCATGCAAGCTTCCTTGGCTGCAGTACAACAGCAGGGAGAAAAGGTACTTGAAGAAGATTGTGCTTGTGTACATGAACTGTCAGTTAAAGAACAGAATGGTCCTCCTGAGATATCTGTGACTGCAGACCTGTGACAATACCCCGCTTTAAGTCCTTCTAAACAAAAAAATCTTCAGCCAGTGAGGTCAGTCATATATTAATGCCTAATCCAACAATTTTCCAGGCACACAGTGGTTACCAAGGAAGAAATATCTTACATTAAAACTTTAACTGGAGTATAATACCAAGTTTTCACTGTATTTGTTGGAGCTGCAGCAATAAGCAGCAATGCAGGTCTGAGTTGCTCAGGGTTTGTGCCACACTTTGAAGACTGAAAACATCTCCTCCAAACAGTTTTCTGGCAATAAAAGTGCTCTGTCTAAAATTCCTACAGTCAATTTCTTTCTCATTATTGATCTCTGATTAGCTTAAGTATTTATCAGATTCTGAACTGTGGTGGAAACAATATATTTCTAAGGACAAGTATTTTTAAGGACTTCGTGGAGCTTATAAACAGAACAGAACTGATCTCCATGGGATAGATCCATCAAGACTAACATCTCAGAACTGTTTATTTCCATGAAGGAAGCACAGTGATTTAGGAAAAGAGATCAGGAATGGCCTCAGCAGTTTAATTCAGAATTGTAATTTGTATGTGTGTACGTCAGTGCCTCTACTGGCAAACACCATTGCAGTTAGCCGGCGTTGGCAAAACAAATCATAGAACCACAGAATATGCTGAGTTGGAAGGGACCAACAAGGATAATTGACTCCAACCCCTGGCCCTGCACAGGACTATCCCAAAGAGTGACACCATGTGCCTGAGAGCATTATCCAAACACTTCTTGAACTCTGTCAGGCTTGGTGCTGTGACCACTTCCCTGGGGAGACTGTTCCAGTGCCCAACCACCCTCTGGGTGAAGAACCTTTCTCTAATATTTAACCTGAACCTCCCCTGACAGAACTTCAGGCCACTCCCTCGGGTTCTGTCACTGGTCATCACAGGGAAGAGATCAATGTCTGCCCCTCCTCCTCCTCTCACAAGGAAGATGTAGACTGCAATGTCTCCTCAGTCTCCTCCAGGCTGAACAGACCAAGTGACCTCAGTCGCCTCTCATATGGCTTCACCTCAAGGCCCTTCACCATCTTTATTGCCCTCCATTGGACACTCTCCAGTAGCTTAATATCTTTCTTATATTGTGGCACCCAAAACTGCCCACAATATTCAAGGTGAGGCAGCCCCAGTGCGGAGCAGAGCGGGGCAATCCCCTCCCTCGACCAGCTGGTGATGCTTTGCCTGATGCCCCCCAGGACAGGGTTGGCCCTTCTGGCTGCCAGG
>JAWWTY010000001.1:86203359-86239187 GCA_035222235.1 Margarornis squamiger
ATACTGAATCCGGCACTTTCCCTTGTTGAACTTCACATGGCTGGTGATTGCCCAGCCCTCTGATTTGCCCAGGTCTCTCTGCAGGGTCTCCCTGCCTTTGTGGGAGTCAACAGCTCCTCCCAGTTTTGTGTCATCTGCAAACCTGCTCAATATCCCTTCCAGTCCTATGTCCAAGTCATTTAAGAAGATGTTGAAGAGCACAGGGCCTAAGATGGAGCCCTGTGGAACCCCACTAGTGGCAGGTCACCAGTCTGATGTTACCCCATTCACTGTTACCCGCTGTGCTAGACCCATGAGCCGATTGCTCACCCACCACATGATGTGTTTATCCAGCTGTGGGCTGGACATTTTGGCCAGAAGGATCCTGTGAGAGACAGTATCAAAAGCTTTACTGAAATCCAAAAAGATTGCATCGACTGGCTTCCCTTGTTCAGATAGGTGGGCTAGCTTGTCATAGAAGGAAACCAGGTGGATAAGCAGGATGTTCCTCTCATGAAGCTGTGCTGGCTGTGACCAAGGACTGTCTTGTCTTCCAGGTGTTTTTCAATACTTTCCAGAATAATCTTCTCCATAACTTTACCAAGCACTGATGTGAGACTGACAGACCTGTAGTTTCCAGAGTCCTTCTTCTTGCCCTTCTTGAAAATTGGAACAACATTCACCAGCTTCCAGTCAGCTGGGACGTCTCTGAATTCCCATGACCACCCAAAAATCGAGAGAGATTTTGTGACGATATGAGGTAGCTCTTTGAAGATTCTTGGATGAATCTCATCAGATTCCAAAGATTTGTAGATGCTATCCATGTATTTCAAAGCTCTAATACTGTATTCATCATGAATCAGTAAGAAAAAAAAAATCAGAATTGCTCACAAAGCATAATATTCCATTGAAAACCTTGATGATATTTTGCCAAAACTCCTTTAAAAAATAAGTTGTATTTCCTCATAAGGCCTTGATTTAGTTGAATCAGCATTTTCAAATAGAAAGCATTTCTATCAGAAAATTTTATCACTGGCCTTAGGAAGGAACATCCTTATTTAATTTGTTTGGTAAATGAAAATTTACAAGGTTGTAGCAAAAATGGGAACTGGATGAGATTGACATTGTCCATGTAACAGAACAAAATATTTTCCATTTATCCACACAACCTATTGAAATCAACATGCCAAACAGTACAAAGACTGGCTGTACAAGGTGGCACCAGTATTTTATAGCAGACGACATCTCCATGCCATCCAGCCACAGTCTTGCAGAGAAAGCATAACCCTGAATAACCAGTTTCCTACTTCTATACAAAAATGTGAGTCATATTTTTCTAACTGGGCCACACTTGGGAAATTATTTTCCTTTATTCTAACCACTCTAACAGCAGAGGGACATTTTGAGGCACTAAATTAACCTAAGTATGCACAAGTCTGTACCTTCTAGTTGAGCACTATAGTAGTGCTACGTGCTATGTTTTCATGTCCTTCTGAAAAAATAGTTCAATTTACGGAGTATGATAACCAAACACATAACACTGGTCTTTACGCTGTTAAGCATCCTGAATGCTGCAGAATGTAAATATTAATAAACAATTAGCTACATGCAGTTAGATAGCATTTCTGCTAGATTAAACAATACCATTAAGTTATGAAACTACTGAAAAGATCTGGGATCGGTCCCCTTTAGTGATTCTCTCACACTTTATCTTCTCAGATCAGGTGCTTCTCATGCCAGGTCAGATATTAGTTTAACTGCAGAGCAAGCCAAATCAACTTCTTAACAAGGCAGAATAATATTTTCTGCTATATTGCCCACTGAATAAAGGGGATACAGTTAGCTTATAGTTTATATAGTTGCTGCCTCTGCAAGGTAATGCGGCTGCAAAAAGGAAGAATGCAGATCTCATTCACTCCAGGCCACCACACATTCATTGCCTGTCTCAGATGTGATGTATGGATTATGTTGGGTCTGAACAGAGCAGCTAGAGGGAAAGCAAAGCAGCAGTGCCAGATCCAGACCGGGTGGCTGAACTGGATGCCTCTGCAGCTTCATTGCTTCACCTTCTCCAAAGAAGGTGCTCTAAAGACAGTTCAGATCTTTACTCACATCTTCTCTAGAGAGAAATGAATCTCTCTGTATCTATATATATATGCATTCCTCGTTCTTCTTCGTTAAAGTAGCATACAATGTTTATTCACCCTCTGGTGCCTCTCACAGTGGGCATCTGGAGTTCAAAGACAATTTGACACCGAGTTCACCTTATACGTCTCTCTAATTTTAACTGTCATTTATTTACAGTGGCATCTGCAAGGTGCTCACTTATTAAAAATTCAAACCAAATCGTAGCATTGGTGCTTTAATGAATATCATGCAAACATATCAGTTACACAAAGCATCAATATGTAGCTGCATTTATTGCCTATAACCAGAAATGCCATCATGAATGGAAAAAAGTAACTATATTTAAAAATAATAAAAGCAACACTTTTCCTATACTCTCTGAAAAAACCCCTTGAATTTGCTGTGGCTCATGACCAATTTAGAATAATTTACCATCCAGATAGTCTGCACTGGAACAATAAAAATCCCATTTGTTTAGATTTATTTTAACAGCAAGATAATCACAGACTAATCACACATGCATCTTTTTCCCTACAGTGTAATATATGTTTTCATTTAGACAAAATTATAAGAATTTTAAATTCACTGTTCTTAGTAGAATAGAAAGGTAAAACCAATTATTTTAATGAATAAAAAAGCCTGTGGGCCACTGATAATTCAGAACTCTAACAGAGAAAAGGGAATAACATTATAACAGGGATTACAATATTCAAAATAAGAAAACAGTCCGGTTTATTTTTATCCTACTGACTTATCCCTTATTTGAAGATAGGCAAATATCATGCTAGGTACCACTGCAGGGTTTAAGGTTCAAGACTTCTAAAAAAGGATAAGTAAGTTGAAAAAGATTGACAGAAGCAACCTGAGTAGACCACCTCAAATGGTCTTAGCTGCCTTCTGAGTAAATATTACATAGTAAATTAGTAAGTATTTATTCAATATTTAGGTTTCAATGCAAGCAGTTACATATCATGCTAATCTGTAAGATTAAGAGGATTGATTTTATGGGTATTTTCTTCAATATCAGAATTTCTTAGGTTGCTCTCCAAATATCTAAGTGGCTCCCTCAGCAAATGTTACGAGTCAAACGACAATGTAGTATATTCAGCCCTTGTGAATGGCACCAGGCTGGTACTGTTGACTGACAGCAGGAAGGAAGGGCAACCCTGGGAACTGGCGCTTGGCAAAACACAGGGAAGCCTTATCCTGCAGAGAAGCCTCCTGCAACAGTTTCACTGGAAGTAAAGCAGTGCTTTCAAAACAGCCCAGGCAAGGCATTTATCAGAGTGATTGATTTTGTTTTTAAAGCTTTCACTCAGGAATTACATTCCTCAATACAGTCCTGCAAGGCCATCTGCAGCACTGTCAGAGAGGAGGGATGTACAGCTTTAGTAAGGCCCTGGTTTTCCCCAGGCACAGCTGCCAGTACCTTCTCCTTGAGAGGATCCATTGCCGTCAGCAGCAGCCCTGAACATGGAGCAGGGGGGCACAGGGAGGAAGCATCACTCCTGGCTCCTCACCAGGGCTGTGTAAGCACCTGCAGGCTCCAGCCACAGAGGATAGCAGCACACTTGGATGACAGACTTTTTAGAATTAGTTGCACCTTAAAGGTCTCTTTTCACTGAACAGCTGGCGACATGTCAGAAACTTTGAGCAGTGGGCATATTTTACCTTGGATGCTTTCACAACTCAAACACTTCTCTCTGATTTTCCAGAAACACAACAACTTGATGATTTCTCCCCCTTAGCTCCCATGGGTGACCTGTATTAGTCATAATTATTTCTTTATTTATGTGTTTGCAAAACAAATAACAGGAACCACGAAGTGTAATTAAACCTGATATGCAAGAGGACATTAAAATAGACACACAAATAGATACGCATAAAATACAAATCATTCTTTTTAATTAAACTTCGTGCAAAAGGAATAAAGTATTTCTTTAACAATATCTTGCAGGTCCGACCACACAGTTAGAAATATGCATACTGTTGGAATGGCTGTATCATGACAGACAGGTTTGCCTCTAAAAACAATCCTGGGAAGAAGCTGATCTTTTGTTTTTTGAGTGCTACTACTCATTGGTATCTGAAGGATAATAGTCTGTGACTGGCTGAGGAACCTGTCTGCATGAATTTAGGAATTCTGGTTAATTATGTAAAATTACTCAATATTTGATGCTTCACCGTGTAATGAATCAGCCATGAACTACCTAAGTCCTTTGTAAATTATTGCCCACTCTGTTTGAAAGATGAATCCATAGATAATGAAAGACAGAAGTTAACTGAAATATTTAGGGTTTCAATGAACTCTACAGTCAGATTGGAAAAAAAAAAAAAAAAGAAAAAAAAAAGACCACTCTAATTCTTATCTGGAGAAAGAAGTGGTAGATGCTTGAAAAATTCCCATGTAGGAAAGTGGGGTGCTCATTACAGAGCAGAGGCTGACAGAAACAGAAAAATTTTGGGGCAAGAGAGTAAGAAAAGGTATGTGCATTCACTGGTGGTTTGGCTGTGGGAGCAGCTGATGAAGGAGAAACTGACTGCAGAGAGGGGAAGAAAGGGGTGATGATGAGCAGAAGATGCCAGTTCAGGAAGGAGATGTTGCAAGCGTAGGAGAGGGCAGAGGGCTCTGGGTTTGTACCTGTAGCTCTGAAGGTGGGCTTGTGGGCTCACAAGGGAGCTGTGCCACAACATGTCCACCCTGGAGTCAGGTTCAGCTCCCAGGTGTCTATGGAGAGAAAAACTGCCACAGACTCCAAGAAAAAACAGAGCTCACTTGCACCTAGACCAAGGAAAAAGTAAGGAATGGGTAGATGTAGTAGCTGTGGGTTCAAACACAAAAGCATAGTAGATATCATGGAGTTCAGCTAGCGTATGAGGGTGGGGAGGATGGCATTTGCCATCTCTCACCTCATCAGCAGGAGCAAGCAAACTTTCAGTTACTAAATTAGAAGAATTCAATGTTCCATGCAATTTAAATTCCTGTTCCTCAAGATCACTAACTGTTTTCTAGAGGACAGAAAACTGATTAAGCTCCATTCCTACACTGTACTATCAAGCTATTTTTGAGTGCATAAAGATGATTTTGAGAATACTGTCACTATAGAAACTAGTGCTAAAGGAAGTTCTTCTGCTCTATTTTCCCATTAGAGAAACCAAAGAAAATGGTCTTTATTAGCTAGTAGAAATGGATGTAGTTATATTTAAATATTTTCCTCCTGCTCCTCTTTAACCACTTTTGTACTTGACAATACTACCTTCAAAAAGCCTTCCATTACCTTTATTTAAGACTGGTGTTTTCCCTTCTCCCCCTGCAGATGCTTGTCTGCTTGTGCTTGACCATGCTTGTGTGTGTCACAAGTAACAGACACCACAAACAAAAACCCACACAAAATCCTTTTAGATTGAGGCTGATGTTGTCTAAACATGTTGTTAAACAACATGCACTTTTGGACCTGGGAATTCCCAAGATAATGCTCTTTCCACAAAGCTCAAGTTTGTCTTCATGAATAATATACAATGCAGTCAAGATGAATAATAGCTTAAGAGACGAATAAAACTGAGGAAATCACATCTTAAATTATGATATTACTGTGCATAGTATAGTAACACCTAGATGCTCCAAGCCCCTTCCCCACAATCCTTTGTGTCCCTAATTGAGCTAGAGTCTATACCTATACATTGTAAATATACTTCTGGCTTCTAAATAAAATTATTTCAGTATACACGGACTTTGGAACAATCTCACAGTTTGGGTACCCCACACTACCTATAATGTGAGCACAGACACCATTTCTCCTTGATGCCCCTCTCCTGAGGAGAGCCTTTCAGTTTTGTGAAGAAGGCATTTTGAATCATTTACACACAGATCTGAGCACCTTGTTGGCTGCTCCTGATGCAGCAGTCCTCTCAGACATGACATGGTGAATGGTCAGGAGGAATGTGTGAGAGCAGCTGCTGTGATACCTGGGTGGTCAGCCCCCCAGCAAGGCTGACTGTCACAGCCAAAAGTGAATATTCTGTCAATAACACATGCAGAGTAAAAAACTGCTATCCTGAGAACTACAGAGCCTTCTTTGATCCAGGAGGAAATTAGTGATGAAACACACCAATTTGGTCCTAATGGATTTTTTTAAAAATGTTTTGGAATATTTTTTAATAATCTTTTGAACCTGAAAGTAGTGATGCTTCACTAAAGAATTTGTTGAACAAAATATAACCTACAGTGTCACACGCAATTCTCCAAGCTCCTTTTATGACCCTCTACTGCTTCCACTGAAGCTAAATGAGTATCTTGTTATAGAATTTGCACAGGTGGAAAATAAATGCAAAATGAAGCTAAGTTTATAAAAGTATGCATAATCATTTCTAGTGGTATAAATTGTTTCAGAAGGCACAAGCCATCAAGACACTGGCTGTTAGATACTAGGTCAGTAAATATTGGGTTGGAACCACCTTGTGGAGCGTGTGTTTGTGTGTGTGTGTGTGTGTGTGTGTGGAGGGTGAAGGGATGGATCAAACCTCATGAAGGTGCTGTAGCATCATACCCCTCATGGCAGCCCCTGGAGCAGCTGTCAGTCACAAACAGCCCACAAAAACTGTAACACCTCACAGCTCCTGGAGCCCCTAACCCAGGCTTGGATTGGCAGGGGCAGTGAAAACACTGCCCCTCACCTTGGCCTGGGACGTCACTGAGTCAGAGGCCCCACCTGGGGGGAGTGAGCACAGTAGATAAAAGAAGGACACACGAGGTCTCCACTTGGCCTCAAGCTGCCCTCTTGAAGTTTGCCAATAGGTGACCTCTTAGTGGTAAATGTATTTTTCTCTCTCTATTCTTTCTTCTCCTAATCTTTCTTTCTTTGCTCTTTTCTTCCTCCTGTGGTTAACTTAAGCAGCTATTTTCTGTATTTCACTTAAGTTGTATGGTGTTTGTGTTTGCTGGGTGCAACAAAATTTCCCTACCCTACAGCAATGCCTGCTAGCTTAAGCAGGGAAGCCCTTTTGTTCCTAGTAGCCTGTTGTAATGCTTTTATGAAGTTATATGTTATTCCTGTAAATCCTTTTTGCCAAAACGCCTATTTTCTCACCAAATGAGAAGAAATCTCTTGAAGAAAAATGTGTAGCTTTTTCTCCAAATGTGAACTCAAGGTATTAAAGAATCCAAAGCTTTGCAATAGTTCACGTAGGCAAAATTTTTTGAAGTCTAGAATTAAAGTGTACACCCAGTAAAGCTGGAACAGGGTGTAACACTAGCTATGCAGTCTGTACAGCTGGCCAGAGTTGAAAGATTTATTGTTGTGACTCCAGAATAAAAATTAGGATTACAGGATGCTGAATATGGAGCTTTTTACCACTCATAGACAACGCTAGACTACTATATGCTGAATATTCATGACATGTATAAAGTATTTTATGCTGTAAAATGATAACAAACATTCATAAATTAATGAGAACTGGACACCTGCAGTTAATGGACTACAACCTGGGATTTCCTACTTGTGTGTATCACAGTTCCTACAGATCATTTGTCCTTGCACAAATGAATATGTTAACAAGCATTATACAACTACCCAAGCCAATGACATTTTATCATGATTAGCACTTGTACCAAATAAAAAAAATCCCCACTAGCATAATCCTAATGCTGCACTTTTAAACAAAAGCTAAGGAAGTCTGTGGGAAAACCTTATTTGTTCCTAAGCAGTGCTATTTTCAATTACCCATTTGTGCACACTGACATTTTCTTTTTGAAATTTGTTTTAATAGAGCCCAAAGTAGCAATTTAAAACTGTAATGCACAAATCTAAATAGAGCTGAAAATACCCTTAGGCGTTCACTGAGGAGGAGGCTTTTCAAAATCAAATGATACGCCTTTGGCAATCAGAACATCAACAGGTTGAACTCAGTGAAAGAGGACAATAGCAAATGACGGGCAAAGCATGGCAGAACTCCCTCCGACTGAAATTGTATTTGACTGAGGAGAGATGGCGTGATGTAGCTGGAATACACTTCCATCATAATCAAGGGGCATAACAGGCAATCACATCAAGCCAGGATGCGTCACTTCGAAGGCACAATTACTGGAATACCTGGAACTGAAAGCAGTGTGCTGTTCAGCAAAAGACTGAGTATAGAGAAAACATATACTGGGTTCAAAGCTGAAAAGCAGAGCTGTTTTGTTGAACAGCAAGAATCTAATGCTGGCCCTTCTATGGTCAGAAACTCAAAACATATGTATCTCAGATCTTGCCTTACAAAATTTATTAAGAATCTGCACTTGTGAAAGAGGTCAGCATCAAAAGAATGGATGATGATGAATCACTTAACTGCACCCAATCTTCAGTTAAAATACATACAGCATCCAGGAAAAAATATAAGGAAGATTTTCCTATTATTACAATTCCAGCCCTTTCAAGAGTGAGACTTTTTAGAAATATTCTGAAATAGAAACTTACTATTCAGGATGCAAATGTTTGCATTTAATCTCTTCTTTCAAATATGTATTTTTACTACCAATTTTGTACTCTTCAACAAAGTCTACAGGTTCAGAAGCTTACTGTTGCTTCAGGATTTGTGTTAATTTTGTTCCTTTCTCAATCACAGAATATGCTGAGATGAAAAGGACTCACAAGGATCATCGAGTCCAACTCCTGGCCCTGCACAGGACACCTCAAGAGTCGCACCATGTGCCCAAGAGCATTATCCAAACACTTCTTGAACTCAGACAGGCTTGGTGCTGTGACATTTTCCCTGGGGCACCTGTTCCAGTGCCCAACCACCCTCTGGTGAAGAATCTTCTCCTGATATCCAACCTAAACCTCCCCTGACAGAAATTCAGGCTATTCCCTCGTGTCCTGTCACTGGTCACCACAAAGAGATTAGTGCCTGGTCCTTCACTTCCCTTCTTGAGGAAGTTGTAGACTGCAATGAGCTCTCCCCTCAGTCACTGGGACTACACAACACATAAAAAAACATGAGGAATGCTTCTTTTTGTCCAGACTCATGCTGAAAAGGGTCTCATAGAAAGCCAACAGATTTTCTTTAGGCAAAGTGAATTGTTTTAATTCTTCAGTGATTAGCAGGATCTAGAGAAAATGGATCCAGATTCCTCTTAGGGGACTACAGTGGAAGAACAAGAAGAAACAGGTAGAAATTGCAGCAAGGAAGTTTCTGGTTAGATATTGGAAGGAACAAGAGTGTCAAGCACTGGAATAGTCTAAAAAGAGAGATGTTATGATCCAGTTATTAAAACTAATAGAAATGCCTCTTCCCAAATGAATGTTCAAACAAGACCATATGCCAAAGTCAACAGTATGGATTTTATTTAATAATAAATGTGAGGCAGAAAGAGAGAGATAGAAAGAAATAGGGAAAAAAGAGGAGGCAGGGAAGAAAGAGAGTAACTGAGAGAGATTAAATAGAAAACATATGACCACTCCGTGGAACCTGACAGCATCCCGTCTTTTTCTGGTCTTCTTGGTGGTGAGGGTACCACAAAACACAGAGTCCAGTGGATTAATATATGTCCAGGAGGTACCCAGGCACTTCTGCTGGAGAGGGGAAAGCTTTGCAGTCTCTTTCAACAGGCTCTGGATTTGTTGCATCACTGGGATCAAGTGCAGACCTCTGGTGGTGGAAAGCCTCAGGAATGGGTCAGGGGGTGCTTTGGGGGTCTTTGATGTTTTATGCCCCCTTCTTTGCTGCCTCTCATGTGAATGTCCTGTGTGAGTGGCCTTCCCAGAATGGCAGCGGGAAGAGGGGACAGTTTACTCATTTTGTTTGGTGTGGAGAGATTTCGTCACCACATACCCAGTGAGGTCAGGTAGGGCTCATTTTCACACAAATGCATCCTTCTTCCCTGAGCTTAGTTTATTTCTCCTCAGACCTGAGATAACTGGACAATAGTCTTATCCCAAGTTCCCATCACAGTCCAAATTCCAGTCAGGAGGCACTGGGGGAAAGGGGCTGCTTTGGTGGTCACAGACAGGCAGTTGCTCTCTTGCAGTTTGACAAAAAGTCTTCCTATGATTGTGACGGTGTTTAAGACATTAACATTTCAGTCTATCATAAGAGGTTACTGGAGATATAAAAAAATTTAGTGGTCAACAGCTTGAGCAACCTGATACAAGTTGTCTTTGCTTTTAATGGAGGGTTGGACCAGATGACCTTCAGAGGCCCCTTCCAGTCCATATAATAATTGCACAATATGAGGTTATCAGAAATAAGCTAGACACAATTATAACTGAAGCTGGCTTCAGAACAAAGAAATTAAATGTATTTTCTTTACAGCAAACAGCAGCAACATTTCTACATAGCTCAAAAATTGTTTTCTAGTTTCCTTTGACAACAAATTCTGAATAAATTTACCATTTGTGACTACAAAAAAAATATGTAGCTCCACAGAATACTGTTCCTTCAAAATGCATTTAATTAACTCTGCTGTTTTGATTGTTATTCCTTCAAAACAACAATTAATTTTATTTATAAGCGACAATTTTCAAAGTATCCAGTGAATTTCAAAGGAGCCAGAACCACCTCCATGTTGTGGTTTTGATGAGAGATACCCAAAGAGTCTTTGATTTTCAAAAAAAAAAAAAATGGACTAGCTCCATTTATAGTGTTTCTGGTTTGGATTCAGAGGTCTTTTTTAATATTCCTGGCCAAATAGTCTATGAAACAACATAATTATCCCTCCTCCTACAGTGCAGTACTCCTTGCCTGTGCTATTAAAGGCCTTATTTGGAGTTCTAGTTGCAGAAATATCTACTCTTGTAATTAATGATTTCTATAAGTTCACTATTTCTTGTTAGAATCACTACAAGTCATAAAATCCAAGCAGCCAATATAAGATTTGACTGGCGTTCAGACCATAGCTAAGCATTTTCTCCAAGAATGTCTGAATATTCAGAAGAATGTAATGTGAGAGTCACCATGATTTTGGGTTTCAGATCACCAGTGATGTATGTTGAATCCTCCAATTATTACAGGGTCATGAGACAATATTGCCAATTAGGAAGTTGATCATACCTTCTGATTCTGGGAAAACTGTGGGCCAGCAGCTAAAAGAAGACTAAAAGGTAAAGATCCTCAGTGGAGGAAAGATCCTGGACATCAGGGAGGTGCATGGAAACAAATGACACAGGTCCTCAGAGATCTGGCCACTAACAGCTTAGACAGGTCAGGGAGGTGCATGGAAACAAATGCCACAGGTCCTCAGAGATCTGGCCACTAACAGCTTAGACAGGTCAGGGAGGTGCATGGAAACAAATGCCACAGGACCTCAGAGATCTGGCCACTAACAGCTTAGACAGGTCATTAACAGCTGGGCAGCTGCACAGCAAGAACTGACACAACTTTCTGTCTCACCTTCGCAGTGCAGCAGCCATCTCTCTGCTGGGGTGGGAAGCTGATACTCGTGGAACACAGTGCTGAGGGGAGTGTGAGTGATTGCACAAGAGAAACAAATATAATCTTGCTGGTTTTTAAATAATTCCCAGGATCCAGATCCTCCATGTGTTGTTTTGCCCTCTACCTCACCCATGTCAGAGACCAAAAATAATAATGGATACAGGCATCCAGCAATGCTGCTTGCCAAATGGAAGGTCTCCACCTTGTCCTCAGTCATCCTGTCCTTCACTTCATGATACCCCTCAGGTTATGGGGCTATGCAACAATGAAGCAAGACACAATATTCTGTAGTGCACATGACAGCACAGATCACATTGTATGCAAGGTAAGGTCCAAGGCAATTCACCACTTTCTGTAGCTGATCTGCACTCAACAATGAGGATCTTTCCACTTATGCAAGTGAAAGTCACAACCAGAGATAACTGGCTGCACTCCTTTTTTGAGATACATCACTGGCATCAATTTAAGCGAACAGTTTCCTTACAAAAGGAGAGTGATTGTTCAGCAGTGGCACTGCTTTAAGATATGCAGGAAAACAGCAACACTAAACAAGAGTCAGTGGGAAAAATAAAGAAGAAAAAGGGAAAATAGAAATACAAGTCTTCAGAGGAATAATGGAAGATGGCATGTGGGAAGTTCATTCTTCCACTTCATAAGGGCAAGTTAGGTAAATATACTTGTACAACTTTTAACTTAACTGTCCTCTGAAAAGGGCAGACAGTACTGAAAAAGATTCGGAAGTAATTGAGCACGGTCTCTGTACCAGGGCTTCATGATTTTTTCACATACCAAGACCAAATAATTTTAATATGCAGAACAGAGAGAACACCATTTACACAGGCAAATACCATCACCTATACTAATTACTGTTACTCAGACTCAGAATTCAACATTCTCTTTTCTATTTTTTTTTTTCCCATTTGTGGCAGAGTATAACTGGCACATAAATGAATCCACTGGAAGCCAAGATGAATGGCTACTGTTGACCTTTCCTATTCATTTGATATTTCCGCCAATTAGATATGTTACAACTTCACAACTTACTTTTTGTGTCAAACAGCCTCCACTCCTGAAGGTATAGTTCTGGCAGTTGCCACTAAGTGTCACTGTTCACATAGACTCAAAACCCACATTAGTATAAAAATAAAACTTGGGCTTGGGGAAGACCCTCTGTGGTTGGGTGGGTTTGAATGTAGAAGCCTCCCAGGTGACATTCTCATGTCACCACAGTCAGCTACTGTCAATGCTCCAAGTCGGGGTTGCTTTCCATTGCAGTCCACAGGCTGGGATCTCCTGTGACACAACAGTGAGAAAGGGTCATAGTAACTGGAGGACAGTACAAACACTTGATACCAAGTGATGAGAAGAAGGCTAACATGCAACACAAGAAACTTGAGATGAGACTTTAGGTTTGGTATTGAACAGCTCCTCACAGCACCTGTTGTAACTGACTGCAAGCACCTGTTGTAACTGACTGCAAGCACATTTCTAGCCTCTTTCAGAGGAAAGACAATCAGGGTAGCTGAAAACACCAGCCATCACTATCCTGCTAAATAGCAGGACCCAACTGTGCACAAATTTGGATGAAGAACCCAGCTGCTTGTTGAGGCAAATAGGCTAAGCTTTACTTGGGAACATGGTTCATATGCATTACAAGAATCTGTTCTGGAAGTTCAATTAGTCCCTAGAAACCAGATATAAACTAAAGAAAAATTACATGAATGCTGTTTGACCATCTAATTTCAGAACTGGTATATGTGTGAACACAAATCAGATTTACAATGCACCAAAACCAGCTACCACCAACTCTTCTACCACAAGTCACTCTATACATCTTTCCTCACTTAGAAACACAGCATGGCCTTTGTTTAGACCATCTTTGAAGACATCTTGGACTAAACCTGCTGGCTCTGCTTATACAGACCTGACAGCCAAAAACAAGTGGAAAAAGGAAATCACCCAAGCACAGCTACTGTTTTTCTCACCTTTCACTTTGTCATAACAGAGTGACTTTTTCTTGAAATTCAGACTCGACTTTTTTCAACAAGGGTTGGGTTTTGATGGCATTAGTACTCTTCTACTTATCTAATTCGATTATGAATTTACTCAGACTCAGCTGAGTTGTTTCTAATTAGTTCAGTAATGGCAGTAATTTAGGTAATACTTTATTCAATGTATATATAAATATGGACTCTACCTTACCCACCTTATTCATGTAGGATTTTTCATGTAGATTTTTTCTCACTTAATACTTTCTGCTTTAACTCCATACTTTTCAGAGCTGGCCATTCATTCTGTTCCTTCGTGGTTCATGCCAACATATGTTACTGACAATCTGATACATGAAAATGACCAGTCCCACTGGAGTAGCCATTGCAGAAGCGTCTGTCTGAGCTATCTCAGTGTCTTTTCTTCTTTATATATTGGTAATTTTATAAACAAACAAAAAAAAATTCTTCCCATTTTAACTGCCAGATAATCTATGTGCTCTGCAGAAGCTAGGTTTCAGTGAGGCTTTCTATATCAATACAGAAATATCTGTCTAGGAACAGAATCCTTTTGATCTCTTTCACCTTCCTCACGTATTACATTTTGACCTTCATATCACTGTTTATGGAAGCCTTATTTTTGGTAGACAGAAAAGTCCCATTTCATAGTATGAAATTAGGTAGTTCAGGGTCAATTTGTGTATCTATTGCCAATGAAGTACAACACACACCAATTCCCAAGTATTACTTAAGCTTTCATACAACATTAATCTCTGAAATATCCTCTAACTCCATAGTTTCATTGATCTGTTTAGAGACAGTCTATGTGCCTTGGTAAGTTTTCCCAGTATCCCATGCTCTATTGAGATGCTCTTTTGCTCCAGGCTTATTCTAGTTTGCGGCCTCAGAGAGTATCAGCACAGCTGATGAGCCACAATTGTGTGAAGTAAAAAAAAAATATGCAGAAAATGATAGAATTTGGTAGTAGGGTAGGGCTTGAAGGAACTCCTATGGAAGAAGAGCAGGACAAGGTACACCACAGACCTCCTGCACCTGACAGGGAAGAAAGTCTTGACATCATTTAGTTGACACAATGGGTGCTGCTTAGGTCTGCATGTGTTTTGCTTGGCCATGAATTTAATTGATCCCAGTTAACAGAAATCTTTGGTAAATTTCCTCATCATCTCCTAGGTGCATTATCGGTCACATCTGAGCACAGTATGCTGGGCTTTAATAAAATAATCAGATATATTCATTGCCTGGATAAACTGCAGGAACACAACAGTCTCCTTACCCAGGATCCATGTGTGACAACAGCTTTGCACAGCACTTTCAATTAACCTCTCCTGTTTATCAACTCCTCCCATTTCCTGCTTTCCAGTCTCTTGATAGCATCATTAACAACCAGTATTTACATAAAATCTATTATTTGTTCCTCTCTCCTGCATTAAAACACTTACAGAACTCATAACAAAATAATGAAAGTGGCTGAAGATAATTCTGGTTCATTTGTTTAGTTAATAAAAAAGAGATGACAGAGAAGGATTTTTAAAATGTCTCTCTTTCAAGTGCTCTGGTAAGCTTACTGAGGATGATTGTGGATATCTTTCCAGTCAGTTGCTCTTTTGATGTTTTTCTCACCTTTAAATGAGAATAAAAAATACAATTTTTAGTATGCTGTATCCTCTTGCTTCTTCATTTCTGGTGAGCAGCTGTTTTGCTTCTCTTTTCTATGAGGTGGCAAATTTCCTGTCTTTTTTTCTCTGTTAATGTGTTGCTCTCTTACAAGGCTCTCTGGACCAAAAAAACATTAATTCCCCTGCAACTTGTGACCTGCACCTTTCGATCTTTCACACCAGCAGGAGTTTGACATACCAATATTTGATAAATAAAAACTACAGCCTGTGAAAGAAATGCTGCAAAGTAGTTTGGCCTGTTGAACCTGTTGGCCTTTTTCTTTACCCCCACCTTTGTAATTATTATGGATCACAAAACTGCAGAGGGCTTTCTGAAGGCCTCCAGACAACAGAATAAGAGTATAATTGAGTTATGAGATGAAATGTTAAAGACATAAGAGTTTAACCTCCTCAGTAACGGATTGCCAAGTGGGGGAAGAAGGGATATTTATTTATTACAATATAGCTTACCCTACTTCTTTTCTACCTCCAAGAACACCAGTTGCATCTCAAATGCTTTCAGAGCATCAGTAAAATTGGAATCAGTTTCCTTGCCTATGTGAGAGAGGTGGCTGCCAACAGACTTAATTCAGATTGAGTAGAAGTGCAAAAGCCAAGAGAGAGGCAAGACAGATGATCAGGATATGGAGCCTGGGTTCAAGAATCAGCCTAAATTAACACAGACTTAAGAAGGAGGACCCAAAAAATCTGAATCAAAATTAACATTTGAACTCTGATTATAAAGACCTTTGTCTTATGTTACTTCCACATTAGGAATAAATTTCATGTATTTTAAGAGAAACCAAGGAAGAGGATAATCTTACTTGCCTATTTCTAAACCTGCAGACCCATGAACAGTTTCAGAGTTTGCCTAACATTCAGTGTTAAAGGACAAGAAAAGGCACAATGTGTGCATATATTGGCCTATAAGAGTACCACAACATAATATGGGAGAATTAGATTCATAACTCAAACACATGAAGTACTCTCATCATTAGGACATTTGTGTACTATGGTGTCTCTCCCTTCTCTTTTCCTCTCTTGAAGATTTCTGCCTTGAATAAAAGTAGAATTAAGTCCTCACTGCAAAGATACAAAATAATGTACAAGTGCCATTGTCATTTTCACATTTTCAGCACATCTACACAGACTTTTCAGGAAATGATAGCAGACTCTATCTGAACTCAATGGTGAGATTATTAACCAAAACACAACAAGACAAGCTATGTGTCTGCAGAGTTTCTGATGCAAAACCAGATCACATCTGCAGGTATAGAGTACATGCAGATTTCTCTTGAATCCACTGCCCATAAGGAAAATGAAACTAAGACAGTTCTGGAATAAAATATTTAGAAACACTTCAGAATCCATGGTTGCCTGAACTTCAGATATTTGCCTAAGACAACTACATCTTCCTCTAAATGAGCTGAATGTATGTGCAAACGTACAATGCCTTTCTTGAGCTTTAAGTCAATTTTCAAATCCTTTATATTTGAAACTGAATCATACAAATATATAATGCACAGTTAAGAACAGCTGATTCCTAATGCGAGCTCTGGTCTTGTCCCTTGGGACAACCTCTGTTGAGCTCAGTTGGTTACTGATGTCTCCATCAATCAAGCTTCTGGGAAATATTCGCAGCATTGTTAGTCTCTCTCCTGTAGGACATGTGAATATAAAAGCACATGGACTGCCTCCAAAATCCAAGATGGGAAGTTTTCCGAGCAGCAAGGTCCCAAGTTCCCAAATAATCCTCCATGGACTTGTATGTGAAGGTAATGGTAATAAAGAACAGACTGCAGTTAGCTTTCAAAGTTTGCATGTGTTCATCAACAGAGGTAAGTTAGGAAAAAAGATCACCTTTGCCTTTTGGAAATCTGTTTTGAGTAGCTGAATCTGCAAAAACATGGGGTTTTTTATCATCTAAAGCTAGTGATAGGCAGGGCACAAGTTCAGCAGAGTTCAGAAAAATACTGGGAAGCAAAGCTAAGAATTTGGATCACTTACAAGGATATACAAGGTAGAGAGAAGACCGTGGGTGGAATAGTTCAATGACAGAAGTGTGGCTGCAATTTATGATTATGAGACAGTCTGGCTAGAATTTTGAGATCTGGCTACTTACTATGAGCAAACAGCAACAACATGTTGAAAAACATCAGGGAATTAAAAAGATTAGGAAGACTGTGAACGGAGCCCAATTCTCCTCCTGCTCCACGTCAGTGCCCAAAGGCTAGTTCTGTGATTGACCTTGAGCACTCTCACGTTCTCCAAATTGAAGTGGAGCAGCACAGCACTGACTTAACTATGAATGTCTAATGGAAAGATTTCATATCTCTCCAATACTAGAGTGACCTCTGTGCAAAGGTCAGTTCTTGATTCTTTCAACCTTTTTCCTTCATATTTCTTCCTTCATCAATTTATGCAGCTCCCCCTCAGCTTGAGCTACCTCTTCCCATACACCATGTAAGGTGCCCAGCTACACAGCTCAGAGTTTAGGATTATGGCAGATGGCAAGGTGTGAGAGTTTTCACTGCCACACAGGAGAGGAGCTCTACTACTGGACTGCAGCTGCCAAGGACTGTGGTATAACACAGGATGCTTCCACTTTTATACTAATGAGGAAAAAAGTCATATAAACAAAACAGAAACCCTCAAAATAAACAGACAAAAAACCCAAAACAAAACACAAAACTCTCCCTAAACTTTGCTTACCTTCAATCAGATGTGGTAAGAAACTTCTAACAAAGGGAATAGCAAACACTTAGCATTTGCTTAGAAAATAGATTTGTTTTCATTAAATACACCGAAAAAGAAGATAAGCAAAACATCTAGGCAGCTTCCAGACTGCTCTCTTATCTGAACAAGAGTTTGAAAAAGATACCTATGCACAGCTTTGTGTTTAGGCAAATTACAGAACACTCTCCAGTATACTCCTGTAGTGTGTGGGAAGACAGTTTAGCTTGTGCAAGGCAAACAATCCCTCCTGTTAGCAGATTTAGTTGTGTATAGTAGGTCACAGGAACAATCTGAAATACTATTCTGTAGTCAGAGGAGACCTCTGTGAAGAAGATTTTAATACCTTTTAGGTCTGTTTTACAGACATGTCAGACCTGCACCACCTATTGTCATTGAAAGGAAAATTATTAGAGAAGGGGAAGACCTATAATAAGTGATTTAGGTAGTTACTTCTATAAGGTGAAGAATAAAACAAGTCCAATTGTAAATGTTGGAATTAAGCATGAGGATAGTTAATTGTTCAATGAGCTTTGTTTCTAAACCCTGTCTCTGATTTCCTCAGACACCAACTGAAGAGCAGAAGTCATGGCTTTCCATCACCACACACAAAGCGGGAAGTGTATGGCCTCTGCCATTTGTCCTGAAAACCAGGCACATCTTGCATCAGTAACCATTACTTTATCATTGGGATTGACAGAAATATTGCCACTGCATTACAAAAAGAATGCAAAGTGAAATGAAGTCCACTGCAGCATACAGAACTCACTTGGAATTATTGCTATTTTTGAGGGAGAAATTAGAGATCTGGATATTTGCAGCTCACAAAGGCTTGATATCCTGATTTCTTTTTCTCCCAGTTTCCAAGTTTTCTCTTCAGGGATTTGGATTACTGTAAATTTACTTTCAGCAATACTAGAATATTGCTGACACAGCAGTAAATACAGCATCAGTTGCTACAGCAGAAGGCAATCACAGCAATTTACACACACCTCTGTGTTCACTTATACTGGCAGATCAGACATTAAAAACAGAGATAGCCATACTGCTGAATAAGCCAGAATGTGGCCCCAGAGAAGGGTTTGGTCCAGCAGCTATTATTAGCCCTGGAAAGTGCAAGATCTCAATCGTTCCATATTCAGAGACACCCCTTCAGACACAGAGCCACATCTTCCTCACTAACTTTATGCGTAGATAAGCATCAGAGTTTCAAGAAGAATTTTTGGTCCCAATTACTCACTTATGGTGGCAGGCAGCTTTTGTTACAGCATACCCCAACTAACAAGCCCATCATTTTGATGAAAGCAGTAATTATCGATATCTTTGGCCTACTAGGGGATTATTCTTATTCTGCCCAGGGTTTGTTGAGCTTTCTAGGTGTATGCTAGTTATGCTTTGTTTTCCCCTAACTTTAAATTTGTCTTTTTTTTTGTTGTTTTCTTTTTTTCTCTCTCAGTAACTTGTAAGGTTTGTTCTTTTCCTTATCTTTGAATTTAAACCTGACCTTTCCTATTCTGACACAATGTTAGACGAGTTCTTTGTCTTTATTTCATTACATTTTCTTTCCAGGGCTTTTCACATTTTGCGCTTCAAGGTTTCTCTCAACAAATGAATGCTTTGAATGCCTTGAGTGATGAATATCTGCATCATTAAAATTGGTAACGGCAGCTTTATAGTGTGGGGCTTTTTTTCTTAGTTTGAGTGAAGACTAGTTATGTTAAAAAGAAATTGAAGCATGCATTTCATTAAGCCCACTGTCACTTTGTTTTTCCAGCTTGGTTTTAACTGATTTCAGACTCCTAGAAAGAAGTTTAACACCTAGGGAAGCACAAGATGAAAGATCAGATAACAATTCCAAGGTAAGCTACATCTGGATGGTGAAACATGTTACTTGAAAGGTTAAACAAAACAATAACTGTTAACTCAGCAGATAAAAAAACCCTCCAGAAATGTAAAAATTAGTATACCTTATGTGAATATGATTTGTCAAATGACAATAGAGACAGTGTTATCCCAGCAGCTGTTACCAAATCAGGTGGGTTTACAGGCATGCTAGCTAGACTTGCTAAATCCAGATTGCTTCACTCAAAAGAGTGATTCACAATCATGTTTTTCATTCTGTATTTATTTTTAGTAATGCCAAGACTAAACCCTTGCACTGACTCAGAACAGCTTGCTGGAACCACTGGGTTGTCCAGGCTCTCTAGGTTGCGAGCTTTCCAAACTGTTTTGAGATATTGGCTCCATTTAAAGCTGCTGCAGTTTTAAATTTCTCAGGCTATTTGGTTTTATTATTTACACATGAACATATTTGTAGTGCTTTGAGTTTTGTTTATTTTTAAGTGAAAAACTATGTGGTTTTGTCTAGCGATCAAGATGAACAGCAACAAAACATAACGAGTGGTACTTCTTTTACCACAGAGCAGATGATGAAAGGAAAGAAAAAAAAATATGGCAAAGTTTAGCATACCACAAGAACTTCAGAAATTGGTAAAGATTTCTAAGACATGCTTCCTAAGAAGCCAAATTTCAGCATTTAACAGTGAACCTGGAAAGAGTTTTTGGGACTGGCACTGTTTTGTTTACTCTAGAATTAACACATTCTACCAAAGGAAATCAGTGACAGCAGTTGTGGGAAAAAGACTGGGGATAAAATTAATGAAAAGTGGATAACAGTATGGAAATTATAGGAAGAAATGTGGTTGCTGCTCCCTGGATGACACAGTTAAAATTTGGAATAATCTCCTTAATACTGAGACTGATCACCTTAAAACTCACCTGGCAGCAGCTGAGTGGAGAGAGAAACTGTTGCTGGAGAAACAACCTCCTGTTTTGGATACATAGCTCAGCAGCTCGGTACATTATACAGACCTTGAGGTTTAGGAAGGGGTTATTTGGGAAACCACGGGATCTGCACTACTGTGCACACTATCCCCTGGTTTCTGACACAGCCGGGAAAATTGCAGGAGAAATATTCAAGGAAACCAGAAAACTCTGAAGTCGAAATGATGGTCCTGGTTCCCCTGTCCAAAGAAATATAGGGGATCCATGTGATAGCAAAGTAGAGAAAAATTATTCTTTATCTCCCACAAATTCCTCTGTGCATGAAACCAAGTCCACTACAAAAACTTGAGGTGGACAGGGTGACCATACCCAAAAAACAACTCAATTCAATCTGATTCAAGTGGCTAATTTGCAAAAGCATTATGGCCATAAGCCAGGTGAGACTGAAATGCAACAAGCGGAATTTTCTCAATGTATACATAATACTGGCCCACACACTCAGATTACAGTAGGTTCTTGTCAACAATTTCTTTTTACAAGATTTTTTTTTGACAAAATTTTGACAAATAATTGAAAAAATTTCTTTTATGTGACAGTAGTACACTCTGGGTGCTGTTCAAATAGGAAATGAATCAAATTTATTATACACACCATTATCTAAACCAACAGTATTATTCCTAAATCAGTCCGTTTATTAGGAAAAAGCTTTTAATACTTGAATATGTAAATCTCTATGTTTTTTAATGAATTCTTTATATATAAAGAAATTTAAAAGACCTATTTGTGTGCACACGTGTTCAAATGCACACACACACTCCTACCTGCTTTGTATCACTTTAGAGAGGTTAGAGAAAGAAAAACATGATGTGAAAAAGAATCAAAAGCCATTTATAAGACATTGACCTACAAGCCTTAGGCTCAGGTGGCCCCAACACAATGTATGGTTAGAAGACTAACAGATGTTCTGAAACAAACTTTCCCAAATGATCAGACTTCAGGCCAAATAATTGCTTTCATAGTGGTGAATGAGTATCCCAGTCCTATTCTCTTGGGAATTGCATTTTGCAGGATACGCATTTTTGCCCCACAACATTTTGCAACATAAACATCAGAAGCCCCTCAGAATGAACAAAAACTGCAGGGTCAGGAGTGTAACACTCAAATTCTGTCAGTGCTTTGCATGCAGTCTTATTGGAACATCTTTTTTAGCCCACAATGATTTGGAGAAGTTTGAAAATTATTTTTGTTAACCTGCAGAAATGCAGGTACTGTATTCCTGATGAGTGTGAGAGATTGTTTTGGGGAAAGTATGCAACACCTCTTCAGTGTGGAAGCATATCTAGCAGCAGATCAGAACAAGATCTTGCAGCATTTGTCCACTGCAGCAGAAGGAAGGTGACAATGAAATGGAGGAGAAAAGGAACAGCTACCTGCAGAGGAATTTCAGCTGCTCTTGAAATAACACCATTTCTAGGCACCTAAAAGAAGCCTTGAGGAAAGGAAGCTTTGCAGTCTTGGCTAAACATGAGAAATAGCTACATTTTAGTATGACAACAGGTCTAAGTCTGGAGCTATGCATGGATATCACCCATCTGCTATGTTATCAGTATTGGGTATGAGAGCTTTCTTAACCATCTGGGAAAATGGCTTTTAGTTGGCAATGGACAGATCTCTTTTGCTGCTGGCAAAAAGATAACAAGTTTGTTCTTGGCAGAGAAATTACTGTGATGTTCCTGATGAAGACATGAAAAGGTATACTTGGTACAAGCTAAAAGCAGTTCCTGGTCTGACTCAGAATGTTTATGGACCCCCATTCCCTGTGCCAACCTGGGATACCAAAATGGAAGACAGCTTTTTTTTCTTAATTGAGCCTGGGCTGATCACACAAATTAGAGTGAATTATTGCATACCAGATGAAATAATATCCAAGGTGAGTTAATTCTAGGATGATGCCAAATACTAATGGAGGTAACACTCTTCAACTCTACAGAGCTCTTCTGTGCTGGCTAATGAGGCTACTCGTTAGCCAACTAGACTGTATTAAAGAACTGCCTAAATATCATGGCAGAGGGTGTATTCATGAGGCTCCTGAGCAATCTCTGCCTTATGTTATGATAGATACTTTGCTAAATGCAGCATGAAATCAAAATAAGCAAGCAAACCTCAACTAACATGAGGGCATGAGAGGTTGTTACAGTGCCTTCCTCCATCTGGTCCCTAGCAGTCCACACTGGCCATATTATCATTGCACAAGATGAGATCTGGTTGTACATCATACCTTCACAGGTCCCAGATATTTTAGAAAGAAATCTAGGTGCATGTCAGGATGACAGCTATGCTAAACTTCTCTGTCTCCATCACAACTTGGTGGGAGAAGGGGGCTAGTGCAGAGTATAGCTCTTCCCCAACATGGGTAGAAGGTGTCTTCCAAATGTTATGACACCACTAATAAAATATACTATTTTAACCTACAAGTCGGTGGGGAAGAGAAGGTATATGGTTCAGACTTCTTGGTTGGAGCTGCTGTGCTTTGGTTGTAGAGCTCTTGGGAAGTGAAACATGATAACTACTCAGGAGCTGTGTCATTCCAGAGGAGAAGGTTTGCTAGGTAAGGTTGACTCTGCTCAGACTTCAATCCTTTTAAGAACTGAGAAATCTTTTCCACTGATAATCCCTCTTCATTATTTTGACCACAGAAAGAGATATTCTCCAAACACACAATTTTTGCCTTTTGTTTCCCTTCAGATTTTCCAGGAATCAGAAAATTAATCCAATTTCTGTCTTTGAGGAACAGGTAAAGAAGGCCAAGATAACAAGTAATTGTTGGGTTTTGCCTATTTTTAGGGCAGAAAAAAGTATTTAATCTGAATTCTGCATTGGCATAACTGTATGTCTTCTCCCAGAACTGAAAATCTGCATGAATGGTGCAGCTGAGCTTTATTCTCCACAGAATGATTCTGCAGAGAGCCGTGGTGTGCCACATCTTACAGAGGCTATGAGAGTGGCTGAGTAAGGAAAGTAAGTAAATTGTTCAGAGAGTTCGCTATAGGGTTTTACTTTGCATCTTGTGTTGTGATTTTTAGGAAAAACAAAGGCAAAGTTAAATTGGATGGTTGAGAGGAAAAAAGTTAAGAATTTTACAGGCATTTAATGCCTACCTTTCCTTTGAATGATGTGTCACTGATCCATGTGACCAAAAAACACACAAAGTATCCACTTAGGACAACAAAGGAAACCTCAACAGGAGATGAAATAATATTATTCATCGGAATGATCCCCTGCCATGAGCAGCTGAAGAATTAAAGGACAAACTTAAACAAAATAACAAAGCAGCTTTGTTTAGTCCCATGGATCCAAAAGAGAACACTCACTGTACCTTAAAATGTATTTTGTGTCTCCTGCAGAAAGTCTGCTGTGAAAGAAATGGAGTTTTTTAATAACTATTTGGAGCCTCAGGGGTTCAGAGCATCCTCACATTCACATTACTGCTCTCTTACTACCTGAATGCATTTTCCTGTGTATCCTAATCAGTCCATTCACTGTTTGAATGGTATTTTTGATGCCAGGAAGAAACATCTGAGTAGGACACTGTAAAAGCTCTTTCTTCATAGGGAATTATGAAAATCCTTCAACATACATTTCAGACTCTATTATAAACTGCATCTGATAATGTGAAAGCTCTATCTCCTAGCAATGCATTGGAAAAATTAGTTTTAAGCTCTATTTGCTCATCACAGGATTTAATATGTGGTTTTGTTTTCTTTTTTAAATCTGACACATCAAAAGAAAGATGACAGGTAGTGCAAGGCACAATGAAAGTTTCCTGCAGCAGAGAATTGAAAGAAACAACATCTCAAGTTAAAAGAAGTGGAGAAATATGTGAATAGTTCAAGAATAGCAGCAAAGCATCATGATTAGAAGCACATGAAACAAGAAAGGGAATTGGACAGATGCCTGGTGGGAAAGAGGGAAAATTCCTCTTATCAAGCTATTTGTTCAGGGGTGCAATCAGCAAAATAGCCTCTAGGTAATGTTCAAACTCTGTGGTGGTATTTACTAGTCACTCTGTAAAACATTTTATATGAGTTTTCTGTGAAAAGGTTAAATTTATGGTATTTAAAGGCTTTGAACTATATATAGGTGTTTTCTTTCAAGAGGGTTTGGGTTTATTTTGTCGGAAAGAGTGTTATTCCTCACTGAATTCCTGGCTACTACTGAAGTCCTTAGTGGCTCCATTCATCTTGTGTTATGCACTAGAACATGTTCCCTATGAAGAAAGGACTACGAAAAGTTGGGGCTCTTCAGCCTGGAGAAGAGAGGTTGCATGGAGACCCCATAGCAACCTTTCAGTATCTGAAGGGGACCTAAAAGGAAGTCAGGGAGAGACCAGGAACAGTAGTGATAGTAAGAGGAGTAATGGTTTCAAACTGAAAGAAGGGAAAATTAGGTTAGATATACAGAATAAATTCTTTACTGTGAGGGTGGTAAGGCACTGCAACAGGTTGCCCAAAGAATACATCAATGGCCCGTCCCTGGAAGTATTACAGTTCAGCTTGGATGGGGCTTTGAGCAAGTTGATCTAGTGGGAGGTGTTCCTGCCCATAGCAGGGGTTTGGAACTAGATCATCTTTAAGGTCCCCTCCAACCCAAACTATTCTATGATTCTGTGCTTCTATGCCCAATAAAATGCAAATGACTTCTGAGCAAGGTGATAACCCATTCTCTGTAATAAAAGAAAGTGAAGTGCCATCTCTAGCTTTCTAAGCCAGTGTAGACTCCTTTACCCTTACCTGGAACTGTATTTTTTTAGCATTGACTTAAAATACATCCTTGTTGTGAGGATTACGCTCAAATATGTTCTAACCTTTTTCTTCAGAGATCAGGAGACATCAGGAGTGATCAGTTCCTTAGCCCCATGCAGGTACACAGGGCTCTCTACACACCTGTGAGTGTAGTAATGCAAACTGTAACATGATGGTTTTAACCCTGGAAGAAAGGACTGGAAAAGGATTCAACAGTAGCCTTCTAACAAGCCTTTAAAATGGGGTGCTGAAGGACATCTAGTCAACAGGAAACGAAAGAACAACAATGGACTTTCATGCTGAAGATATGAAAAGCAGTCTAGAAGAGCAGCTGGGTAATCCTCAATCCAGGAAACTCACTAACATGAGTTAACACTGTTGAACTACAATTTTTAAAGGGTATCCTTTACCCCTGTTGATTTCAGCATTGTCTTCATTCTTGTGTGCAGAGTTCATTTCCATATACAAGCCCCTTACAAATCTGATGTGGGTTAACCCTTCTTATAACATAATACAAATGTAATATCAAAACTTCTCATTTTTAAGTTTGAATGGGGTGAAAATAGAGGATATTTCAGATATCCAGTAATGATACTTTCACATATCTGGTCATGATACTGATTTTCTACTGAAAAGATGGAAAATGGCCTCCTGGAAGATATATCTTTTTGGTTTTGTCTGGGTTTTTGTTTTTGTTTGGGGTTTTTGTTTGTTTCTGGGTTTTGTTGGTGGGGGAGAAACAACAAAAGATGTAGAGTGAATTAGAGAAAATTTATTAGTCTGTTTTGGAGATGGAATTTCTTGTTGTTTCATTGAGATATGAGTTATGCAAAATATTAAACATCCTGAATTTCTTCATGGAACAGTTTAGAGGCATTGCTAGTATTCACCATTAGCTCTGTAGAGACAATCAGGCACTGGGAAAAGCACACAGCCCCTTCAGATGTCTAAGTCATCTTCTACATGTATGTCCCTGATCATTAGAAATGAAAGAACATATGTGCTCAGTATTTAGTTTTTTTCCTATATGTTTTATATGGTTTTTAAATGAAAATGATGACATTTGATCTACTTTTTCTGCTCACTTTAATGCAATAAAATAATTTTTTAGTGGATATGGTTGCAGATAACATCTACATTAATGGAAGTAATATGCAAAGTCTAAATTTAATTTCTTCTCTGTGTTGTCTTCTAAGAACCTGCTGTATCACTTGGATTTCATGTGTTATATGTTGGGGCAGGAGGCTGGGAGGAACAAATGACATTCATCTTCTGTTTCTAATAGACAGGGTAATGGAAAATAACATAAATGTAGACACATGAAAGCATAAAATCTTTTCAGTTTTCTGGACTTGTGCATGACGATAGATTCAAGTACTAGTCACAAAGACATTTGTTACACCAGTAGACTGAAGCACAGTTCAGTTTGAATGCAAAACTGTATGCCTAGCCTAAGTTAAGCACATTGTTTTATCTCTCCAGTCACTGGAGTTCATCAAATCAAGCAGTCATGGATCTAGATATGTAAACTATTCAATTTAGTATTAGTGAAAAGACATAACTAAGCTTCCAGATCTTGAGAACAGTGTCTTAATTGAATTGGACAGCTTAAGGAATTTGATGCAGAGGCAGCCTTGAACTCCTGGAAGCCAAAGAGAACATTGTTGATTCTTGACTGATTGAGGTTTGGCATTAGTCAAGCAAATCCAGCAACTTAGACTAATAAAGCATGTGGGAAGGTTGATCAGCAACATTTTCCTTTAGGTCTAAAAAATGGCAATTGTTCTTAATGTAACAAGTCTGGCAAGAGTCCTTTTCATCTGCTCTCATCAGGTGTTCTAGGTTGCAGCATCTCTAAAGAGGAAAAGGAGACTTCAGCTATTCTGCCTCATCCTATGGTAAATGGAAAGTTGACTCAAATAAAAGACACCTGTGTGTCCTGTATGTTAACTCCAAAAGAATTGAAACTGCATTTTTCTTAGGTAGGGATAATCCCATAAAAAGTGGCCAGACCACAGGGGTAAAGTCAACAAATATAAGTAATCTAAATCAAATAATAATATATTCAGAGTCAGACAGTAACAGACACTGATGAGGAACTGATAAAAATTTAAATATCATGCTTTGAAAAGCACAAAAGTTACAAGATCTAGTCCAATTGTTAAGCATATGGTTTAATCTCATAGTGTAGAACTGAAAGGAGGAAAACATTTCACAGCTTTTAAGACTGAGCTTTACAAGTTTATGAAGCGGACTAGGCCACATGGCTGGATACCAGGAGATGCTTCTATTTCTAAGTTGATTAAGATATTACACATATTTATAATAAGTTAAAGAAAAAAAAAAAGGCAAGCTAAACTTTAAATAAGCAGAGTTCTCCAACACTACTATTAATGCTCACTGTGCACCAGTTTATTTTTTCAGTCAGAATCAGCCCTGATTCTAAAATATGCCAACAATGCAACTTACATCAATTAATTTTAAGGCAAATATCTTGAAAGAGCTTTACTAGGTCATCTTTTAACTCATTACAGATTGTAACTTAGTACAAAGATTTCACCTCTTATGGGTGAATACTGTACAGCTGAGAAAAATTATTTTATTTTATTTCCTTTACAGGATACATCCACCCATATTTGTAAATTGATTCATGTTGTTCAAAAATAGATACATTTATATTTGCACTAGAGACATTTCTATGCAGCTTTTCATTCTTTTTTTTCCCCAGCTGAAGAGTAAGCCTAATTTGCAACTAAGATACCATCATAATAGACATATACTATTTTATACGGCATTATAATTTACCAGATATATTTGAAAGTAGGCTATGCAAATATGTGAGAGAACATTCACATGATGAATGTGAATTATCAATCACAGTCTTCACACATAGGGTATTTCAGTTTTCATAGAATAAGTAGTCCTCTGTTTTAAATAGTGTGAGTTCACTGAAGCTATACAGGAAAATTAATAGAATGCTGAAAGGAACAGCATAATAACTGCTTACACTATAACCCAAATTACACAGCATCCAGATTGACAGGAGCCTTAGGGATCTGAAGGCAGAATGGGAAAAAGGAATCCCACTTAGAAGTAAGGCAATAATGCAATAACAAAAGGATCATCCTCAGCATTCTTCAGGATGACAGACAAGAGATATTACAAGAAGCTATGGCACTATCCTCACCACCAACAGTTCCTGGTATGCCATACCTTCCAAGTGGGATGACAAGCCAGCTGCTGTACCACCATACATACAGTCAGGACTCAAGTCACACCCTGGCTGCATCCAGCCTTTAAGGAAGCACAGATATGCTGTTTAGCCATTTGCAACCAGCAGTCAGTTTCCCAGGAGTGATCACATATGTAGGAAAGATCAGGGAAAGCATTAAGTGTCTGTGAAGGCTTACGCAAAACTTCCCATTAGTATTCAGGCAAAATTATTCATATTGCTAACTTAGAAGCTCTTGGTGTGTTTAGAAGTCATCCAGTTACAAAACAAACTGAAACTGTATGACTTAGCTGAGCTATCCCAGCATGAATAACAAATCAAGAACCGTCTCACAGAAAGCAGTTTGTGAGGAATCTGTAGGGAGAAAAGGCTCATGTAATAGTCTGTTCTGAAAAACTCAAAGTAATCAACAACTTCATGAAAAAAAAACCAGCGCTTAACAGTAGACTACTCACACACAGAAAATAAAAGTAGTGTCAACATTGTGTTTCTGGTGAATAGCTGGTCTTTTGCTGTTCTGCTAGTGTGAGGTAGAACTGCAGCACTGCCCAAAGCTGCTACTGTAACAGGAACACCAGCAAGCTCCATAGGGACAGAAGCAGCTTGATCAGTGCATCTTTGCTATTGTTTAATCTTAAAAGCTCTTAAAAGAGGTGGAAATCATTTTTTTTTATATTCACAATCTATAGATTTTTTTTTTTCTATATGGAACTTAATTCTACATAGTTGAAAGAAGCCAATAAAACAAAGTTTTTGCTCGGTGCACAAAAGAAAACACGTTGTTCACAATTTTTCATTTCCTGACACAACCTTGCAAATATGACATTATTTTGACTGTATCTAATTTAGTGTGGAATGTCAGGGTATGACAAATAGTTGAAATAGATATTAGCTTATCAAGGTGCCCCCAAAAATGTCCTACTGTATCATTTCTTCCACCGAACTGTAGTCACTTCACAAAAGTAAATACAGCTAGTCAGCCACATAAACAGACACTAAAAATGTGTGTATGACTACAGCTAGCAGGAATAAGGATTGGCTTCTTCCCCTCTATTTAGCTCTTGTAAGCTCTTTGGGGCTTCCCAGTGCAAGAAAGGTATTGGAACACTGGAGAAAATCCAGCAGAAGACATCACTATGTTCAGAGGCAGGAGCACGTGAGATAAAGGGAGAGGTTAAGACAGCTGGGTCTCTCCACCCTTAAGACAAGACTCAAGGAAACACCTTTATACTGTCTACAACTACAAATAAGGCAGAACCAGATTCACCTTGATACTACACAGCAACAGGATAAGAGGCAAAGGAATGAAACTGAAACATGGGGAATTTGATTAAATACAAAGAAAAAAATAAAATCCCAAACTTTTCAGGTGGTCAAATACTGAGAAAAGGGCCCAGAGAGATTGTGGAACCACAATCTGGGGAGGTGTTAGAGACCTGATGGACATCGCCCTGAGAAACCTGACCTGACTTACCCACTTTGAGCATGGGGTTGGACTAGATGATCTCTGGAGTCCCCTTCCAACCTAAATTATTGTATGATTCCATGATCTTAAATATACACATATATAAAACAAAAAAGCTAAACATGAGCATACAAAATTTATTTACTCAAAAGATCAAATATTGAAACATGTTCAGGAAGAGAAGATTGGGCATTACTATTTGAAGTTATTCAGTGTGCCACTTGTGTAAAGCCAGGTGACATTTAAAATTTTCAGAGATACACCAAAAATCATGAAAACAAGTAAGAATTAGCAAGACCTTTTACAGGAGAAGATCACAGGCTTTTCAAATGTAGCATTTTAAATGACTTGTTACTTTTTGACCTACATTACTCCACAATCAAGAAGGGTTTTGATGGTATTTGAGAAATCTGCACTATAAACATATAGTTCATCTTAACTTGTTCCATATAATAGACCTACACAGAGGAAACCAAAGCCACTTAAAATCACACTAGCAAGTTTGAGAATAGTTAAAATTTTTTTCTGACTTATGTCAGCTAGACAGAAATTTAGATGGGTAGTAATGTAATCTTTATTCACAAAATGAAAAAAAAAAAAGAGAAAACTCTCAAGTACACAATACATACACCATTTTAGTAATTTTATTCTTAAAACTTTCTGGGTAAAACAGTGAATGGGTTGCATTAATATGCAATTAACAAATCAGACAGCTAAAACTATCATTTTGAGAACTAAGTTTGATATCGACTGCCTTAGTGAGAGAAAATAAATTGTAAATCCCCATTTCTCCAACTAGTAAAACCGTATTTGTCTACATTTTTTGTAATGTAAAGGGAATGAAAATACTTAAATAACATAGTAAGGAAAGTAAATTACTAAATTACAGTTTTGTTATTAGTAACAATAAAGCCATTACCTGCTGTTCAGAAAAGTAAAAAATTACATTTTTTAAAGGTTAGTCCAAATGTCATAACATTAAAGCATAATTAAAATCAATATAAAACCAGAAAAGGAAGGTCAGAGAAGGAGTACACCACCCACTCCTCCCTTCCCCACCACTCTCCAATAAACAACACTGGTAAAGTGGTGACAATAGATGAGGAGAAGCTGAGGTCCTCAACAACTTTGTTTGCCTCTGTCTTCAATGGCAACCTCTCTTCCCACATCTATTGAGAGGATGGACACCAGAATGGGGACCGGGGAGCAAAGCTGCTCCCAGAGTAAGTAAAGATGAGTTTTACAACCACCTGAAGAACTTGGATGTACAAGTGACATAACACTATGAGATTGTGGAGGACCAGGCATAAGCATGTTTTGTCTCAAACATTCTGTTGCGACAAGAAAGTTGTGATTGAAAGAGAGGGTCCTGCAGAGGTGGGGCAGCACTGTTCCGAGCTGACTTCATGTTCCAATTTGAGACCTGTGCTCAGCATGCCTGGGTTGGCTCCCTGGAGGGTTCAAATGTGTGAAAAAGTCTACCTAAGAGATGTGCACCAGATTAACTGTAAAAGGAAGTGGATTGGTCCTCCTCACGTCTTTTCTGTTCTTGTTCTTTCTCTTTTGCTTTCTTTGTCTTACTACCCCAGATCCATTGCAAGATCTAAGGACTGATGATAATTTTTGTTCTCTTTCTCTTTTTTCTGTCTTTATTTCTCTCCTCCCTTGCTTTGCCTGGGCAAAGTGCAGCTGTCATATTCTATTCTGTACTCTGTACTGAAGTTTGTTGTGGGAGTAAGGAGCTTGTGGAAGTGCGTTGTATCTTGTTAGCCAGCAACTTTGAGAAGCAGTGTGTTGCAGCTTGGTACTAGCATTTTGAGAAGTTTGCTGTGTGAGTTGGGAGCTTATTGAGAACTGTAAAATTAAAGGCTTGTTAGTCAATATTTTTGGGACTAAATAGTGAGTTAGTTGCCACAGTTAAGGCAACTGTATATAGGAAAAGCATAAGAGTTCCCTGACACAGAGTGGTATCTTTGTTCAGCCTGGTGAGAATTTATAACAAACATCATGCCCCCTACCAATGGATCGTGACAGGGACCTGATGAGATAAATCTGAGTCCTGAGGGAATTGGCTGATGCAGTTGCCCAGCCACTCTCCATGATATTTGATAAGTCATAGCTGCCAGGTGAAGTCCCAGTTGGCTGGAAAGGAGGAAACATTGCACCCATTCTTACAAAGAATAGAAAGGAGGACGCTGGGAACTACTGACCTGTCAGCCTCACTTCTGTGCCTGGGAAGATCTTGGATCCTCTTAGAAGCTATGCTAAGGCAACATAAAGGACAGGGAGGTGATTTGAGACAGCCAGCATTGTTATACCAAGGGAAAATCCTGCCTGATCAACCTAGTGGCCTACAACGGAGTGACTACATCAGTAGACAAGTGAAGGGCTACAGATGTCATCTATCTGGACTTCTGTAAAGTCCGGACACAGTCCCCCACAACAACCTTCTCTCTAAATTGTAGACAGATGGATTCAACGGACGGACTGTTAGATGGATAAGAAAGTGGTTGGATGGTCACTTGCAGAGGGTAGTGGTCAATGGCTCAGAGTTCCGATGGACATCAATGACAGGTGCTGTCCCTCTGGGGTCCATATTAAGACCAGTGTTATTTAATAACTTCATTAATGACATGGATGAAGGGATCGAGTGCACCTGCAGCAAATTTGCAGATGACACCAAGCTGGTGCAGTTGACACAGCTGAAGGATGGGATGCCATTCAGAGGGACCTGGACAAGATCGAGAAGTGGGCCCACGGGAATCTTGTAATGTTTAATAAGGTCAAGTGCAGGGTCCTACAATTGGGTCACAGCAACCCCTGGTATCAACATAGGCTCGGGATAGACAGATCAAGAAAGACCTGGGGGGTACTGGTGGCTGAGACACTGGACATGATCCAGCAACGTGTGCTTGCATCCCAGAAAGCCAATTGTGTCCTGGGCTGCATCAAAAATCAGTGCAGCCAGCAGTTTGAGGAAGAGGATTCTGCCCCTTTGTTCCACTCTGCTGAGATCCCACCTGGAGCACTGCATCTGGCTCTGGAGGTCTTAGCACAGGAAGGACATTGACCTGTTGGAGTGAGTCCAGAAGAGGGCCACCAAGTTGATGAGAGAGATAGAGCACCTCTCCTATGAAGACAGGATGAGAGAATTGTGATTGTTCAACCTGGAAAAGAAAAGGCTTCAGATGACCTAATTGTGGCCTCTGAGCACCCAAAGGGAACTAAAGGAAAGATGGAGAAAGAGCATGTAGTGACAGGGGAGGAGGAATTAATTCAAACTGAAAGAGAGCAGGTTTAGACCAGATATTAGGAAGAAAATCTTTACTGTGAGGGCGGTGAGACACTGAAATAGGTTGCCCAGAGAAGTTGTGGGTGTCACATCCCTGGAAATGTTCAAGGTAGGTTGGATAGAACTCTGAGCAACCTGGTCTAGTGAAAGGTGTCCAGGCAGGGTGGTTGGAACTAGATGATCTTTAAGGTCCCTTCCAACCCAAGCCATTCTATGAAATGCAGATAAACAATATTATTGTGCATTTCTTTCATTCTGTCTGCTACAAGACAAAATAAATTCCCCAAATAGCTGCTGTTGAACTAGAAATAGTCTGGCAATTTTTACTATCAAGGGATTAATATTTATGGGAAAATATTTTGTATTTTGAGGGAGTAGTCTCCTGGGTTATCACTGTGCTTTTAGCACTGCAGATGTCTCTGAATGTTTCCTCACAGCCAGTTGCAGTAAAAATAAGTATATACAGATGGAAGTACAGCAAAATGAAGCAGAGTTATAGTACCCCAGGCACTAATATCTTATGCACTTTTTAATGTTATGTTTAAAAATTTTATGAGCATCTACTCTGCTAACAAACTCCATCTCTGTTTCTGGGCGTTAAAGTGTGGTTTTACACACTACAAGCATTACAGGTGAGTTGGTTTGAGAACCTAGTAATCAAGGGAAGAAACCTGTTTTCAGAATCTAAATGGTGGGATATATCATATAAGCTGGAAGTAGTAGGTTCTGCATTAATTCCTTAAATTAAATTCTGGAAGAAGCATTATTTCTGTCATCACTGTGATACCTGAGGTCAGCTGGATGATTTAAAGATCCTTCTCTACTTTTAATCTCTAAATGTAAGTATGGCTGTTTGAGAGTGTCCAACCAAGGCAACAAGTACAATATATGTAGCAATCACAATACAAAAGCAGCTCAGGGAGCCAAGAGCAGCTTCCAAACACTAGTTAAAAAAATGAGGACAGACTAACGAAAGGCTGTTAGCATAGCATAAAACCTCCTGTAATTATTCTTTCTTATTTAAGTCCTGTATTTGCCATTAAGCCTTTCCTTATTTACAGAGACTATCAAAAGTTTGATCACAAAGCAATTTACACAAAATTTGCAATGTACAGAACTTATGGCAAAGGCTTCCTGGTATCTCAGAAATGGGAAGACGGAAGAGTGGTGTGAAACTGTGCTAGCTTTGTTTGGCATATATTATGGTTCTCTACCAGTACCTAACCACTTCTTCCACCTTCACAGAATACTTTCTAAACTGTAGTGATACAGCGACAAAATGCAGAGCTGATAGTATGGGCAGAATGATTTTTGAAGATGCTTACCCAAACCTTAATTTAACCTTCATTAGCAATTATGAATTGGTTGATAGATGTAATTCAGCAAAGCTTCTGATGGAACACAGTTTCAAAACATTAGCAGTAGGTGATTTGCATTTAACATTCACTGTACAACCAAACTGCTACTATTATATTAAAGGTGTGGTGATTTATCATAACACAATTAGCTGAAAAGCCTGGTAATATAAATTAGTGCCACTTCAATACACTAAGAAAGCTCAAACTCCTACTAAGATTTTATTTCATCTATTAAAGCAATGCAAAATCCCTTAAAAAAATACATGTAATATCTGCTGACTTCTTAACTCTTTTCTAGGAAGATAAACGATAAAAGACATGCCCATGAGGAGCCTAATCTAACATCTCAGTCCTTTACATAATCTCACATTCAAGCACACAAGGATTTCAAGTAAGACTAAATAAGTTTGCAGCACTCATTTTAATACAATGTCTAGTACTTCTAACAAACGCAGTTATCTTTTGAAATACTACATGTCTATGACAATATATAGCCATGTACAACTATTTAATACAAAACATTATAAACATTCTGTGCTATTTTGCCTTCATATTGTGCTTATCCTGAGCACCCAAAGCATGTTGCTTGTGTACTCTGGTGAACAGTAATTGAGTGTCCAAGTACTTTCAAAACCTGAATTACCAATGTGTCACCTATTAAGCAAACATCTTCGTGACACAGTCAGATAAAAGTCCACATTGCTACAACTGGAAAGGAAAATGAGGAATACATAATGAAGTGCAAACATATATTAATTGTTTAGCCTGCTATAGTGTGTCAGCTGATGCTGAAGCAGAAGTACTGAAGCACCAATATTTACATGCAAATGATTTCATTGGCATCAACACCTACACAGTGAATGCTGATTTGAATATCTCAAATGGGGATACCAAACTAGGGCAAACTGAAGAGTAGTTCCAGAGGTAATAGTGCTAAGAATATTAGAAAAACAAACTAATTAGTAAAGCAAGAAAATTTGTGTG
>JAWWTY010000001.1:86239287-86263999 GCA_035222235.1 Margarornis squamiger
GAAGAGTAGTTCCAGAGGTAATAGTGCTAAGAATATTAGAAAAACAAACTAATTAGTAAAGCAAGAAAATTTGTGTGAGGCTTAAAAGTCACTGTAGAAGTGGTTGACATCCTCATCCTCATTCAACCATATATGTGAGAAGGCTAATGGAATACAATTCATTTTGTAAATCTGCAAAACATCCTACATACATAACTGGCTCCATTACAACTCAAAACGGACTGCAAGAGAAGCATTGATAGACATTTATAATGTTACATAAGGACACACAGTTCGTAACTAGGCATTTGATAAAAGAAACTGAAAAAAACATCTGAAGCAAGCCTACCATGTCACCATATCTGTCAAGCAATCATCTTGAATTGCTGAAGCCATGCAAATCATGGCTAGCTAATTTGGGGGGCGGGGGGGGAAATAAAAAATGTTTCTTAGAATACAATCATCCACTTCCAGAAGAACGACTAATAATATCCAGAGCAGACATCCCCTTCACTCCCAAAACTTTTATGAAAGCAAGATGTAATTTATGACACTGTAGTACAGAGCAAGTAGTCTCATCAATTCCATGTAAGAGTAACAAAACACATAATCCATAGTACTGCTGGGTATAAAGGTAAACCAAAAAACAGGTGAAGCCCTGATCAAAATTCGTTTGCAGTGCAGGAGTATTTTTAGACAGTACTCAGAAGGTCTTGTCAATCTCTGACAAAGCTAAACAGTTGGCTGATTTAGATTCAGAGTGGAAAAGCTTGTACTCTTGAAAATCTCAAAGGGAGAGAAGTGCCTTTAAAAGGCAACCTAGAAATTCCCCTCAGCAAAGAATTTTGTCCTGGGACAATATATTTGGTGACTCACCAGTGGCAAATAAGCCATTAGCTGCCCTCTGGAAAGCTCCATGAGCAACACTCTTTTTTCACATCTCAGCAATGAAGACAGATATCTGTAATTGCAGTTTAGTGCACATTTGCAGTCAAAGGAGCAGTTAATCACAGATGACAGCAAGCCATGGTCAGTAAGAAATCACACTAAGAATGGTATAAAATTCCCTCCAGATAAACCCCTGGCACAAGCAGAACAGAATATTATCCCAGACAAATTAATGTCTCAAGAAGACATTGTCAAGCATCCATGTACATGTAGTTATTTCAAAGATGTTCCATGCATCAGACTCTACTCGGAGGTAATACCCCTTGAAAATACTACACCAGAGTGTCTGACTTGACCTCTGAGCCATATACTTTCTTACACAAGATAGCTAAACATCAAAGCAGCACATAGTTTGTTGGTAATGAGAATTCAAAATAGAGTGTACAAAGGTAGGTACTGCATAGATTACATCACAATTTACTATGATGCCATCTGATTTTACCAACTAGCTTGCTGCTCTTCTTCCCCTATGGCTTACAGTGGGCCAGATGCCTGCAGAAATAATAATTTAGGTCAGTGGGTACCTTCCAACTAAGGGGTGAGAACATGAAGAACAGGCCCCTTCTGCTTCCTGAGAACAGTCAACTGACTAGAGATAACCAGGGGGAAGGTGAAATGGAAAGGATAAAGAAATCAAGGCTGATGAAAGTTACAAAAGAAAGAAGGTACAGAAATACCATCAAAATACAGTGAGTGGTAGAATTAAAGCAGAAGCAAGACTGACAACAGAGAAGCCTCTCTGAAGGTAAATTTGTGGGGTAGGATTTTTCTTCTTCAACATTCGATGTTTACAAATCAGCTGTCCACATATCAACTATTCACCCTAGGCTACCCTCAAGAAAAACAGGTTCTTTAAAGCATTTACACTCTAGAAGCATCTGGGATTTTTCCTCCTTTGAATATCCAGGGAGTTTAGATGCCTTTTTCAGAATTTGACATCTACACATATGACCTTCAGGGAGGAATCAGACTCATAACTGGCTAGAATGCATACAGTGTTATTAAAGAGAGGAAAAACACAGGATTATACAAATGACCACTCCGAATTTGTTCACAGATTGAGCCAGATGTTTTCACACTTTTAAATTTATCCAGGGAAGTTGCTGTCATTTTTTTGTTTGGTTGGCTTTTGAGGTTTATTTGGATGGTTGTGGTTTTTTTTTGGGGAGGACATTTTGTTTTCTCTATAAGTACATTCTGGGAGAGGTGCAAGCATGCTGCATGTTTTGAGACATTAGAATATGCCTCAACATCAAAATACATCTTAAAAGCTCTGAACACTGAAGCTAAGCAGGCTTTCAAATTGTTTGGTGGGGTTTTTGTTTGCTTTTGCTTTGTTTTTTGTTTTTTTTTTTTTAAATAAACAGCTATAATTACCTTTAAGTGTCGCTGTATCTGGCTTTCAGACTGTGGTAATTGGTTTGGTAATTTCCACATTACAAATAACCCATTTCCCTTTGTTGTGTATTTTGATCCTTTCCAGCTGTTTTACTATTTTATCCCTTAGGGAATAGGGTAGCAAACTTCAGGGTTTCATTTTCTGCTATATTCAAGGTAACCTACACACTCACTGCAGTAGGCAATTGATTGTCAAGCATTTGCTATATAGACATGTTTCTTAAGGTCATTCTACATTTGAGAGATTTAACCTTCTGCCAGTTTAACTAGAGGAAAATGAAACAACCTTTGTCTAATAAAATGGTCTGCCCTTGCAACATTTAACAGTGGTAAATAAGACCCTCTAGGGTCATACTTTTATCAATATGGTGAAGTCAGAATTTTATCACAGCAATAAAAAGTTTTGTCCTTAAGTAAATTGAAAAAGGAGGTCATCCTCCAGCCATCTTCCATGTGAAATGGTCAAGTACCAGCTGGAAAAGTTCAAGATAATATGAATGTCACAAGACATCTTCCTCTCTTCCTTCTAAAAAATCTGTCAGGAAAGATGGATATAGGTATCAGTAAGAAAGCAAATTTTTGACAATAAGGAAAAAAGAGGAGAAAATATGCACATATTTAGTTTGTTGTCAATACTGTGTCTAGACAAAAAAACAGCACTTCAGTTTTTGCAGCATGAAGTATCCAAAAATGTCTCTAGAAGTTAGACCAAACCATGGTTCACAGAGTGTTTGCATCACGTTCTGCTGTTCCTGTAAGATACAGCTGTTATGCACTAGTGTTTCTAGGCAAGAAGTACTGAGATACATTTATCTGTTTCTTCCAGTTGCATAACTGTAACTAATAGTTCTTAATGTTATATATCTCATACAGTATTCACATGCTCTGTTTTTCTAAATGTTTTTGTTCTATAACTGATGTGCTCCATAAATTAGCCACCTCTTTAAGTTGGACAGCAAGTACCCATAGTGCTGAAAACATTCTCAACCGAATTGTAGTTTATAGAGCAGATCCACTTTATTTCCTCTAAAGAGAATTTCTATTTGATTTTGACTGTTCATGCTCTTTAACTAATGATGCATTTTTTCACACCCATTGGAGCATTTCTGGGAGAAGCTATATATTTACATTTCAAGTACAGCTTTGCAGTCTCTTACTATCAGTTTGTGTGTCTTTGAGAAAAAGTGTGTTTGTTCTCTGCTCCCCCCAAACACTGTTAGATTTACCAACATTCTGAGATTTCTTTTCACTAAACCCAAAAAGACTGGAATGTTTAAAAGAACAGTAGGCACTTACAATCATAATTACATTAAAACTGTATTGACTAGTTCTGTTTGTAACACTTGAACATTACTAAAACATAAACCTAGGGAAGGAAAGGTCTTCTATTTATTGTTTCATACTTTTATTTGTATACTTCATGAGACTTTGTGCCTGCTACTTTCCACCTAGATTTAGTAAACATATAGTCAGTAGGAACTTATTTCATGTTCCAAATAGAGGAACTCTGTCAGAAGCAGAGAATAATAGCATAAAATTTACATTTATAAGAGTATATAGAAAGGGTCTATACAAGGCATGCCAGAGGACTGAAGTAGACTATGCTGTTCTATCCTCACCCAAAGGGAAAAATAACCTCAGAGGTGTACAATCTACCTATTTTTGACATGGAATTCGCGTACAAGTGTGAAAGCTAAGTATCTGTCTGTGCTGTCTAACCTTTAAGACAGAAATACTTTGTTGCTCTCGCTTTACTTTAAAAGATTTGAACAAATTGACCCTAAAAATGTGTGTGGTTGACATTTGTTGGAACAAAGCTTAAATGAAATTACTTCTACAGCAAACCTGATGGAAATGTATAAAGTGAAAACCAGAGTACACTTTTATATTAATGAAGTGTTCGGGATAAATTTTCTTTTCTGGCACTTCACAGAATAATCAGAGAATATTCTGAGTTGGAAGGGACCCACAAGGATCATTGACTCCAACTCCTAAGTGTATGGCCCATATGGGGATCAAACCTGCAACCTTGGTGTTATTAACACCATGCTCTAACCAACTATGAAGTGCTGTAACACAGCACAGTTTGGGGTTTTCTAATGTTTTGTTCTTGATCAGAAGCTAAAGAAACGAGAAACAAAAAAGAGCATTTTAATACCAAGGAAAGTTGTTCTGGCATGAAAGAGATAAATTTGCTATAGGATTGCTGACCTATGTAGAAAACCAAGCTTTAGGAAGGATAGACCCAATATCTATACCATAGAGGGTAAGATTTGTAAACACTTCTTCCATTGGACTGGAGAGACCAGCATCATGCTGAGAAAGCCAGTATGCCTTTGCCATGGATAATTAGATCAAGATGGGTTTGCACTTCCAAACAGTGTTTCAGGGCATTCTCAGAAGAAAGGGGTGTGTGTATAAAGGTAAGCAAAACAAAACAAACTCCTTTCACCCCCAAGACTCCCATGTTACTAGTAAAAATACAGTACCACTCAATCATGCAATAGGAACAGTTTCCACAAGAAAAAAGAAACTCACACTGATCAGAGTTAAGTGACCAGAAATTAACTATAGGCTAATGTTTGGGGGGTTGGGCTTTTTGTTATTAGGAGCAAGTAGCAGACATCCCTACTCAACAGAAACCAATACTTCGGTCAATATTGCAAGTGAGAAATGAAGTTGGCGCTTATTTTAGAGCTGTCGGTCCAGTGCTGTAAGAATGAACAACATATACAAGAAAAAAAAGAGCATCCAGAAGGCAGTAAAAATCAACGCTATTTTGACTTTGGAAATTGCTATCAGATTGCAGCACCAAAAATATTCCCAGAGTTAGGAAACATAAGGTTAGCAGTCACTTGGCAGAAGGCTTGCAGACACTAATCTATTCATACCAAGCAACCTACAAGGAAATATACAGTGTTATACAACCCCCAGTCCAAGGCATCCTGGGAAATATTTGGTTTTAACCTGTAAAAAATCCAATTTATCTCCTTTCCTTCAGTAACAGTTTGTGAGAGAAGACAAGGAAAATGTGGAGTTACTCCTTTCACAGCTTCAGATTTGCCTTTTCCAGGCTGTACAGCACGGCAAGTGTTGAAAGCCTGGCAAGAGAGTCTTATGCTCTGAACTTTTGTAGCTTAAAAAACATTAAAAGAAAATCCAACCATCAGATAAAAGATTATTGACATGCCAGGGTGGTTGAAGTAGCTGACACAGAAAGAAGTTGGGGGGCGTGCTTGCAGCTGTTCTTCAGGCAATGGACATGACTTGTCTTTAAGAAGGGGAAAAAGAGGAGCCCCCTCTGCAACAGGGAATTTTTAAAAAGTAATTGACAAGGTCTCTAAACACCTCAGTCTCAGTAGGATTGTCAGACTCATATCAACCTACATAAAAGCTCCACAGATCTGAATTATTAAAGAAGTCTTACAAAAGCCAAGGCTAACAAGACCTCCTTGAGATACTTATACCACTTTCATTTGTGTTGATTACCAAAAACATTAAAGGAACAACTTTGTAGGCTGGAAGTAAAGAAAGATAAAAAGTAAACAGCACAAAAACCAGACCCCTTGAGCATCTAAATATTGCAGGACTTCCAGAAAACTCTAGTTCTAGCACAAACACAAAGGCAGCAAAACTCTGTGGCGTCACTTCAGCTGAAGCCTTCAATTTTTGCTGCCATTATGTGAACAAATAACACTGTAATTGTTGTAGGTATAACTGATTTGGTTATCTTTACTCTTCCAAATATCAGCTGAATTGGTGGAAACCTGAACATGCATTTCACAAGTAATATGAAAACTAACAAAAAAATCTGCAAACACTTTTTAAAATAAGTGATGCCTAATTATAAGGGAAGCAGACCCTACCTGTTTTGTTTGTAATGAACATAGACTAAAATAGCTCATTTACCTACTTTTGCAATTAAATTTAAAGAGATATAAAATATTTATTACAGAATACTGAATGAAGCAATGTTTACTGAAGACTAGGAAGTATTTGGATTCTGTAAACAAAATCCCAGCATAAATCCCTCAGCAGCTGTAGTGGACAAAGTGACTAAATTGTATAATGGCAGAAACAATAATTGCCATTACTATTTCCAAAGCCCTTTGCAGACCTTGAAAGCACCACTTCTATACAGAGAGGGGAAAAAAAATAAAAATAAAGGGAAAGGCAAAAGGCCATATGTGATGTTCATATATGCACAATGTGAACATATGCAGACCTAAATATTTATAAATAACCTGTGAAACCAAGTTGGTGCATGAAATTTTAGATGGCAGTCACAGGAAATATCTGTAACGTCCATTAATTTGTTCATAAAGGATACCTGTCCTTCCCACCGTGCACAAGGTCCTGACCTTGGAAAGGAGTCCCCAGTGATCTAAGTCTTCCTTTGTGGAGGATCATTTGTGTCAACCACTGATGTCAAAAATAAAACTACTGCTAGAAGCAGTAGCCACAGTGTGTCTCCTTTATTCACAAGTGTGCAGCATCTGCTCTAGCTCATAAAAGCCGTATTATGGATCACCATGGATGAGGCTCTTCCCACACTGACAAGTTAATAACAGCCTCTGCCTCTCAAATGAACTTCCCTTTGGTCCCAGTCAAAATATTTTACCAACAGCTTTTTTTTTTTCTTGGCAACTCAGACTTTAGCCTGCTTCCACTAGTACATACCTGTGGTTAATTTCACTGCCATGAAAAATTCAGTGGATTTAAATGGAAATATTCAAATGTTCAATTTTAAAAGCATACAGATAACATTTATGAGATTGGAATTTTGTACTAACATCAATACTTTTGGATTTCTGATTTTAAGAAAAGAGAAAATACCTGTATACAAATTTGAAAAACTATGAATCAAGTGCAGCTGCTCAGAGAGCTGTCATGACACAGAACATCAGTAGCCTTCTCATTTAAGTGTCATGTTACTCTATTTCTTATTTTCTTCCTTTATCCATATAACCATAACTAAAAATGCCTTCATAAGAATATACCACTATAGGAATAATGCTTGCCTTGAACTTCCTCTGAACTTATCTGGGATCTGCAAGATTATAGCAGGAAACTCTTGATAATTTATTTTCAACCACCACCTGTTTCTATCCTAAGCATTCCTCACCAGCAGCAACACTTCCACTATACAAGTATGCTGACTACTTTCAATGTAAAGGAGAAGTGAATGCGAAAAAAATACTACAAAAATGTAAATACTTTTCAAGATTTTTAGAAGCTCTAGTTATGTATACAGATCTGATGTGTTGGGAAGGAGGTATGTGATCTTTGTTACCCTTGGAGAACTTAGAGACTTAAGAACCACTACATGGGCCTGGCCTCCAAATGTAACCTGCAGCTATGTCCTGACCACATTGGATGGGATGAAAAAATGACACCTCCAGGAAGTATAATTGTAACTGTGGGCCCACGTCTCTTGTAGATAACCTCGGGATCAGGACTATGAAGATGTACCTGTCCCATGGTGTGATCTTACCAACTGCAAGAAAAGGAAAAGCAAATGACCAACCCCTTGCCTTGCCTTACCTTAATTGTCTTTTGCTCAAAAACTGGATTTTTCTGCCTCTCTGCAGATTTTTCTGCCACAACTGAAACAGACTAGAGGGGAGAGGCCATCTGAAGATATTACCAATGGTATCTAAGTAAGGTTGTTTGAAAATGAAGTATAAGACTAAAATAAGAATGCTAGATACTTCTCTCCTGACATGTAAGCAATAAAATGCATAAGGATTCTTGCATTGTAAATATTATACGCCTTGAACAGTTCTCTCTCATAACTGGGAATGTTAAAGGTCAGACATACGTTAATTGGAAAAAAAAAAAAGGAGAAAGAAGTATCACTAGCACATTGTTCTCTTTGAGAGAACTAACACAGTGTCACTGATAAATTTATTTCAGCAACTAAGTAAGCAGCTTTTGTTACAAGTGGACTGATAGAAACTACGCTTTTAAGGCTATCAGTTCTAGAAAATTAAATCTATGAGTTTTGAAAACTGCTTTTAATTTTACATTCTCCAGTGCATGAACAGTAGGAGATACTGTGCACAGACTACCACGAGTTTTTACTTCAACCTAGCATGATTTTTTTTTTCCTTGGTACTTACTGGTTTGTAGAAACAGTTTTCCAGCTAAAAAAACAGCAGTTCAGAAAATGAACATCACTGAGCAAGAAAAGAATCTGTCTATATTTTCAGAAATTCACATAATTGAACATTTTTGCACATCAATACATAAATCATTGGGCAAACATGCATATAATTAAAATACAATAAAATATTTTTGTGTATATAAGTACATCCAGATACACTTCTAGAACTTCCTCTAAGCCCTTGAAAAGAAATCCCATTGCATTCAAAGGTATTTGGATCACTTTCCCAGCTTCTTGCCCAGAGATGTGCCTGGCTCACCTGCTGTCCAAGTATAAGATGCATTACAGCAGGATAGAGAAGAGAGTTAAAAAACTGAGTTCATTTTGTAGTGGCACCAAGTGAAATGCTCTGCCATGGGCACATAAGGAAACTATGAATGAATACAGTCACCAGTGAGTTATTCCCACCTTCTCAAATTATTGAGGCAAGCTATCCTGCTAGAAAAGTACAAGTATAATCATAATGAAAATTAAGATCTACTGTATTACAGTGACTATGACCACACAGTATTCCACACTAACTGAGGACTATACATTTCCTGGAATACATTCACTAACAATTTTGACCCAGTAGCAATCACACAATTATACATGTAAACACTAATGCTTTGGGGTGTGCTTTTTTATCTCAATTTACTTAAGTGTACACTTAAGGTGGGAGTATGTAAGTATATACTGTACTATTTTCTTCCATGGGCAAGACTAAAAAGGTTTTGAAATCATCACCAGATCTAGCACACCACATCTGATATCAATATATTTTCTAAGGAAATATCAGATCTCTGCTTTTATACTCAGTGCTGCCACAATTCTTTTAGAAGGCCAGGTATGTAAGAGAGAACTCACATAGCCTGAAAATTAATTTCTTTATCAATTGTAAAAACAGACAAAAGAATGGAGAACACAAGGGAGATCAGAACAGATGAAGGACAACAGAAGTCATAATAATTAACAAAATAAAATAAAGAGAAATATTATTTCCTTTTCAGTGGTCTTGCAAATAAAGAGCAGTCAGCAAAGTGCAAGAACAAAGGATTTTCCCAAACTCTCCCCTCCCTGCTATGAAAATGCTACTTCATTTTCAAACTTTGCAGTGCAGAAATATAGTAAAAATTAATCTTTACCTCTATAATTCCAACACGCTTCCTAACAGGTGTAAACTGATGCTTCAAATATAGAAACCCAAGTGTTTACAGCTATAGTAGTAACAGCTGAGGTGCATAAATAAAACCAAACATGAAAAAGAATCCCAAGCAAAAAACAACAAAACAAAACAAAAAACCACCACAGATCATGTCTTTTCTGGGTGTCTGTTTTGTCAAGGGTGGCAAAGAAGCCTTCTCACACATACCTGGACGTCCCACTGTGAGAAGTAAGAGAAACTGCATCCTTAATTTCAGTGCTGGGGCCCAGCCTTTAGAAGGCTGCTAATTTTTAGTATATGCAATAGGTATCTAACCTTGCCAGGAAGCTCCACTGAGGTCCATTCTCCTTTGCATACTGTGCTAAGCAGCCAGAAACTGATTTCTACATCCTTTCAGAATGCCCTGCTGAAAGGAGTCCTTCTGTGCTCGAGTGAAATTGCTGCCTTTCTATCTCTCAGAAAATAGACTAGGGCTGTTTGGAGTCCCAGAAACATCATGCTGATTTTTTTTTTTTTTTTAATTTATTTAAACACAGCTGGGGAGAGGGATAAGAGATATGTTCAGCTGCCCTCAGTGTTCCAGCGATAACAAGTGTGATGAGTGGTGATGGGAGTGTTCACTACCAACACAGCTACTGTGATTTGTTAGCACAAGCTGTGCACTGCACCATGAACTGCTAAAGGGGAATTTGCATCTTTCCTCAAATGGATTGTGCAAAGAAGGTGCTGGACTTACTCAAGCCCAGTAAAATGCTAAGAATGTAGGTTTTCTTCCTCTTCTGTGTTTACACAACTTTTTGTCTAGCTCTCTACACTGTTGCAGCTTCAGTTGCGCTTAAACAGCCACATAAACAGGAAAGTAAAAACAATTCTATGCTTATAAGTCTCTTCTCTCACTCAAGAAAAATCTTAAGACTTCACTCCAAGTCTTCAAGAATTTAATGCAAAAATCATAAAGAGAAACATTCTGCAAACAAAAAAATTAAAATTAAATACGTTGCACTACTTTTTCAGATAACTTCAGATAGTGTGTCACAATGTCTCCTCACCTTTTAGGTTTTAGCTGATTCTTTCTTGTTTGTCTTTATACATGTGATTAATTAATACTTAGAGCTGGGAAAGATAATATTTACACATAATTCAGAGAGAATTTAAAGAGTATTTGTGAATTTGGTGATGCTTTTCCAACTGCAAAATATCTTGAGCACACTTTTGGAATTTTAGTAAATTGCATTTTCTACTCTAAAACACTCAAATACTTGTAATTTCTACTTTTTCCAAGTACTATATTGAAATTATTGTCATTAGTTAATTTGAAAATTAATTTTTAAGACTAAGTGGGTTTTAATATGTTAGATGGACAAAATTACTTTGTTTGTACTCTCAAATTAATGCAAAACCAGTCATCAACATTCAGATATCTTTTTTCAGTCAAATAGGAAATGTGCTCAAGACATCTTTGCTATTGAAATGCAACCTTTGAGTTCTTCCTAATTATTTCATACTGTCAATTTTACTACAATCTGCCAAGAATAATTCATATTAAAGGGAAGTATTTAATCTATTGATGCAATGGAATAAAAATACTATGTTAAGAGATACTCATTCAAACTAAATTGCATTCTGTAATGTAATACCCATTATAACTTTAACATTTTGTTATTCAAATCACAGAATTTGGAATTATCTCTCTGCTTTAGATGTTCATCAACTGATACATAGCTAATCGAATCACACAACCATTGCTTTATTTAATATGTAGTGTATCAAAACAGAGTATTCATAGTAAGTCTAATTAAAAAAAAAAAAACAACAAACAACATGTTCTTAAGTCAAACTCTGAAATTTGATTAAATATTACATAGCTAATACTCTACCACTGACTACTAATGTGGACATTCCAAGAAAAAAAACAAACAACAAAACACTTTTTCTGCTTTATAATGAAAAATACTGACACAATTCAAGAAGCAATGTCAGTGGATGCTTCTACTCTTCAGTTTTCATCATTAGGTGCTACTTCCAAAGAAATACATTATAGGAATTGCAGAATAACACATTGATAAAACACAAAGGCATATTTCACAAGGTCCTCTTGGAATAAGGCTACTTGAAAAGCTCTCAAGGGAAATAGATTGCCTAACGTTTCTTGTACTGCAACATTTCACCACTCACTTCTCGTTTTTCTTACTAGTAAGAATTCATACGAATCCAACAAATCATAGCTACTTACTACATAATAATTTTGTGATTCAACAAAAGCTAGTTTAAAAAAAGACTAAATTTTAGTTTACTTTTCTAAATTGATCCCTATTTGTGTTTTATTTTCTACAGTCTCTGAGCAATTAAGAATAAGACCTAGATCTACAAATGGACTTTGGCACCAAAATACCAAATGTTGATGCAACCTGGCCAGATAGTGGATTGAATTGTCATGTGTTAGACACCCACATTTCCTATAACACAGGATTAGTCTCATCAGTTTGCTGAGCATTGTCTATGGAAAATATTAGAAGAAGGAGTAGTTTTTAACCCTGGCTCTTACCAAAGCAAAAAGTACTTCATATCATTATAATGACACATGTATATTTGTTGAGGATTCACTGGTCCAAAATTCCTCCTGAAAATAAACATTTAAAAAGCCATTCATTTGGAAAACAAACTAACGAAAGTGCTACTGAGGCTGCTATAAGGGTCACAGCATCACAGCAATGACTACAGCTGTGGAAGTGTAAATTTTGACAAGGAAAAAAATGAAGTTTCAGATTAAAAAGAAAAAATACAAATGGGATACAGAAAGAGGACTTAGGCATGCAAGACATGGGACTTACAGCAAGTACAGAATAACAGTCCTCAAGACAGGAGTTTCAATGTCACACCCAATTTTGCTGGTCAGTACAATCAATGTCAGCAGTGTTTAACTACCTGCCCACTTAAAAAGGCTCTGGTAGTTCTTGGCAGCTGATGGTAGATGGGATGTGAAAACAACAAGATCTCCAGGTCTCTGTGATACATCTATAAAACACGGTTTGGACACAGGCGTTTAAATCTTGGGAACATACTTGAATTCAAATGCCAATCCTATGGATGGCTCCCGTGACTCTGAAACTCTTCCAGTCATAGTCACAGCACTTGGCTAGTTCACCAGGTTGTCTAACAAAGAGGATTGGATTTCATAGTGTGAGGCAAGGGGAGGAATGTGCTTCTGCTATGTCAGTCTGTGTGTGAAACAGAGCATTAAATCTCAGCTGGCATGTTGCTGAAACTTTGCCGAAGTTCTAATAAGAGCATGTCCTGAGGGTTATTCACCCTCTAAGTCATATATTCTTTGCAAAATGATAGACAGGACATCAATTCTCCGCTGACAAGCTTCCTGCTTGAAGACGCTGGGGTTAAGTATTAAAAAAAAAAAAAAAAAAAAAAAGAAGTTAAAATATACAGTGACTGGGATCTCTGAAAGAGAACAATACAGTTCTATGTACTTAAACTACCTCATGGCTTGCAGAGCCAGTGGCTTTTAAAGACTGTTTGTTAATGACAGTTTGCAACACTGTGGTAAACCAAGGCCTGTAATTTGCAGATTTTATTTTTAGAAATACTCATTGGAGCACTGTGGCATTGATGGTTATGAAAAAAGAAATAAAAGAAAGGGGGGAGGAAAGAGCCCATGCAAAATTAAAAGCTTTTCAAGTTTCCTGAAAAGAGTGTTTCAGAACAACAGGTTCCCCTGTTTCTTAGAGGAAGGATAGGAGCCTAAATTCAAGGGCATAGCATATGCAAAGCACATTCAGTGTGAAATGCCTGACATTGTATCACATTCATAAAAAAAGCTGCCGCTAGCAAAATAGATAGCCAATTTGAAAGCCACATCCCACTTCTATTAAAAACAGGGAAGGAAAACATCAGAGAAACTGATGTCAAGATGAAAAGCAGGCTTTTTTCCAGCTGTCTTTACTCAGCACAGTAGTCAGAAACATACCACAAAACAAGACAGTCCAGTCACAATTAACTCTGAATGGGATTATTAAAGGCAGAAGATACTCCTTCATGGCTTAATTTAATTATAATTCCTGGCAACTGAAAAGCCTTTTAAAATTTTTGGAATACAGATGCATTTCCAACAGTTTCTCCTCTGTGCCAAAATGCTCAAGTAGTCATTTTTGGATTGGGTTCTTTCCAGAGCTGACAAGTCCTGTCACAGTAGTTTTTTTCAAGAGACTCTGAAGCCCCACTAGGTCATTGTAGTTTTGTTTTCTGAATCAGATGTATTTGTGTTCACTGTTACACCTTGAATTGTCAATTTTAAAATTACATGCTGTCTTAAAAATTATCCTGACATTATCAAACGTTCCCTCCCTCGGTGCCTGCTGAAAGCCATGCTGTTTGTTAATGTGAGAGTGCAACTTCACCCCTTTCTTTTGCTTTTTACAATTTCCTCAATTCATTCGTGCCTTCCTTGCAAATGTGTAGACATGAGCATAATAAACAGCCTACAGAAAATAATAAATAATCACAAAAAATTCACATAAAGTAAACCAAACATTCTCCTTTCAAATAGCACAAGGCAATTCAAAAGTGACAGGTTAAAATTTACTGGGAAAGGACAGAATGTGGACCTCAACACTCACCTACTACCCCAACCTGCTGGACCACCTATTTTCAGCAAAAGGAAGGCAAAAATTCAGCCCACTTCCTCACACCTGCTTTGACCTCAAGAGTAATTCAACACTGCAAAACAAGAAAAGGTTCATCTCTTATCTGGGTAATATCTAATATGACATAATGTCCAACTTCAAAAAAGTAGACAGCTCAGTCACTGGCATCACCCTCACTGTGGTTCAAGGTTCAAAAGCATGCACAAATCTTTACAGATTCAGGCTGTAAGTCACTCAGTCATCTCCAGTCCTGTCAGAGGCTTTATGTGATGTGAACTATGGGTTTCTGTGCAGTTCATAGCTTGGCAACAGCATTACTTCTAAAAAAGCATAGAGGAGCAGCATCAGAGGCTCTTATGACTACCCAGAGACTTCAGGGGACTCTGGATCAGATAATAATCAGCCACCAAAGAATCAGAACATTTTGGCAGCTTTATTCTCTTTAAATTACCACCTGCTTCTAAAAACAGTTTCAAAAGATCTAGCACAGGAGATCTCATTATGATTCTCATGAGTGGCTATAGGAAAAAGTAAAAATGAAAAGCTCTTTCAAGATTGGATCTTTTTATTTCTCACCACAACTACTGTGAGACCACTTGCCTTTTATGTAGTGTTTGTAAAGCCAGTGTCTTAACTGTCATGAAATAGTTTCCATTTCTGTGGCTACGAACTTTTAGCATCACTGAGTTTTTCTCATGAACAAAGGTTTGCAATGAAAGCAGTTCTGCAAATCTCTCCTCCCCTGGGTCAAATCCTGCCAAGTTCTGCCCATACCTCTCAAATGGCTTCTGGCTCTGTGCAGCAAGGCAGCACTTAATTGAGAAAAACAAGAAAGCAAAGCACACTTCGAAAAATTGTGTTGCACAGTGTGGGGTGTGATTTGTCCTACTTGTACATGCATCCTCTTCCTGATTTCTAAGCCATATGTGCATGAGTATAAACATAATGAGTGATTAGTATTTTATTCCATGTTGTCCTGAAAAGTTGATTCTTTTTTTCCCTCTAGCTCTTTTAAAAGAAACTGTACTTAAAACAAATTTAAAATTCCTTCTTTGCAGATAACAGCAATAATTAAATATTATTATTGTTATTTTATTAATAATAACAATAACAATAATGGCTCCAAGCCTGTAATGAGCCCTGTGCAGAACCTTGTCCTAAGAGTCTGCAGTGCTGTGGAGATCAAAGCATAGAGATAACCAAGCTCATGGATGCCATATGGGTTATACATTTGTCCCTAGAGGTCACAGTACAGTTATACCAGTTTTATTTGCCATGAGCCTTGTTCATGGCACATCTTCCCTGTTTTTCATTGTTTCACTCTGCTTGGTCTACATTGTGTTGCATTACTCAAAAATAATTGAATGCTTAATTTGGGAGCTAAAATATTTTTCAAAGTGTGTAAAGATTCATAAATAAATTTGCCAAGGCTGTGCTTTCACTTGCAAAGCAAAACAGCAAAAACCATTGTGTTTTTTCCCTTGAGCTATTACAGCTTCCTTCCTTTCCTTCCTGCATCTCTGATCTATTTATACAAGTCTTTATGTGCAAATGGTATTCATCTATCATTAATTTTTTATTCCACTACAGTAGTTTTGAAGTATAACGAGTTAAATTTTTTTCTCTTTAATATCTTCTAGACTGGGTAGAAACTGTGTCTACAATAATGGGTTTCCATGATTTTGTAAGCTGTCTCTCTGAGTTCTACCTGCCCCTACCCACACACACACACCCCTTTTACAATTCTTGTAACTAGGTTATACATACAGAAAAAAAAAAGAATAAAATCACAGACTGAATTTTCACTAACTACAAAATGATAAAGTAATGGTTTATCAATTATTTAAATCAATGTGAAATCTACCATGATGTAGGCACATACTACTTTCCATTAAGTTTGGGATTTTTTTACTGTTGCAAGTATCTACAATGCAAACCTAGCTCAGATGATAAAGAAACTATGCAGTGCTTCTGACTGAACAGTACATCTAACTTGAATATGTATAGTTCAAGAGAGCAAAGCAACTCACCAGCATGCAGGGGAGTAGTATAAGTAACATTGCTGAAACTGTGTCTACATCAGATAACAATACCTTCTTCCACAGTACTCCTGTTATTTCAGATGCAATAGACCAATAATAGGGAATAACAGGACAAAAATCAGTGGATCAGCTAGCAACTGGGAGATGCTTCTGCCTTCCCACTTGACCCTAAGCTTCCACAGAGCACACAGATGGGCAGCACTTTCTACCTTCTTTATCTGGCAAGAAATTACCTCACTGGAACATGACCAATCCTGGGTTATTGACATCTGTATATCTTAACACTGACCAACACTAAGCCCCCATATTCTCCCAAATCTACAGCTGGTACAGAACATGGTACTGCACTTCTCTAGTACCTCTGTCAATGGCAACTACACATTCATCTGGAAAGGAGTCAGAATGAAGAGCTTGCTTATCTGGCCATACCTACAAGTGCTATTTAGAGTTATATTTGCTAGATGTACCTTTACCAAATTACTTATTTTGAAAAGACAGACCCCTGCTTTCTCTTGCTATTTCATACCTTCACATTAGGCCGAAACGTCACAAAGCAGCAGCACTCACTGTCACACAGGAAAGAATCATTAAGTGAGCCTAGTCCCCTCCTGAAATGGGACCATCTAGATGAAAATCTTTTTTGACTGAAAGCAGAACACCACATCCAAATCCCACAAAACTAATAAGCCACTAGGCTGAGGAGAAGTGAAAGGCCTCATCCTCACTGAACTTCTTCTCAGGAGCATTTGCTCTTTCTGGAGTGTTGATAAAGGAGCATTACTGAGCAGGGGAGGGGAGAGAGGAGAAATCTGTTCTGCTTTCTATTTCTTCCTGCTGGAGAGCAGGGGCCAGGCAGGTAGCCCAATCCCAGGAAGATGCACAGCGGGGACAAGCAAAAGATTAGTGCAGCAGATACTGAAATAGCCACAGGACCTATAAAGGTTGCTATTATTTATAATCTGGGACTATTTTAAAAGCATTGGCATCATCATTCTAAGTACTATGGGACAGTTCAGTTAAGAAATTCTTATGTGTCAGGAGGGATGTAAAAGTAAGAGCTCTTTAGGTGGTAAAATCACACAGCAGGATCTTGTGCTCCCCTTGACAACATAACAAGAGAGGGAGAGAGAAGATCAACAGCTCTTTCAATAACTGGACACTTCTTTTATTCAATGTAATGGAAATAGGGGATATGCTGCTTTGTTAAGAATCTGGTATTCTTGGAGTTTTAATCTGGAACTGAATGCACCATTAAAGTGAAATACAGTATAGCCAGACCAGACCATCTTGGCAGCAAAACAGTTAATTTGGTTGCCTTTTGTTTCTTTTCCATCTTAAAAATGAAAAATTAAGAAATGTTGAGGTACATTTCTTAGGCCCTTCCATAGCTGAAAGGGGTTGGAGTGGGGCAGAACTTAGCACTATTTGTTAAGTTCTCTCATTGCTTTGACCATTTCTGCTTTAAAATGATGCCCCGTTTCAACACACATTGTTGAAACCACATTGATACGGGTCTATCTTCCTGAAAATCCTATGTACACATTCCTCATTGATGGGAACACTATATGAATTGATGTTATAATGCATTATTATGTATTATATTATATTATGTCTTATAATGTGTTATTACAAATTTCTAATATTTCTAATAGAAGAATGAGATCTCTGAAATTTTCAGACAAAAATAATCTTTGGGCCTTTCCTTTCCAAACATAAGCCAGCTAAGTTTTGAAGGATAATTGCAGCTGTTTTCCTATGGCAATCAATATATTTTACAGTTTTCTATGTATTATGCTATGCAACAATCTACTGAGAAACAACTGAGAGAGATTCTGTGGCAGAGGTTAATAACCTGAGAAAACATCACATCTAAGGAAGCCTATTTGTGCATACCACAACAATGATAGCTAAGTAGTCTGAAGGGTGCAAAGATTAGGCACGCTGTAAATGTGTTTTTATGTGCAAAGTCTACAACTTTAAAGCTTACCATTTACACAGGCTCAAAAGAATCATTTGAAAGCAAAAAAAAAAAAAAAAAGAAAAACACAAAACCAAAAACAACAACAAAAAAAAGCTTCTTTGAAGTGCTTCTTAATGCACCTGGCAAATTAGAAGTAAGAAATTAAACAGATTTACTACTGGCAGAAGGACTAATTAGCATAACCAGATAGGTGGCAAGCTTCAAATACGACTGTAGTACTGCACTGATGTTAGCAACAAGGGATGAACACATGTACTTAAAAAAAAATTAGACCACGAATAAGTCTCTGAATTGATAGAAAAACTAAAGACAACAAAGTGCTTTATGTTCTAGAAGTGCCTCTTTTCCTCCATTGGCTGCAAAGGGATTGCCTCATATGCAAATAGCATGCAACACTGGCCACATCCAGCTGAAATGGGACTCTGGCAATGCAAGGCCTAACTATGCCAATCCATCCCCAGCAAAACTAATAATATCATGGTGATACTACTGCATAGATAAAGCATCAAGCAGCCAGTACCCTCATGGTAATAATCCCACATGCTCACCAAGTATTTAATTAGGGTATAACCATGTGCTCTGCCCCGTTTCAGTCCGCATCATGTTTCCCCTTAGCTAATGGGTCTATTAACAATGTCAGCAAGCCCTGTGTTACTCAGCACTCACATCCCAATGGCACAGCAGCATCCATTTAATGTGGTCTGATGTTCCAAATACACCTTCACCTTCATTGCCTGAGGATGACTGAAAGCTTGAGGTCACAAAGCATAATCAAAGCCATATTCAAAAAATCACACAGCCATATGATAATGTAGTCTGTAAACAGCATTAAAACCAGAATAAATTGTTTCCAGTTGACAAACAAGGTGCAAGCCCAGCAGCCAAGACCCTGTGCTTTCTATGTCGCATGCAAGGAGCAATAGAGTCAGTAGAAAAGCTTTTATTGAGTCTAGGGTAAGTACTCACTATAGCAAGAGGTGTTCATGGGGCAGGGGGACTTATTTGTGTTCAGAAATCTCTCTTCCCTTATTTGTTGTTTTTTTTTTGGTTTTGTTTGTTTGGTTTTTTTTTTATATCAGCATAGTAGAAATAAAGGTAATCAGTGAGAACAGCAAAAGGAAATGTTTGGAGGGGATTTTAGAGCTTCTTGAATATTTTCTTTTCTCTCCTCTGCTAATTGCTTTTTCAAGAGTTATTGAAAGCTAGACTATATACACCAAGAAGTTTCCAGAAACCATTAAGACTGAGTGTAGGTAATAAAACTCTTAGGGTTACACTGCTTTTTAATATCTTGTTGATTGAGGATCAGTTGAAACTTCAGCGAGAGACTCAGAAACACAATTACTATGGTTCACTCGCCAGCTTCCCTCCTTCCCCTAGGCATAGGTCTTAATCTGTATTCATTTAGAAGGAAAATCTCTCTCTACTCCTTTCCTTCCAAACCACCATAATTGCTGTACAAATTATGAGTTGTCATGAAATGAACCAGAAAACCTCCATTTTGTACCGTACCTTGTATCACCTTAATGGTTTATGAGGATGTGACTTCACTTATTTGAATAGCAACCATTTATTCCTGCTAGCCTGTGTTAAGAGGATTTTAATGCTTGTATAATGAAGCCTGAAAAAACGAAGATGTTGTTCTGCTTCTGTCCACTTAGCTGCTTTGTTAGAATTTATAATATCTCTTACACAATTCTACCCTTTAGTTTTTCAGCAGCAATATTTTTCAGTCTCACCAGAATTATAGCATATGTTAATCTTTTAAGGAAAGTCCTGCTCTTTGCAGGATGCATTATAAACAGCCTTCCTGAGGGCTTTGCCTTTTAATCTCATTACAATGATTTATTTGTTTTTATCTACTTTCTCTTTGAAAACATGTATTTAAAAGTGGTGTTTATAAATTTACTTAGATATTTGAATACTGAAAATTTTCCAACGGAATACACAAATGTTTCTTTTAAACATCAAATACTACTCAGAAATGTAACTTCAGAAAAAAAGCACTGGGTTTATACAGAATTGAATGGAATATTTTGCTGAATATATTTTTAGGACTGCCTTTCCAACATTAAGATCTTTTCTGTCTTCTCCATGCTTATTTTTAGAGTAATCTGGATTTTAGTTATATTGGTTGTATTCATATAAACCTTATCTGAGTTATCATGCAATGCTGCCTTTTCAGTTTGCTTGGCTAGAGTATTTGTGCTGTTACCAGTTGTTTCACTGAATATTACAGTATTTGATACAAATAGGTGTTTCTTAGATTAAACATTCAATTCAACTGTCTGTCCTGAAGGTAAAAGTTTGTCCTTGATAAAGATGAGCTTTCTCCAGTGACAGCTGAAGGTCATGGAAAGATCTTTCAAAGTACTAAAGGCAATAACAATTTGAGTTTCCAGTTTCAAAGAATATTTCTTTGACCCTGTTTCCTAGGTAAATGTAAATGTATACAGTAAACCTATGCAGGATAAATTTAACAAAATAAACCCAACAAAATATTTCACTGCGCACAGTTCTTCCCTTGGGCTATAGGGAAAAGAATAAACATGCGACAGATGTTAGTCATTACTAAGGGCATGGCAATGCCATGGCAAAGGGAACAGTCTGAGAACCTAAAAATGCTGCAACTTCTACATGGTCGGTGTGCAGCATATGCTTTCAGTGCCATTCATAGTTCATTTTAAACAAGTTTTATTTCCAAAGGTGGCTTTTTCATTTCTTTTCAGCCACATCTTTTGTGCTAAGGGTGGAAAGCAGAGGAAGTAAGGCAAGTAAAGTATTCATCTGAAGACAGAACTATCAGGGTACATTCTCTAAGAGCCTCTATGAGCAGTTCCACCTTTCCTTCCTCCCACTGACTTCTCTCAGTCTTTGGAAATTTTTGTGTAAAAAACACCCTGATGATGAATACTGAAAATATTTGTCTCTAGAACAGTCCTACAGAGATTCCAGAGCCTCAGTGAAGACAGAATGGGAAGGGGTGTTGCACCTACTCATTTAGAGCTGCAGGTTTAGTTGGAACTCTATTTTTTTTTCTTTATTTTTTTTTTCTTTTTGAGTTCACTCATAAATATCATGCTGGCCTGGAGTCTCATGAAATACATTTTAAAAAGGAGAATAAATAATGTAAGAGTTTAAGTACCATCACAGAGGACTCTTCTAAATAGTTGTTTTGAAAGATCACTTTTCTCCTCCTGGACTTACATTGTTTCTCTCTGTTACTTCTGTTAAAAGTCCCCATAAGAGTAACAACATCTTTTATGACTAGGTAAAAACAATTTGCATTCAAAGCAAAGCATGATCTGAATCTGTGACATCAAAACTTGGCAGAGCCATTAAAACTCATTTTCTACAAGATGTAACTTGTTATCTTTTGTTGCATCATTTGAAAAATAAACCAGTTTTTAAGCATTACTGAAAAATACATTAGAAAAGCATAATCCAGTTTGCTTTCTAAGTCAGAAGGCTTTCATATTACATAACAATTCAGAAGGAGCTTTTATTTACTTATAAATATAAAACACCCACTCCAAAGCTCTTCATACACTGTTTACAAAACTGTCTTGTTTGGGGTATTTACTTGGACTATTTGATGGGAAAAAGCACCTACATGAACTATAATAACGAAAATCAACATAACGCATAATGTTGTTCAACCTCAGCTATTTTAAGTCAGTATGAAGCCTTTCGGCTCCTACATTTGACAGTGTGATACAGAACGGTCAATATTTCCAAAATGTTTTTTAACAATAGGAACTATTAGAGCATCTAAATATTGGCTGAGATTTCTAAAAGTAATTTGTTTCTTTAGAAAGGTCAATTTCTCTCTGAAAAAGTTTTAAAAGTGAAATATAAAACAATTTTCTAGAAGGATAAAACTGACAAATTCCGTATTCTGTCCAGATGGTGAGGGGGTTTGGGTTTTTCTTTAAGTAAATCTATCTTCCATTTCATAATTCAAAATCTAGGTAAACACTAAAAAGATAAATACATAAACAGTTTGGAAACCTCTTGTAAATATCTTGTTTGAAGAGTTCTAGCAAATATTATGGAACTGATGAGTGTGAACAGAAAAAAAATACAATAAAAAGGCATTAAGGGATAACAGCTACAAGGCTCAAAGCCTCCAAACAATCAGGCTACTTATTTTCTGTAGCTGTCTAAATAGGTTTCAGAAAAACAACAGGTGCCAATCACTGCTCAGGGATAGCATGGGTTAGCAGGTTTAGCCATTCAGAGTGGTGGAGCCCTGGTTTCCTAGAGATGGCTGAACAACCACCTGCCTGTGAGAACTGGCGAATGAATCCCTTATTTTGCTTTGCTTACATGCATAGCTTTCCTTTACCTATTAGACTGTCTTGATCTCAACCCATGAGTTTTCTTGCTTTTCCTCTCCTATCCCATTGAGGTGAGTGACTGAATGGCTGTGTGGGGCTATGTTGCCAGCTGGGGTTAAACCACGACAAGCTAACTACAATTAATTAAGTTTGAAAGAGTGCTGTCTGAGGACACAGAAAAGAAGTAGAATCACTCCAGCACTCTGGATTCATGGATTGCCAGATGCAGTTTTTCCCTTGACATGGATGTTGAATAGATCTGTGATGAAATCCTCTCTCACACTCTCTTTTCCATCACCCATGTAACACATGATTTCCTACCACGCAGCTTTTCATTCACTCTTTCACTTGGCCACAATGTCAAATCAAGGTCTCTTTGAAGATTATTTTCACTGCTATCTTCACTGCTGCCAAAACCGGATGCTCCAAGGAGACACAATATTTCAAACTGTCTTCTACCAATGTACAGGTCAAAAAATAAAATTCACACAAACCAGTATTTAACAAACAGTTAACATCCATAATGTATTTTCAAGCAACTAAGTGGATTCCTTTGCAAAAGCTCTGTATTCCTGGGAGATCACATTATAGGAAAAAAAACCACATTCTAAGTGCTGGTTCCTAGCACTTTTCAAAACAGTTCAGCAGGGTTTCAAACACTCTTCTAACATGATAAGTATAGCCAGTATCCAAATAATTATGATTTTATCACTTTGCCTGTTCATTTCTCAGAGAAGACTCCCCATCTGAACCCTGTTGAAGTATCTTTTATTATCCTCTTGCAAGGTGAATAATTTCTCAAGAATACTAGAATTCATTCTTATCTTACAGTGTTTTAAGTTACCCTTGTTTGAGTTCAGATCTTGAAAAACTGAAATCCTGTCGAAAATACTTGCCCTGAAGTTTTTCTTATTCCCTAAAATGACTTTCAATTCATATAAAAGTCATTCAGGTTTGACTAAATAGGAAAAAAAAATCCCTTTCAATTCATTTGACTTAGAACAGGAAGTAATGATTTCAATTTTTCAAAGCAATATTGTACTTAAAGAACATGTTTGTTCACCTTGAGATGAGATTACTGTTGAAATTCCATCTGAACACAAGAGAACACATTTTAACCATAATTGTTTTACTGTAGTAGTAGTCAGATATCAGAACAGATTGTCCCCAAAGCTTGTAGAGTATTTATCTGTGGATATATTAAAAACCAGACTGGACACAGCATTTAACAACATGCTCTGGTTTACCATGCTGTGAGCAGGGGACTAAGGTGGTCTTAAGAGGGTCCTTGGACCCTCAGCCATCCCACAATTCTGTGACTACAAGTGAAACAGAAATATCAAGGTTCTTCATCCATCAGGGCAGTATATAAAAACCTTGGAATATTTGTCTCAAAACAGAAATAAAAATAAGCATTTAAATTAAAAAACCCTAATACTACTATTACACTAACAACAAATAAGTTGCTAGCTTTGACATATCTTCTGTTATCATTGGTCATCACTAAAGCATCTGTATGGTGAAATGCATAAACAGCTCTTCCTATATTCCATACGAGATCACATTTCTATCTGTGCAGAAAGTCTTTACAAGAAACTGGTCAAGAAGAAATTTGCAGTCCTTTCCCCTTTCATACTCAGGCCATAAAGAAGCTACAAAATTTTCACAATTGTGTAGGGCATTTTCTTGTTTTTGTCATTCCCCACTGATACTGAGATCTTATAGTCTGAGGAACAGAAATCTGAGTTCCTACTCTTTTGTTAAAAGTAAATCTGTAAATTTAAGTATTTACATTGTATTTTTCTTCAATGGACATTAGGCAATATTCCAATTATCCAAATTGTAAGTTAAAAATAAATTAAATGAGCAGTTATCTGTATGACACTGCAGTATGAGACTTTCTCTATGAAAAAAAAAATCACATAACTTTGGGTGCTAGGGTATTGTTTCTTTCAGAAAGCAGAGTTTTTTGCTTTGGCTTTCTGTTGCAGGAAACCTGCAGTATCAGAACTGGGAAAAATCATGTCAGAGATGGGTTTCTGAAGAAAAAGAAGAAACT
>JAWWTY010000001.1:86264099-86302707 GCA_035222235.1 Margarornis squamiger
CCTATAAATATACCCCAGTTATGTTAATAAACTCTCTCTCTCTGCTTCCCCTCCTGTGGTCTCCGTGTCTGTCTCTGGGGCATCTCGGGGGCCCTGAGCCGGGGGGGCGAAAGGGGGAGCGTCTCCCTTCGACTGTCGTAGCTTTCCATTCCACAACCCAGATACACCTGCATGAAGGACCTTATCTGCCCTTAGCTTTGCCCTCTCTCTCCACAAATTGCTTCTAAGGTCTCCCTCCCCATATAGAAGTTTGTACAGCACAGATTACATGCATATTAGCTGTAGCTAAACTTTTGTATAGTAGTAGCATATATTTCTTCCTGGAAAATAATGGTGGTAAAACACTGGAACAGGTTGCCCAAAGAGGTGGTAAATGCTCCATCCCTAGAAACATTTGAGGTCAGGTTGGGCAGGGCTCTGAGCAACCTGGTGTAGTTGAGGTCCCTGCTTATTGAAGAAGGGTAGGCTAGAGAACCTTTAAAGGTCCCTTCCAACCCCAAATATTCTGTAATACTATGACCTTACTAAGAGCAATTTTCATTTCCCATCTGTCTCTAGCAAGTAGATTTTGAGCTGTAGCACAGAATTGTCAACTTTCATCCAAAGCTGCATTTTACTAGAGAAAGAAGCAATCTCTGGGTAATAAGTAAATTAGGCTATAGATCACTTTGGGATGCTTCTGGATGACAGGTGTTATATAAAGAGAAATCATTCCCACCAAATCACTAGCGACAAAGCCATTATAAGCTGATGGCAAGCTGGAAGTCAAAGTGAAAAGAATTGCCATTCACTTTGGTAATGCCTTCAAATCCTCACAACCTAAACCAAAGAGCCTGTTTGACTACATCATATAAAAAAGGTCGCATTAGCCACAGCTGTAACTTGGTGCCTCCTCAGGACTCAGGGCAGCCATGCACACCCCTGCTATACAACATTGGTCAAAGGGCATCACTTCAGTGCACAGCAACCTTCCCAAGGAGGGAGGTCCTCCACAGAGCCCTGCGTGATTCAAGGCAGCACTTTCCGGTAGTGAGAAAGTATCTCAAGCTACCTCAGACAGACCTCCCTAGGCCTTCTGCCTAGTATTTCACCTGCCAAAATAATTTCAAATCCTAGAAAATCCAATGCAGTCTCCCTTAAATTAATGTATAACATCACAATTTTTGTTTCTTGGCTTATTTTTAAGTCACTGAATCTCATTCCCAGAGTTTCTCATGATTTCAATAGCCTGACTGAAGATTTCATCTACATGGGTTAAAAGTGATCTTCATCAATAAGAGAGAAATCAACTTGTATGTGTGTATGTGTGTGTGCATGTGCCTTTTTTAGGGGTGGTGATAACTATATCTACCTAACTACAAAAACAGTAATCCAATACTTATTCTTTAAAAAGCAATCAATTTAATATATTTATGCCTTTTCGCAGTATTTAGAGATCCAACCTCAGTTTTGCTTATCCCCACATTATCGCACATTCCAGACCCTTCCCCAATTCATCTTTTTGAAGCACTTAAAAAAAAAAAAAAAAATCAGAAAAGAAAGGGGACATTAAAAATAAAGAGAAGAAAATGGTTGAAAATAAGGACAAAATAAGGATAAAAAGGACAGAAAAGCTGAAAGGGCAGGAATAACATGTAAAAAGAGAAAGCGTCTGTATGAACATCCATGCTAAACATTCCATCACCAAAGTTGTGATGGAACTGCAAATATTAATTCACCACCTAAGTCCCCCTGGAATAAAAAGCATTAGACCAAAAACAATCTTTGGGATACGAATTTCTTAGACTAAGAAAATCCTCTGTAATTTCAGCTGGCATGTTCCTTGTCATAGATGTATTTATGGCAGTCTATTACATCCAAACGGGCTGTTTGAACTTCACTCTGTTACAATCTGTGACATATTCAATTTTCTGCCTTTGCTGCTTTCCACATCAATGGATTGCATATTGTCTACAACAAGATGAGGCATTTTTTGACTGCTTGCTGTAGAAGATACAGACAAAAACATCTTCAAACTCTCTTCAAACTAATTTTCAAATACTTCTCTCATTATGCATACTATTTCCTTGACTTTTGTTTGCATTACCAGCCTTCCACAGCAACTGAATAATCTCTCCTAGGTCGAATGGACTACATTACAGTAAGATCACTGTTCAGAGACCAAAAGAGTTTTAAAACAGATCCAAACTATGTTTACAGGTTTCAAGGGGAAAAAAATCTGAAAAGAGCTTGTGTTTTTATCCCAGACAGAATGACTAATTACTACACTAAACATGCCATTTTTAGCTTTTTCCAAAACTGAAATCTGCACAAGAAATGTGTAATTAAGCAAGGAATTCAGAGGGCATTTTGGAAAGTGTGGCAGTGTGGCACTGCTTGTTAAAAAAGAATCCTTTTCTCTCACTTTCATGATTCTGTGCCTGGCAAAAGCTCCAGCATTGCCATTTAATTGAGCATAGCTCAATTAATAGTTCCCCAGAAATAACATGCTAATACATAACCTAATACATGCTCAACACAAGAAGGACTGAGAATTTTCATAAATTTATCTTTTTATATTAACTTTTTATATTAGTATTTCAAGGACTTGATTGGTTTTGGTAACTCCGGAAGCTTTATAATTAAAAACTCATTTAAAATAATGTAAGTATTTTGAGACTATTCATGATAACTCGTGAATGCAGTGCAGTCATTTTGGGATCAAAAGGAAGGGCTGCAGTGCATACTTCAGACTGGTCTTGAAAAAACTATGAGAATAATATTATGGACTATCTCTGGGTATAAACTTCATTTTGGAAACTGCTAAAGCTACCAAAAAAGTTTTAATTTATGATTTTTACCAGAACATTGGAAATATTTAAGATCCTTTAATACTATCTATAGAAAAACAAGCTACAGTTTCTTGTAAAATTTCTCAGCCCATGGTGCCAGGCATTACATAAGCCTTCCATGGTTAGACTTCTTTGTCACTGGACTTCTGTTCTCAAAACTAACTGACTTTCAGCACAATGTAGATTACCTCAGCAAGCACAAAGGTACCAGCAAAATATAGACCTAGAGTACTACAAAATCCCTAAAATTTAGAAGGCTTAGTCTTTACATTCTTTATTTCCCATCCTCTTCTAAGAACCTTAATAAGCCTTAATTGAACTTTAACAGGAAGACCTGTAGGCAAGGCTTAGCCCTAAAGGGCTTTACATTATCAACTCTCTGTCAAAGAACTCTCCCTTAAAACTAGAGTGGTCTATGAAAAACCCAACAAGTAAATAGTAAGATAGAAAGGACAAAGAGGAAACTAATTTAACTCTTCTTCCTTGTACAGTTCATACTTCAACCTCTTTCTGTTGACATCCTTTCCTGTTTCTAAAGCACTGGATAGCATTATTATAACCTTCTATCAGCACATCTGTGCTGACAGTAGAGGTGCAGAAAGAAGAGAAGCAGTTGGTAGGTGTTTCACTAGAAACTAAAGAAAGTTGTGGCTGTCTTACAGGCTCTTTTCTTCACTTACTCAGATCAACCTCTCCCTTGCCACCAACAGAAAATCACACACAAAGGTAAAGCAGAAATAGTACCATTTCACACACCACGTTAATCATTGATTATCACAGATCTCCAAATTTAGTGAACATCTCCTTAAAGTGAGTCCAGAATGTTTCACCATAATGTTTGCGAGGGCTTTCTCATTCTGGGTTCTGATCAGCTTTACCTAAGAATGGAAAATTCTCTGCTCTGGAGCAGCAGAAAAGCTTAAGAAATGACAAAACCTCACTTTGTTTCCTTCCATTTCTGTGTTTCCATGTCAATCCAGAGGAAGAGCCTATGGTCACACACTCCAGCCTGAAACTCTAGAACAGTAGGAGCAGGAGCTTAATACTGATCAGACTCTGTCACTGATTAGGAGAACATACTACACCAGTGCTTTATAGGATGAAGTTTGTTGTGTTTCATCTTTAGGCAATATGTATGTCACTGAAACATATACAGGACAGGTGAGGAGTGTGAAATGCACGGTCTTAAAAGAGGACCTGAAGACACCAACCAGTTCCTCTTCAACCACAGTAGCAAAGCAGACTCACTTTGATGTAAGTCAGATTCTAGTCTAGTCTTCAAAAGCTCTGGTCATAAGCATCTCAGCACCTCCCCACAGAATTTCTTTCAGAAATTCATTGTGCTTTAAATTCAAAAACTCTTTCTAATAACCGTGTCCCATTCCAAAATTGAAACTGTCTTTTCTAGGTCAGTTTGAAAACAAATTCCTAAATTAGCTAATTTTTTTTAGTCTTCTGACCAAAGTGAAAACTGATGTTTCAGGTGAGTTTCATGACACCATAATGATGTAATGAAGCTTATAAAACTGACAAACTCATTTGAGAGAGAAAAACCCCATATTGTATAACTCTCATCTCTAACCTTACTAATTCATTTTTGATGATAAAAAGTGGAGAACAATTGTTTCCCAAGATTCTCATTTCCTACAGGTAGATTTTTTGTATTTCACCAAGCCTTCATCTGTGTACACAAATAAGTGTTAACACTGAGAACTTACAGGTATTAGATAAACCTGACAGAAGAGAAGAATTACGGGACCTGGTGCTCACCAGCACAGATGAGCTCATTAAAGAAGTTAAGACTGGAGGCAGCCTGGGCTGTAGCAACCAAGGCACCTGAAGGGAACCCACAAGAAAGATGGAGACAGACTATTTACAAGAGCATGTAGTGACAGCACATAACCATGCAATGCCAAACAGACACTGACACCGATTTGAGTGCGTCTGCCCTGACCACTGTTCCATAGGATTATCCTGAACTGTCACTTGGAAAAAATTGTCTGGGGTAAATAACGCTAGCAAAAACATTCTTTGCAATCAGGAAAGATATTTAAATGACTGGTTGATCCACATATCAGTTGCAAGAAGTTGGCTCCAGCCCCCTACAAACTGTAATAATTTTTCATCAAAAGCTTGCTTTTCACATCAATCCTGTGTCTCTGGGGAGTTAGACATCACACATGAATATCACCAACAACAATATTGCTTATGTTTTGATGTTTTAATTTTTCCTGCATAAACCTCATCTATGGGATTGTTCTAGCAGTGTGCATCAGAAACAAAAAAACTAAACAACAAATCAATCCCACTCCCCTTCAGAAAAAAAACACCTCTGCTAGTAACTTCTGTTCTCTGCACTGCTGTAGATCTTGACCTACAGATCAATTTGACAAAAAATGTTCTCTCTGCTTTGGATCATACTAGTTTCTAGACTGCGAAAAAGAAGATACACATACAATCAACTCATTGCACATCCTAGTACTATGCAATAAAAAAGCAACTTTATGGAAGATTACACATTAATATTTCTACTGGGAGTGAAGAAAAATCAGGTTTTTCAAAGAACATTGGAGTTATATCTGGTATTTTTACACTAAATTGCATCTAGCAAGGGGTAATTATGAATTTGCTTTTACTTATCCTCTGTGACAGCAGTGCTGTTCATGGTGAGGAACTGTCCCTACAAGGTTGCCTCTGCTTCTCTTGACACTGGGAGGCAAATTGGAAAATCTTCTCTTGTTCCACCTGCATTCTGAATGACTAATTGGCTAGAAATCCCTACAGGGACTACAAGTGCCATTAAAAGAAACAAACAAAAACAATTGCATTTAAGCCTGGGCCAAGATTAGGGGGAGACATGAAAAAATTATTAAATAAATACAGTGATAAAATGGAAAAATAAAACCTATTTGAGAAAGATTAGAGAGATAAAGTTCCCATTAGTGACATTCAAGTAGAATGTACAAGAGAAGCAATTCTGACAGTACACCCTTCTCCCTTGCATAAAGACAGGGGATATTCCTATTGGCATACCACAACCAGAACTGTAGAACACTGGGAATGGAGTTTGCCAAATGCAAAAGTACAGGGCATGTGAAGATTCTTGGTTTGATTTTCTGTTGGATTCCCTGTACAATAATTTTTTGCCACTTCCAAATTTCAGTATGGAAAACCTCTGCAAAAGCAGAAGTGTGTGAATGGAAAGAGTTCTTGTTGGGGCAATGCAAGACTTACAAACTGAGTTGGGAATTGCCTTCAGCATGACACAAAGTTAGTAGGTTTACTTACAAGTAGCACTCTGATAAGCAGCTGAATCAAGACATGCTGTCTCATAACTTCTCACTTCTTCTATTCTAGGCACTAGGAATATTGTCCAAATTACAACTAATAGGGAAATTCAAACAGTGGTATTCTTCTTCAGTGCCATTATCATATTTACAGGTTTTTCTAAAGCATTAAGATTTTCCATTATGTAAGGGCAGGATAACTCTGATATTGCACACACTGATTTAAGAGTGATCACAAGAGTGTTCCTTATCTGATGACTATCTATTGCTATCACCTAGATCTTTAAAAAGGAACACAGATTCACACTAAAATTTTCAGAGGCTATGCAATTCATGTCACTAAAACATTGGGAACTGGAAATCTACTGACATTTTCATTCAGTTTGGTGCTTCTCTCCTTTCTGAACTGATGGACCTTTAAGATTTGACTCCTAATCACAGATTATTTACTATGAAACAATGTACTCAAGATCTAAAATCATTTGCACTTCCCCACTGATTTACGTTGACAGTCTGGAAGCACATTCCCTTTTGAATCACACACGCCTAACTAAAATCTGTTACAACAATTCAGCTTTTAATTTGCAGTAGCTTTTAAATCCTTAAATATGGTAAATTACTCTTCATCTCCCATCTGACCATTCTGTAACAAAATTTGTCAGCTTTTTACTTACGTTATTACTTACTACTTGTTTGACCAGTTCATTTTAATTGCTCTTCCAGTAGAAAGCATTTATAATCCACTCCACTGAAACACTCCATCCAGAAGTAAAACCAAAACAGGGCATTTGAACTTCCTACTGAGCCCCAGAGTCTGGAGCTTCTTCAGCTGCCATTTCAATGATTCTGATCTCTTAAGTGTAATTGCTTTTATTATATCAGTATGGACCCAATTGACTGCTGCTCTTTTTAACCTATTTTTTGAACAATCACATTTAACCTCTATCAGTAAGCATCGATTATCAGTTGGAAGCAAGGGTAAAAGCAGCAGACTATGATGAGAATGGTAATGGGGAGAGCAATTATAATCAATTGCAGGGAGGCTTTTGAAAGCATTTTTCATCCTTTGCCTGGGAATGCAGCAGCCACACACAGCCATGCCCCATTTCTGATGGGAAAGATGACAGTGGCTCCTGGATTTTAAGAAAGAAACGGCATATTTCTGATCTGATTCTAAGTCAAGCTGTTGAGAAGTAATACATAAAACACCATCACTGTCAACAGCTGGGTGAGGGGGACTCGTCCAAAAGGTCAGCACTCTTGCGAGTAGATAGGAAGATGACTGCTATCACAGACAGCTTGCACACTGTCTACAGGCAAGAAGGCACCAAGTGTAAACAAAGATCAACAAGAAACAGCAACCTTCTATAGGCACACTTCACTATATCAGACTCACTGTGGAGGTACATTTCATAAATGTAGTGCAAATTATTCTACAAGCCACCCTCAGTTTTCCTGCAGATACAAACCCCTTAGCTATCTACAGATTCTGACCCCATTCACTAAACACAACTGTTTTCATGAATAACAAGCCTCCTCCAGGCAGAATCCCCTTGTTACTAAAGTGGCACAGGAATAGCCTGCCTTGTCTTATGTTGTTTTCTCACTGTCACTAAGATGTGGAAAAATCTCCAGCAACGAATTCTCCCCTGCACTATAGAACATAGCAACCCCACAAGCAGTTCAAGTGAGCCATCTGGAAATGATGGATAAGTGATAAAAAAGAGCAGGTTTGATTCAGTTCAAGAACAATTTGCACTGATAAAATAGAGGAACAAGTTTAAGATGACTTTCACTGTCTCATATTAGTTCCAGGTCATAATATTTCTTAAACCAAAATGCATTCATACAAGCAGTGATCCTGCTTTACCTAAAACTGCTCGAAATACATACCCAAATTTGAGTTGTGTTGGCAAAGCCTGTAAATGGAACATTACTACCAATTTCCTCTATTAATCTGACTACCTCACACCAAAAGGAAAAATAGTAAAAATTCTCTCAGGTTTGAGAAACAGTCTACAACTGAGAAGACATTGAGAACTTTATCCTTGGCATCAGTGTTGCTGAAAGAGTTTAATAAACAACTCAGTATTTCTTTCTAACAGATGCAAGGTCAACAGAGACACCAAGATTACATTTCCATTTTTAAGACAAAGTCATAGCTTGGTAGGGTGTTGGGGGGCAGAAAGGTTGTGGGGATTCTAAAACCTCACTCTGCCCCATAAATCTGGACATAACCAAGTGGCCAGACTAGTAGTTTATACACAGGATTAAATCTGCTTTCATTGAGTCACTAAACAAATATTTGTCAAAAATTGATTATGGTACACTTGAAGTTCAGTCTGTTTCCTAGAAAATGAGGAGAAAGAATGAGGCTAGGTAAAAATCTGTCCATAGAAGCATCAGGAAAAAACATTTGTTACATCTGTTTTTGCCACGTTTATCTTAATTATCACATGGTATTATTAAAATGCTCATTGTCTTCTGTAAACCATTAATGGAAGGCAAATCTCATGTATTACTTCCCTCTGTTAGTAGAAAACTGATAGATTTGGAAGTTTTGCACAAAAATAAGTTGTTAGACCAACTGAAGCAGCATGCTGACAGAACAACTAAACAGACTGTATGACTGCAGGAGACAGATGTAATACAAGCAAAAGAATTTGAGTGTTGGAAACGTCTAGGGGCCAGCTTGGAAATGAGTATCCTTGCTGAGAATCTTCCACAAGACTGATTTTGGTTATTGGAACTGAGAAGCACATATGAAATTCAGACTGAGTAAAAAAGGAAGCATTTTCTTAATTTGTAAGGTTCCATGTCCAATGGTCCAAGCTGAATACTATACTTCTGATAAATGAAGGTTCCACACTGCCTTGACACTTTAGACAGACTTACACTAAGTTGGGCAGCAACTGCATGAGACTGCATTAGGAGTCTTTGTTGTTGACATGAAATGCTTTTACTTAGTATACCATACCTTTGTTTTTTGCCTTAAAAATGTCACATGCAAGCTTTGCTCCTTGTGAAGAAAAAAAAAAACGGAGAAGAAATAAAAAACTGTCAGATGGTAGATCATGTTGCTGTCACATTCCTGGAAGCATCTCAGATTTTTTGGCAACAGGCACACTACAATGATATGAATAGAACTTAAGCGTACACAGTCTAGGGAATTATGCAAGAGACTGTTATGCATTTACCCATAGAAAGAACTCTTTAGACACATCTGTTAGCAACAGTTAATGGGTTGAGTAGGCGTTGAAATCTTTTTGCCTGAAATGTATTCACTTTCCCACTTAAGCTGAAGTGTAAGCCAAATGAAAATCCTTTCATACTGAAATGTTTATGCTAAATAGCTTCCTTTCAGTAAGTCTCAAAACAAATATGCATTTATTTTTTTAAACTCTGTACAAAAATATGATAGAAAAAAAAATAATTCTCATCTAGATTTAGCATGTTGAAAGAAGAAAAAATGCTTTCCCTTAGCTTGCATTTCCAGTCTGTTAAAAGATTGTACAAGTGTGCTTTCCTGTTAAACACCCTCTGTTAAATAGAGGAGAATGGTGAAAATAGAGATAAGGAGATTTTAATTGAGCAGGAAATAGACTGGTTATCAGAGCACCTCATTCCTTCTTCCCTCATTTTTTTATTTTTTTTTAACTAAGGTGGATTATGATGCATATGAACATGGTAACAAGAAACAGTAATGGAAAAATTGCTTCATTATATTCGCCTTTTAGTAGATTGTGACAAAAAAAAAAAAAAAAAAAAAGGCTGAATCAGCCAGGGTTCCATTGAGGTCTAACCTTGATTCAGAATTACCTAAAAGTTTTATTAACCATACAAAAGATGAACACACACACACGGAAAATAGTAATAATAATAATCATGTGACATCAAGCTGGGAATGGCTTTAAGCAGCTAAATGATAGAATGAGAACTGAGAATGAACTTGAAAACTGAAGGATGTGGTGGAGGAAAACAATGGAATTTCTTAGAACATATGTAAATTCCCAGATGTAGGTCATTGTCATTTGCTATACAAACAAGAAGGGTACCTGAAAAAAATCCTTCTCTTCTATGTGACAATAGCAAGGAAGTACTTACCTAAAAAATTATTTTGAGACCTACTTTCAAGCACAATACCAATATAGGCATGGTCTCTCAGAAAGCACAAAGGGAACATAAAGACATGGAGTAGGATCACAGAAACTGAAGATCTAAAATTTATTAGGACAGACTGGATGATCTCTGTGGAATGAAAAAAGAGATGCCACTTTGAAGAATAAGTGTTCCAACAAAACCTACAGTCTTCAAACATATAAAAGGCTGCTGGGGCAATCTACCCTCCATATAATAAATGGCCAACGCAGCAAAGGTAATTGAGTTCCAAAGAGTATGGGGTATGAGGGTGAAGTGGAGAGGCTTGAGAATCTCCATCCTTCTATGTTCAGCAACTGATAAGACAAGTACTGATTTAGTGAGCAAGAAGATGCAATAGATCTCTGGTTTCCTGCCTTACGGTACTTCTGGTTTACTGCTGCTTGGGCTAGCACTGAAGTGGACATTTACCAGCCTGATGAGCTTACAAAACAAGCATAAGGATAAAGGAAATCTATAAGGCAATGAATGGCTTTCACAAAGAGGCTCCCACTCCACTTGACTGCATTTGTGGTCTTCAAGAACACTATCTTCCTGCATGCAGTTCCACACTAACAACCATTAAACAACATCTTCCAAAACTTCCTGACCAGCATTCACTACTTAGACTAGACACAAATCCATCATATTTTCTAAATGCATTTGATTTGTTGAGGTGAAAGGCAAGATTTATAACCTAGGTGTTCTTGATGTAAAATTTTCCCACATGGAGTCGACTCTTCCCATCTTCGTTTTTCTGAACCTTACAATTATTTTGCCATTCATTGTGCAGTACAAAAACAGATTCCCAAGAGAGCAGACTGAATACAATTTTTGGACTGGCATGCTAGCATTGGGTTTCCCGACTCATCCTTGTTATGATGCTTCCAGGTAGCCATAACAGCTCCTTGCAGTGCTATGAGATGGACAAGGAAGCACTATGAGACTTCAACAACTTCAGCAAACTGGAAAAACTTGTAGCTTGTCCTCAGATGGGGAGGCAGTTTCAAAGACGGGAATAACATGAAGTAACCTCACTTCAAGATCACTGACTGTTATCTCCCATTAAGTCATAGGATCATCATAGAATGGTTTGGGTTGGAAAGGCACTTTGTAGATCATCTAGTTACAATCCCACTGCTGTGGTCAGCGACACCTTCAACAAGGCCAGGTTGCTGAGAGACCCATCCAATCTGGCCTTCAACACCCTGAGGGATGGGGCATCCACAGCTTCTCTGGGCAACCTGTTTCAGTGTCTCACCACTCCCATAGTAATATCTAATCTAAACTGCTCTCTTTCAGTTTGAATCCATTCTCCCTTGTCTTGTCACTACATGCTCTTGTAAATAGCCTTGCCCCATTTTTCCCGTAAATTCCTTTCACATACTGGAAGGCTGCAACTAGGTGACCCTAAGCCTTCTCTTCTCCAGGCTGAACAATCCTAATTCTCTCAGCTTTTCTTTGTAGGAGAGGTGGTCCATCTCTGGACTCACTTGAACAGGTCAATGTCCTTCCTGTCCTGAGGACCCCAGAACTGGATGCAGTGCTTCAGGTGGGATCTCACCAAAGTGGAGTAGAGGGGCAGAATCTCCTCACTCTACCTGCTGGCCACGCAGCTTGTTATACAGCCCAGGACACAATTGGCTTTCTGTGCTGCAAGTGCACATTGCCACCTCACGTCCAGCTTTTCACCCACCAGTACCCCCAAGTCCTTCTTGGCAGGGCTGCTCCTGATCTGTTCATGCCTCAGCCTATGTTGATACCCAGTGTTGCCCTGACCCAGGAGCAGCACCTTGCACTTGACCTTGTTAAATGTCATGAGATTCCCATGGGCCCACTTCTCAAGCTTCTCCAGGTCCCTCTGAATGGCCTCCCACTCTTCAGGTGTGTCAACCACACCACTCAGCTTGGTGTCATCTGCAAATTTGCTGCAGGTGCACTCAATCCCTTCATCCATGTCGTTAATGAAGATATAACAGTGGTCCCAACACAGACCCTTGAGGGACACAATTCTTCACTGGTGCCCACTGAGACTGAGCCATTGACCACTACCCTCATGATTAGACCATCCAACCAACACCTAACAATCCTCCCATCAGATCAATCACTCTCCAATCTGGAGAGAAGGATGTTGTGGAGAACGTGCCAAAAGCTTTATAGAAGCCTAGATAAATCCAGTTTATGTACTGAAATTTTCCACTTCTTTCTGTGCTCAGCTCTGATGTTTCTTGTATGCTAAACGATTCAAAGCATACAGATTATACTTCAATAATTTAACCTTCATAACTTGTCAAACTAGATGCACTATCCCTCTTGGTCTGAAGTAGCTACATTGCTTCAATACCAAATACAGAGGCAGAAAGGCGAAGCAGAGAAATAATAACTGTCTCATAGTGGCTGTTGGTTGCTTTCTGGTTTTACTTTTTATTGTTGTTGTTTTATAGATTGTATTCCCAAGCACATTTTTTGAAAAGAGTGAATAGAACTATTTTATTTTTAAAGGACTTCATAAAAAGCAGCTGATGTGTTGCTCAGGACTACATTTGTCTACTGCTTTGTTCCTCACCTAAAAAAATATCCTGCTTTTTTATATTTTGATGCTATAACAATTTACTCACCTTGGTAGTACAATTAAGTGATGGCATCTTAAAAAATAAAATAATGACAGCAACAGTCTCTAAGAACCAACGAGCATGAATAGCAACAGTATTTCTAAGTGAAAAAGTGATACAGCAAAAGTAAAAGTAGAGCATTCAATAAATTATTTGCAATGTAGCCAGTCAATTATATTCAGCAGATATTCAAGATGATTCCACCAGAATCACCAGAATCTTGAGCTCTCTTGCTGACTTTTTTTTTTCCCTTACTAATTTACTCCACACTAGCAGAATCTTTATACATCCAAGCTCAGCAAGCAGGACTGCTACAGGATCAATGGAGGCTCTTTCCCACTCGTATTCAGGTCAGACATGATCTCTGTCTTGGATGCTTGGATAAAAAACTCTAAACACTTTTTTCAGTTCACTCCATATACATTCTTACAAAAGGACTACCTTCAAATCATTTTTCATTGTTTTAATTGTTAGGAAGATTTCTCTCAACAACATATGTTTTATTTGACCATCAAAAATGTTTTGCCACTCTGCTGGAAAAGCCTTCAGACTTTTCTATCCCTCTGCTTTCCCATTCTTTTCTAAAATAAGCAGAAAACCCACAAGCTCACTGCCATTTGTAAATATTTCATAAATACTGTGGAAGAGGATTCCAAAAATAATTACCTCAGATTATATTTTCCTACATCATGTATGTCTTCACTGGTTGCAGCACTAAGTGACAAACTACTGTAAAAGCAAGCCTAAAGCACTGAATATTTATGCTTGCTTGTGATTTGCATGAAGAACAAACTCATCTTACAAGTAATGTAAACAAACTTCTTAGCAGTAAGCTAAGCAACAAACAGAATAATCTGAAGATCAGCCACAAATGGCTTCAGGTTATAGCTTTTCAGACTTGCCAAATTTTACGCTAAAATTGATTACAGTTCCGGTAATGTCTTGCTAAATTGTAAGGGCTTTTCCACTGATTTCAGTTGGAGTCAAGTCAGTATTCAGTAGACAAATGCCATGAAATCCTTACGGGTAGTAGTTCTTATAGACTCATGAACAAAACCAAAAACCTTGAGGGGACTTGAAGGCCCATTCAAGTCTCAAAGGTGAAGAGACTTGAAACCCATTTGAATGGGCCTTTGAGCAAACCAATCTAGTGAAAGATGTCCCTGCCTGTGTGGAGGAAGGGGGCTGAGAACAGAAGATTTGTTCAAGGACAAAAAAAAAAGTTTCACTCAAGAAGACTTTGCTGCTAAGAGAAACCCAGTGTGGGAGAAAATTCTTTCCTATGAATAGCTTTATATATATTTCTCTGCCTGCCTGTCTGAGAAGAACAGGCTGAGAAGAACTTTTTTAAAAGAAGAGACAAAGTTCTCACAGCCATGCATGAGGTCCCTGCTGGGGCCAAGGACACAATAAAGTGGAGGGGGGAATACAGCTTTGAAGTTAGGTGCATGGGAAAGGTGCTGATCTAAAAGCACCCAGGGAACAGACTCTCTGCGCTCTTTCCTGCCCGCTGTGATTTTGCAGTATGTTTTAGAGTTTTTTGCTTTGGAATAAACTTTTCCTTAACACCTTAGCCATGGTTTGGCTGTCTGGGTTTACCTGCATGCATATCAATTCTCACACTGCCTATGGCAGGGGGTTTGGAACGAGAAGACCTTTGAAAGTCCCTTCCAACCCAAACCGTTCTGTGAGTCTGAGAGAAAGAAAAACTTCAGACAGAAAATAACAACTTAGCCAAGACAGAAAGTGGATTCTGGGATATGCTGAAATCAAGCACACGACAAAAGAAGAAAAACATTCAAAGCAAACTTTTCCATAAAAACTAAGCAGAGTAAAGGGGATTTTTCCAGTATCTACTGTATTCTGGTAATAAAACTATAAATATGAACACAACTGTAGAAGTGACAGTTGCAAATGTGAATCAATTTTATTTTCATGGAAGAACTACAGCTTGACTTACCTCTAACCTCATCAGTTACTGGACAAAGGGTACAGGAAGGTGGGTTCCTGCTCTCCAACAGCACAGTAAACTTAGGCTTTTGTTTCCCATTAGTGTGCTCCTGTTTTTAAATTACTACCTGAAATTAAGTATTTTTGATTTGACTAAATGAAGCTTTTTTTGTTGAGTTCAACTGAACATAAAACTCTGAGGTTTTATTAAAATGAAAAATCATAGAATTTTGTTAATCTGCATCAGTCTTTCCACTTCCCCCAATTCAACTGATTTGTTAGCTAAACTTAGTCAATTATTCACATTCCCAAAGGAGAAAAGCAGCCTAGTTATCAATGTTTCTTAAAAAGCTGACAAACTACCTTTTCTAATTAATTAGCACAGAATTTCCATTAAAATGGGTGAACTTGTCATTAAGTCATTAAATTCCTTGGCTATTTCCAGTGATTAAAATCCACATCTCCAAAGCTTAGCAGGATATTGTCTATGTATATCAAGGTGCTATCGCATGAATGATGAGCAATAAAAATAATTTACAGAAATCTGAATTTAATTGACTATGCTGCCAGCTTCTCTTTCAAGTGATTGGAGAGACAAGTTTTCAGTTTAAATTAAAATCCCATGTATCATTATGAGAACAACAGAAATTGATTACAACATCTCCTGATTACAATCCTGGGAGAATTAGGAGGTCTTGAAGTTCTATAATTAAAGAATGGTATGTCTGTACTTTTGTCAATCTACCACAGTATCAGAACTGCCACTAGAAAACCATGAAGGATTTTTCTGAACAGGATTATACTCCTAGATCCATAGAATATTTTGATTTAAAAAAAAAAAAAAAATAGCCTTAAAATAATCCAAACTACTGCACAAAAAATTCACAAAAATAATAGTAATTATTTTCCATGGTCAGTTCTTAACTAAGATTCACTTTTATTTACATAACACAATTAAAGTCCATTTTTAATAACCTCAATATTTCTCCCATTTTTGTGTCATGTTTTATTATTTTCTTTGTATGTCCCTGTTCTGACTGAACTAATCATGCTGTCCTACGCAGAGGGCTGGGATAAAAGTCAATGAACAAATACCTACTGTGGAGAGCTGATTACCAGCAGCACTAGCTCACAGTAAGGGCACTTTGAGGGAGGAGCAAGCCTCTATTTGCCTCTCTGTGGTGAAAAATACTAGCACCTCAGTGCAAGTCATCATATTCAGCTGCAGGCCAGTCACTGCAGAGCAGAAGAGTATGAAAGAACTCAACTTCCCTCCATCACAAATTTCTTTGTGCCCTCAAGTGCAGCTAGAGCATCTTTTTGATATAGCAACAGATATAGATATTAATTTGCTGTAGTAATTGTGTGCCCATTTCAGTTTTCATGGCAAGAAAGGGAGAAGCATTCCTACAACATTTCTAATGCATCAGAAATAGGATCTCTCCACAGACAGACACAGGACTCACAGGTCAAGAATCATACAGGATTTCACAGGCTTTTTCTTCAGGCAGTAAAGGGCCTACTGCTGGGTCATGTCAGCTGCCCAGACAGTTTTCATCAGTAATAACAGGCACTGTTCCTGACCTGAAGATCAAAACCATCCCTCAGTGACAGATTCCCTCTTTTCTACCAGCAGAACAGGGATCTGCGACTTCAGTTGTAATGATGCCTTAGAAGTTGTGTTCATCTCTTAATCACTCTTCAGTTGCTACATTCTTGCATTTTTTCTGCTAACATGACAAAATTCAGAAGAATTCTTCTAAAAATCAGACAGCTTTCTTTGAATTTCATCATGTCCTAGGACCAGTAAATCTGAAATGATGATGCATTGAGAAATAAGCAGAATTTTGCCAAGGAATGACTACATTGAATAACAAGTCCAAGTATGTAAGTCTAACATGATAAGAAAAAAAGACAAACTATATAAGGACTATAATGGGGGAGAGACATGCAGAGAAAGATTATGAAAGAAACCTCTCTCACGTTACATTCTTGTCTGCCAGAAAACTGTCGGAGCACAAAAGCAGTGTAATCCTGTTGCAATTAACATATTCAGAACTGACTTTCAGAGATAAAGGATAGCATATGAAAGTTTTATTCCGGATCACAAGGGCACAGACATTGAATGTCTTGTTTAATGGTCAAAGCTGTAGTTCTGGAACACTGTCTTCTTGTAAGCACCCATTTGGTGGAAGAAGTAAAACAGATAAACAAAGCACAGTCAGTCTCTGGAGCACAAAAAATTCCAAGTCATCCCCTTTCACAACTTTCAACTACCAAAGCTCCTAAACCCTTATTTATATCATAAACAATTTTCCTTCAGTTTTAGCTATCATCAATGCTGCTGGATGTATCACCTACTAATACTAAATACATATTTCCAAAGTTTCAATTACGCCAAGCAAGAAGCTGAAGTTTTGAAAAAATCTTTTAAACTAGCAAGTGTGAAAAGTCAGCACTGAACAAAATACAATTAAATGAGTTATGCAGGAACATTCCCAAAATTATGAAAGAATTTTAGTTTTCTCAAACAGGCTGAACAGTTTTCAAATCTGTAATTTTCAATTCTAGATCTGTATTTTGAGATTCTAAAGCAACTCTATTTCAAATTTGATTTCTTCTTGCAATGCAATTATTCTTGTTCTTGACATTTGTCACAGATACTGAGTTTAGTCACCTGATATACCAAAGAGGGCTTAAAATTACAGCAATGAAGAACAGCAGTTGGCAAAAGTTGCCAGAAAGTTTAACACCATTAATGTCTTTAAACACATTTGAGTGACACTGGTACATCTCATACTGGGAGCGGAAAAGAAACACTACCCCTCTCCAGCCCATTTAAGTACAGTGTTTCTTTTTATTTTATGTGAACTTGTGACAAGAAAATGAAGTCCAAAGAATTCTTCTTTTATATAGACATGTCAATGAGAAAAAGGAGACACTGAAACTGGAATTAAAGGACAAAGTCCTCATTAAGACATTTACTTACACACTCAGTCATAAATGGGCTGGGGTAGGAGTGGTTGTGTTCGATTTTTCTTTTTTACCAGATGAACTAAGTGGTCAACATTTTCCTCTTCGGAAAAAATGTATTCTTTATTTATGTGAGAGGTTAGATAAATCATTTGTAGAGGTTAATAGATGTTTTTATATATTTTTTTTTAATTATTCCTTTGAGCTTCTTTTCAGCTATTTAGAATCAGAAAGTTAGAGAAATTTGAAGATGATATCCCAAACATGGAAACACTTAATTGCTACAAATTATAGCAATTACTTCAGATTTTATATTGCAGATTGTTGCCAGCCAATGTCAGAAAGTCATAAGTAATTAATACCTCTAATTTAATGAAAAAACTTTTTTAACTGAAAATTATATTGAAACCACTTAGATTAGTTTAGTTACTATATCCTATCATCTCAATTCCTGTTATCTAGAGAAAGAAGAGCATGTATTTTCAGAGAAGAAAAGACAGAGCCCTAGAATATATGCAGAGAAACAAAAAAAAAACCTGGAAGTTCATAAACACATTTCTGTTGACTACCTTTAGAAACATCACTACTCTGAAAAGGTGCACAAGTATTTAAATAAGTGCATATCTTCAAACTCTGTAAGTTCAGGATGTTTTCCTCAGTGACAGGGAGTAGCTGGTAGTATCACTGTGCAAGGAAGGCTCTTAATCTTCAGCTTAATGTCACAAAAAGTTAATTTGCCAATCCCCTCAGACACACCACTGAAAAAATCCAATACATTGAATACATTTCCCACTATGAACCCAGAATTGTATTGGAAAATTCCTACATCACACTTCCTGAAACTTTACTGTTGTGTTTGAATAGTAGTCTGTCACATGTTACCTTAAAACACAGAAAATTTTACAATATACGGTAGCAAAAATGGAACAGAAAATACCTCTTAAAGATTAACAGTATCATCTCCTTCACACAATAAAATTTTGAGCTAATACACTTAACCTGTACCAAATTTGTACTTAATATGGCAGACACCTAGAAACTCCTTATGAAAAAAAAATATTTCCTGCAAAAGAACTCTACCACATATCACACATAGACTTATGTTGATGAGCATACTGGGGCACCACTCACATCTGAAAATGTGATTTTTCACCAGAGCACTCGAGTTTCCTTTGACTGTCTTGCCCAGACAGACTTCCAAACTTGTCAAGAAGTTTAGGATAAAGACTTGTATGGAAGGAGGAAGGGGAGGAAGTGAGCAGCACTTTTATGGACTACACTGAATTTTCAGTAAATGAATGGGAATTCCTGCAAGAACTGTGAAAATTCTGATGTGCTAGCATATTTCCCTCCTTATATTTGCAAGCAAACACAATGAAACACAGCCTGTCACATATATGGTGCACAGACAATTAAAAATCTTCACCAGAAGTGTGAGAGTAATCACTTTGTACTACAAGCAGCACAAGAATGGCTTCAGTTTAGTCAAAGGAGCAGAACATATGTTTCATTCCTTATTTCAGTTTCTCTCATGTTCTTTTGTAACATGCTAAAATGCTTCACACATTTCCATCAGTTAAGGTATCCTTTTCTTCTTTTCTGGAACAAGGAGTCTCCCTCGATTCTTTATTTTTCTTCATTTCAGCCAAACTCTCACTCAATTATTTTTTTCCCCACAGTTATTTTTACCACAGTCAAAACTCCCCAGATGGGCCATACAACCTCTTCACCACTCAGCTCTTCTTTGACTTGGGTCCTGATAGGGAAAAACTGGTTGCCCAATATTTAATTCAAGCAGGATGTAAATTTGGGAGCTTGGGAATGTTTCCAAGCTTTTAAAGTCTGTTCATATATATCTACTGTACCCTCAGCAGGCCAGGACTCGAGCAAATAATAGTCTTCTGCCTAAATCCTAGTAGCTTTCAAAAGGACACCAGCCCATGGGATGAGTAAGAGTCATAACTCAGATTGACCAGGTCTTTACAGCACAGAGTCACAGCCTGGCTTAGAAACCACCTCAGCTGAACAGATGGTGTCTCACTTCAGACACCCTCATGGCCTTTAGAGACTGAAGTCACTAAGAATTAACTTCTCTAACAAGTTCCCTGTCTTCTTTCTGACAGGGTAGATGGTATGTGGTGAATTCTGTGTTGGCTGGTGGGTGAATAACAGAACATTTAAAAAATTCAACACTTTCACATCCTTAACTGTGCTGAATAAATTGGGCAGAACCCACTATCCCAAGTCATCATAAAATTGGATGATCTCTTTTAACCAAAATCCCCAGCTAATAAAACAAAAACACACTGTTAGCTGGCAAATTTTCTTCTCCAGAGTCCATACTCAAATGTAGCTTAAAGCCATCAGAAATAGCCACTAGACCATGAAAATATGAGGATTAACCCTCTATAAAATGTTATTTATAACAAGCAAACCATTAACTATGGGTCAATTACTGATTCTCCAGTGGTTTCTCTGTGACAGGTTCACCTTCAGACTACCCTAAATTTCCCTCGACAAAGTTCCTTTTTCTTTTCCTTTCTAATATTGTATTGTCCTAGTTTATCTATTTGCCATTTTAATGTTCATTGCTCTATTTTGAAGGATTATTTCACCTGCTGATAAGGACTAGGCTGATCAGACAGATTCTCTTATTTCTAAGACTTTACCAGTATGTATCATCACTCTCCTACAAAATCATGAGTCACGGATTGCTAGAAGCATTGTTTAAGTATGACATGGGGATAAAAAAAACACTCTACTACTCAATACACAAAAAATATTCATAAATGTGGCCAAATAGTTGGTTGGATGCTTGGCTGGAAACTGCTCATATTTCTTATTCCTCATTATTTAAACAGAATTTTAAAAAATAAAATAAAAAAAAAAAATTAAAAAAAGTTATTATGAAATTTGTGGTTAAAACAGGAACCTGTTCAGTAGATGCCTAAAACAATAGAGTGACTAAGAATTTGTGTTTGAAGAGTTAATCTGAAATGGCAGTACAACTCTATCGAATATAAAAACTGACTTTCATTCAGTGAAGACAAAAATGTAACAAATATATATAAAGTCTGATGTTTTTCCTTCTTTGAAGTGCTCAAGCAATCTTTGCCAGTGACAATATTTTTATATGAAGTTCCTATCAGAATGTATTTTCATCAGGAAAAAAAGGAAGAATATTACAAGTGCTTGATAAAATTGTAAATACTTCATGGGAATTGTCCCTAGCAATATTGCTTCATGTAGCTACAGAATATTGGCTGAGATTTTAACCATCTCAGACAGTTTAAATTCTGAAATTGATCAATAAGGAGTGTCCGTCAGGCACCAGCAAGAAATATAATTCTATGGCAGTTTTACTTGTGTGCATTATTATTCTTTATCCTTTCCCTCTTGTTTCCCTGCGAAGATATTGATTCACAGCTAATATTTCATCTATTAAGGCCTGTGGCCTTACTACAATCAGAAAAGTGAGGGTCTTCAGTCCCTCCAGACTCTGAAGAATATATGATCAGATTCCCAGTCTCATTGTCATGTCTGTATTTTAGCCCAAATCAAGAACTGTTCTTTCACATTGTATTTGTAATACCTGAAAGAAATAGAATTAAAAATAAATATCAGCCCAATCCTAATCTAATAAATGGATTTGCAAAAAACTTTATAAAGTAACAGTGTCTGGGAAAATAATACTCTGAAAACAGCTCTATTTGCTATATTATACACTGAGATTTCTGTCATACTTTCAGGTTCTAATATATACAATTTAACTTTGGAGGTGCAATCTTTTTCAATGTCTTGATTTCAAATTCAGACAAGAAAACAATTTAAATAGTACATCAATATTTAATTAAATCTTGTGTACTTGCCTGTTGTTTTTTTTTTAATGGAAATAAACCAGAGCTATTTGTCTCAGTCCTTTAAAGCATCACTCGTTTTAATCAATGAAGTTCTCAGACATTTTGATGCCACAGGCATAAGTTAGATATTTCACAGCTAAATTATGGCTACTGGTCATTTCTGCAAGAGAACACTATGGCCATTGCATTCCAATAATTATCAGTACTCAACCCTCAAAAACAAATATGAGTAATCAATCTGCTGGCAGACTACTAAGCTATGGCACAGACTTCCATTTTCATCAGACATCATTTACATTAATTTACCTCTAAAAGTAACAAAAAAGGAAAAGCATCATTAAAAAAAATACATATATATTTCTCCAGTCTCCTCAGGAATTGAATCTCTCAGAACCACTTTCACTTTCCTGGACACTGAGGATGCTTTGTAGCAATCCTACAAATAAAGTGAATATAAATCCTGCAAAAAGCAAACAGGTCTTATTATTCAGCATAAAGAGCTTACCAAAATGAGATTTGTGTCAATCACTTTCCTACTGTCAATTTCTCTAAGGTTTTGTGATTACCACAGGGGTCTTTAGGGAGACTTACATGGAATAATAAATGATTGACAACTAACTGGCTACATGCATGGGCATTTTCCAAGGGACCTATACTTCATCCTTTAACTTCAAACGATTGTTTAATAGGTAGAAATAAACATGAGAGAATGTCTTATTAATCTATGATCTGGCTCCTAATGAGATTATTTCAAATTGAAGAAATTCAAAACAAAGAAAACGGATGGTGAAGATTAAATTTGAAAGACAAAAGTGAAAAACTGAGCTGACAAAACAAGAGTGAGATAATCCAGTTTTACCCTTGCAATCAACAGAAAAGTCTAGAGGCCGTATTTTCAGGCAGCCTTTTTTGCAGCTGGCACTTCAGCCAGGGAGTAGAGAAAATACAGGGAGTCCAGTTATAATAATCCCAGGTTTGACAAGATTTATATTCTCTGAAAATAAAAATATAGGAAGCAATTTAGTAACTGTCAGTGTCTTGCAAGGCTAAAAGTCTCATTAATCAAAGAACACATTAGGAAAACAGACTCTTACTAACGTGGAAATTAACAACTCAATCAAACTTAAACTGAATTTAACTAATGTGGTATTACCCATTACAGTGCTTAGAGAATGGCACATAACACTGCCTCCACAGACTGTGTAAGTAAGTGTGTTGTATAATACACACACAGCATTAGTCACATTCAAAGTCCACTGGTGCTAAAAGGAAATAGCCTTCATTTAATCCTAATTCTTCTGGTTAGAGATTGTTGATAATATGAAGATTTCTGGCCAAAGGCACAAACAAGGCAGTATCAAGTACGATTCTAGATTATCTTCTCTTTACTCTCATTTATATCACACTAATTTCGTAGAGTGACCTGGATTGCCTAACAGGCATGCAGAGGCACCTATCACTGAAGAAGATACATTCCTGGCAAGCAGGGAAAAACAGTAATTCTGAAAGCAACAGTTGTCCGAGTGTCTTTTGATACTCCCAAAACTGTAGTGAGAAGTCTCTACAAGGCTCTCATTTGACAAGATTTCCTCTCATCATCCTAATCCTCTGCTGCTACATGCTCATACAGGAAGAAAATGGAGAAAGTAGAGGGAGTATTTCTAGCCTTATGGACAACAAAGTGACAACATAGGAGATGGTGGGCATCATGACAAAGAACCTGTCCCCTCACTCGAACTTTGATCTAGAGTATTTTCCTGGCAGGACCAAAAGATGGTATAGCCTAGAGTTTTCAGTACATTTCCTAAAATAGCTCTGAATTTGTGTTAAACCTCAACAAGAGAAGTCTTGTCTGGCATGCTAGTGTAAATGCCACTACGAAAAGTTTTTGTTAATAGGCATTTTCCAGTAATTTTATTGAGATTGCAATAAACATTTAGTGAGTATTGTCTAATCCAAAATTCTCCCTTCATAGTTATATCACATGCACAGGAGAGAAGCAGAATGCGACCTCTTTTGCTTGGCAGTCCCAGACAATGACTGTCATAATAAGCAATTAAACAAGCCATGGCATTTGCATTCTTCATTTAATCTTCATTCTCAACACTGCACTTGGCAGAGTGCTCTGTGTATTTCATCTCACTGCTCATTGTTAAGTCCACAGAAAAGAAAAAAAGAAAAAATCAATTATTTATTTTATTTAATCAAGCCCCTGGTGATGAAAAATTTACATTATATAAATAAATAAGCAAATCTAAATGCACTGATCACAGTCATGGAATAACATCCTGAAGGCTGTCTTCACCAATCCATGCCTTTGATGGATAGCATCACACTCACCACACAAAAAATTTGGCTCACATGTCAAAAATTAAAGTAAAAACCACACAGTTGGAACACTTCTTTGCAATACCCCTGAAAAAAAAGTGAACATTTCCCTCTGTTACAAAACAAAAACATTACAGATGCATAAATATCCTGATTACAAAGAGCAATGGGAAAAAAGGTAGAAGCAGTGTATGTCACTCAAGGCTCAGGAGTTCAAAGTTGTGTAGTAAAATGCTTTTGTAGTGGATAGCACTGTAACAGAGCTGAAACTAATATTTTCAAGAGTTCTTTAGGAGAGGTCAGTGAAAAATGAAAAAAGTGAAAAACACACTTTTGTTTGTAGAGGAAACCATCCATCATTTGCACTGCAAAATTCTTAGGTAATCTCTTTAGGAAGAGCCAGACACAGCTGTGTTTACACTTTCAGATGCATACTTGTATTCATCTGAATATAAAGTAGTAGGTGATTTTACACATTAATTAATTAAACGTGTTCTGTAGGAGTCTGCTGTCTCACAATACATTTTTTATATCCTTGGTAAAAAGAAAACAAGGAAGACCTTAGTATAAAACCTTGCTTATTATTCATAATACTACCTTTTCTGTATTCCTAGGCAACAAGTAAAAAAGCATCTGAGGCATCCCAGTGAAAAGAATTTCTAATGCATTCTAAATCTAAACATTACCATAATTTTGAGAGGTATTTCCAAATGTCAAACTACATTTGATGTCAAGCCAAAACATTTCAGTGTGGATGAATCAGTTCAGGCTTCTATTAATAGAATGATCTATTTTAAGGAAGAAACACTACTCATATTACACATGGTCTCCCTTGGAATTTCAGGAATTCAGCTTGAATTTCTCATCATGTTTTCTACCCAGTTCTTTTAGATTTATAGTTTTCCAATAGCCTATATGGCCACTGAGTATGCTCTTCTTTTCAATTAGATTAGTTCATTATTTAGTGGTGCTTTTGTTCATGGTCTCTTATAGTACTTCTAAACGCTTAAGGTTAAACAAATTCCAAAATTTATTGTTATCTTACAATTAAACATTAATTCAAACATGAAGGTATTACTGTTCATCTTAAACCATAACATCATTTCTTCTGGCTTACAAAAGAAGTCTGCATGAGTTAAAATGTTTACTAGCCAAGACTGAGAGATGGCAACACATTTAGTATCGCAACCATCTGAAGTACTTTCTAACCTTGAAAAGCATACAAAGCTTTTCGTATTTTATGCCTTCAAGTATTTAGGCCATCTTCTCAAAGTAAAAGAAGATCTTTTCAGAGAGATTACTGAGAATATTAAGTGATTACTTGTAGCTGCAAATTCTGCACTTAAAAATAACCCTCCTAGATTTCCACAGCATTCTGCAGCAACACTAGTAGCAAAGAATGAATTCATTTCAGCTGCCTGAGACTTTTAGCACCTATATGCCTCTTAGTGAGTTAAGAAAGAAAGAGGTTTGCATAAATGTTTCCTTGTAAATACCTACCACAGGGGTCTAAAAGGGATACCTTGAGAGAAATTAATCTCTTCTGTCAATTGGCTCTACAAAGAATCTAGATTATTAGCATAGATCAAACATTTAGAGGCTTTATAAATGGCTTGGATCTGATGACAGGCATGCCACTTAAGCAGCTTCCTCTTCTACGATAATGGTAAAGACCACAGGTCTTCAAGGTAATTAAACCTGGGGAGATGTTAACATAAATTAACACTGGTAGAAGTTATCCAGAGCCATTCAATTAGCTTGTAACAAGCAACATCCGGGACCTATGAACAAAATTATGACCAGTTAGTTAATCAATGCCCTTTGAATGTAGGACACTACTCTCATGTCTATAAAGCCATGACTATAAAGTCTGAATTTCTGATAAACTGATTAAACAGGATTTGAAAACTTAGATGTTCACCTCACATTTGTATGCTGGAATACCTGTCCTTCTATGGCCCCTTCACTCTTTTTGTTGTTTAGGTTAAATGGCCAGTGACTAGAGTAATGTCAGATCCGTGTATTTTCATCATGACTCTGATTCTGAAGACATGATGGCTGTAATGCAGAAGTCACAGCATCAGGACAGCCCTATCATGAGATCACTTTTCCTGGGTTCTTCATGTCACAATAGTGCAGGTTATTTTGTTAACCCTGTGGTGCTTTACTTGACTTGATTAAAGAAATTATTTAGTTAGCTTATTAACAGGCTTTTCAAGAAGGTATTAAATAATCTGTTCTGCTATGACTTCCTTGTTTTGGGCACATGTATCCATTCTAGGAACTTTTTGTTATTCATTTGATCCATTTTACTTTTAAATATTTATGTACAGATGCCTACTGAAAGCTACTCAATCTTGCACTGATGGATTTATTCTACCAGGACTCTCAACCTAAGGAGGACAGTCAAAAAGTGGATTTAAAGGAGCTTAATACTGACAGTCTTTCTAATTGCATTGAATTCAAACTCCTAGATAACCTTTAGATAACCCTGTCTACTGTCTTTATTTTGAGCATCAATTGAAGTGATAAAACCACAAATATTGTGAACATGTAGAAAGCAGATTAGCTTTTTAGCCCTTTTTTCTTCTGAAAAAGTTAGAATTACATGCATATACTTCCTTTTCCCTGTTTCTTTGTCTCAAGTGAGAAAGCTCTTTTTCTTTGGCAGAATTAATACAACCAGCAATTCCCCCAGTGGGAAGGGGCAGCAGGAGGAAAGAATCCAACCCTCACCCCTCCCCTGGAATCTTAGCTTCATTAGTCTGAAAAGTACTTTGCAATCTATAAAGCTACAATACTACATAAAATATTAACGTATTAGACAGAAATAAAGTTTTTTCTTCATCTGCACTTCAGACTTTGGAGTATTAAACACAGCAGTGTGCAAAATATCTCTTTCTATTGCCAAATAAAGTTACCATGTCTTCTCCTGCAAAGCAATTAGAACTAGCTAACTATAGCACACATGCAATGAATGCTAAATGCTGTGCTACCCTTCCCTCTGGAAACTGGCTGACCATTATGAGGTTTCCCTGCTAGACCAAGTAGAATGTGTAACAACACTCTCTGTGGTGCTGGTCATTTGTCATCCAGACCTCTCACCTTATCAGAGCAGACTATTATTCCATTATTATTTTTCCAGTGAAATGAAAGATAAAGGAAAAGTGGCTTGTGGGAGGACCATGCACTGGGGTTTCACCTCACTATAATGTTAAGATCACACTAGCAATGTACCTACACTTGGCAAGCTCACAAACATTTCTATATCTACTCCTTTAAGACAGTCATTATTGCCACCTGATAAGGCCACTGACCTAATGTCTGAAGCAGTGACAGTTCATTACATGACTAATATGCCCAGTAGAAGAGCTAGCAGAACTCCTACACAGTTACTTTAAATTCATGGAATTATATAGGATAGAAGTCTATCAGAGTCTTATTTGATCTATTATATATTCTACTACAAAACAGACTTCCTACTGTGGGAAGAAAATACAGAGCCATTGGTACATAGATAGTCTTCTTTAGTTAACAAGAAGGTTTCTGACTGGTTTTGATTCCCTATTATAACAGCTGCTAGTCAAATATTATGAAGCTGCCATCCAGAAGAATCCCACCAGTATCTGTGAGGGGATTCTGACAACAGTGAGGGCAACAGATCTATAGATGAAGGTCTAAAATTGATCTATTGAATCTCTGGCTACCTGGTACACACCACCAGATGACTGTTCAGTAACCTTAACAAAAAAGGCAACAGCATTAACTGCAGATCCAGAATGATGTCAGGTTGTTAGTTCAGGGACTGGCAAGGTGGGCTTCAGATTATTTAAGAGCTGAGAAGAACAAGCTGAAATTTGGCAAAGATTCGAGAGAGAAAAGCAGAAGAGGGAAGAAAATGGATAAAAAGTATTCAGAATAGTGTGGTTTGGGGCAGGGGAAAGATGAGGGGTTTAAGATTTTGGGGAAGAATATTGTTATATCTTAACCTTGCTTATTTTTACCAGATAAACAGTTGCACAATTTCATCTCTATTTAAAACAAATGCAGTTATCATTGTGAAACCACAAGCAATTATTGCTGACTAGGAAGTAGTTCAGACTTAACACCTTTTCTCTGTCATCTCGGGCTTCCATTTGTTTGTGAGCTGTTAACCGTAGCTGTGATATTTACTGGATTATGCTGATCATTGATGAAGAACCTAACAGGTCAACAAATGTCATAACTTGCACTCCTCAAAATGTCCTCTGATCTATCTGAGACTTTCAAAATCCAAAAAAGTGCTGTGAAAGAAAAAACCCTCCCCTTACTGCTTAATTTATATGAACCAAATTATTTGACCAAGATCTTAGAAAGATTAATACACTGAGGATAAGCCCAATATGCCAGAGCACAATCTCTATCACATACTTGTAGAAGTTTCTTAAAGCTAATTTGGAGCCTCTAGTGCATTTATACAGCCTGCTTATGACCTGGGAACGCCTGCAGAGTACTAGACTAATGATAAGTGTTTAAATTAAAAGAACTAAAGTTGTGTCCCTTCCATATCCCTTTGTTGCATTTATGTTCCTGTCTTCATCTCAAGACTCAGGCCTTTTCCTATTCAGCTAGATCTTGAACCACTGATTCAGTTTTTGCTTTGATGAGACTCTCATCTTGCTCAGCAGGCCTTGTTAAGTAACGGCCCTGACTTTGGTGCAGTCTCTGTGGAATATCAAGCTTTCTTGTGCCAGATGAAAACCTACTGCAATCCCTTTGGGAAGTCATTTATGCCATACTGCGTTCACAAACCCTGCAATATTTCAAAGAATCATTAAAAAGTTGAGAGTGGTAAAAGAAAAAACATTTGAATCAACACCTTTTTATCCAACTTAAGACACAGTAAGTATATAGTTTTGCTGAAATCTTACAATGGGTTTGATATTTCAGCCTGAAAAATAAAAGAGATAACCTTTGGACTTCCCATTAACTTCATGTCTCTTATGATATTCTTGGCACACACAGTTAACTATTCAAGTTGCTATGACTAAGTTGAAAATGATCCCCTGAACCAGGTGCATGTACAGGTGCACATCCAGGATTTTTTCTTCTGATTCCATATTGAGGCAGGACTCAAATCCAAACCAATTCTCAGCCCCTGGGTCTTGGCTTCTGCAGGAGGGGGCAGTAATTGAACTGGAGAGGAGCCACAAAATGATCTGAAGAAACCCTTGATTTGGACAATCAAAGTATTTCTACCACCTCTCCTTCCACAATATTCACTGTGGAAGGCACTAGGTCTTCAGAGAAGGGTAAAACATAATCTGTTCCAAACAGTCATATGCCTGGCAGATTTCTTCTCTGCTAGAGACACATGTGCTCACATACATACACACATACAGCCTTCAAATGTGAACTTGAGAACAAAAAATATCTAGTCTTACATTTCCTTAGGTTAGACCCAGCTAGGTTGAAGCACACTTGCTTTGGTAGGCTTCTCTCATACATTTTCAGGACACAAACACCTTCTGTTGTCCCTTGATGGGAATGAGCCTGTTCAAATATGAGGACTTTAGACCACCAGGACAACAGCTAGTTCCCCACCTTCCTCAGTACTCTCTCCTTCCATAATGGCCAGTAGTTTAGATTCTCCCCTCCATCCTCACTCTAGATTCACTCTTTGGGGATGTACAATTGCTGAAAGGAGTTAGACTCCTAGAATTAAAAGAATTCCTACCTTAAAAAGCAGCAGAGCAAAATATGTGCTTGAAGGGTACAACTGGTCTCATCATAAATTATCTATGTTTGATCAAATGATGCCTAATACTAGAAATACCTATTTCTCTACTGTTTGATAGTTACTAATTCAGAGGTAGCTGTCAATTTCCCAAACAGTTCTTGAGCACTGGGTCTTCAGAGATCCTCTAAGACATCTGTTGTTCATATTTTTTTCGTCTCCAGAGAGGCATCTAGCTGTTATTTCTATAAATTAGGCCATTTCTTCTTTAGTTAATTTCCTTCCTCCTTATTTAGCCTGAAAATTTGGATTTTTCTTCTACATTACATGCTCCTCTCTCCTGTCCTAATCCCATGAGCAGCAGTTCCTTCATCATTTCATGACTTTTCTATCTAGAAGACTGTCTTCTCTCTTCAGTTTCTGGGAAATTCCATTATTATCAGCTTCAACTTTATGCAGAGAAGAAAAACACCAGTACTGCTTCCCTCTTCTCTCTTCCCATGTCTGCTCTGTTTTCATGTGAACGGAAGCTCCCTCTGTTAAAAAACTTCTATTAGGAAGAGAGTTTCAGTTTCATCAAGCGATTAATATACCTCTGCCTTCAGCAATTCAGTAATGTAAGCAGATGTGTCCTGACTGATGCTATGAAGTACATCACACAGATCTACTCCTGTGTAATCTATGGACCACTATGAAATATATTGCACATTTTTCTTCCCCAAGTGTTAACAGATGGTCAACATGAAGAGTGTCATTAAATTATTCAAGTACACAACCACTTGTCTGATCACCTTACTCTTTAGAATTATACTCAGACATGATCATGATAGTAAAAGAAAGTGATTTTCAAACATATACATTCTCAGAAACCAAACATTTTAAGTGAAAAAGATGAAGTTGGTTTATTTCTTGGAAAAGGATAATTTGATCAATACCATTGCAGAAACACAGACAGTAACATACTTGTAATCAACTGGAACTATTTTTACATCATCTGAAGAAGATTTCTAAACTAAAGAAGCAAGTTTCTGACTACAACACTTCCACCTGCAGAGCAGTGTGCTCTGCTGCACAGGATCAAAGCAGGAGCTGAAACAAAACACCCACTCCAGAGTTCTGTCACACTCTTTCCAACTCAGAGGAGTCCCTAGAAAAAATGAATGTGGGGCAAACTACTAGTTTTGATTACAAGTTTATTCAACACTCAATGCTACAGTGAAGATGTATTAATTCATGCGAAAGAAATTAAGTTCCCAGAGCCACCATATTGAAGTATGTTGTTAGATGTGGTTCTGAAAAATGTCTGACAGTGTGTATCAACTTACTGCAACATTAGGTTCTCCAAACTGTTATATTTCCTTAAGTCTGGTTTCTTGGAAGCAAATTGTGGTAGGAATACAAGTCTCTTTTCATATCATTCTGAAATAACATACTATATCTACGCAATTGTTAAAAAAAAGCAACAAAATACTAGGGATTTCTGCAGACGAGCACTTCCTCTAAAACCAGGAATAAATTCTAGTGTTAGGTTAGCTCTGCTGCTGGAGGTAAACCTAAACATCGGGATGGTTCTCAAAATAGTTAGAATCTTTTTGAGCTCACTCCCATGTTCAAGCATAGTAATAAGGAAACACATTTCTTGGCTAAGTCTTTTAGGCCACACTACTGGTGTCCCCAGGATGAAGGCTTTATGTCCTGTTGCACAGTATGCAGCTCCTCCTATGTCATACTACAACATAAAATCAGCCTTCACACAAACAGAACACACAATACAGATTACTGTATCACACAAAACTATATGAATTATCAAAATAAAATCTATCACTAAGGATACACTGAAAAATTAATCCAAATCAAAGCAAGATCTAACAAATATACCTAGACAACAAACACAAGTGTTACCACAACATTCCTTCAGCTACTTGCCCAATCTTTGTGTATTTTTATACTTTGAACATTGATCAATGACTTATGGCCAAATGTTATATTTCAGATGTAATTTGATTCCCTTTATCACTGTTAACAGATGGAGGAGGAAAAAGGAAAAGAGAATTATTAGGCTACCATTAGAGTACTTATGGACATGGAACACTCAAATAGTTCCTCTGTGAAAAAATATATACTTCATTACCTGCAAATACTGTTGCTCTTGTTCTTCCCCTAGTGAAAGATTAGGGTGATTTCCACCATAATCTGATTTGCTGTGAATAGCCTCACCACAACTACACTCATTCTATATCCTCTATATCAAATACTTTCTTACTTACTAGAAAACACGAGGTACCTTCAAGACAACAATGTAAAAAACTAAAATAGATAACAGTTCTAGCCTGAACATACAACATACTAGATGCTGTAAAGTGTTTTACACTGAAAATCTTGGCTCAGACAAAACATCAAAAACTCTTCCAGATAATAACAGGTCATTGTTATTCGTCCAAATAAGGATAACAAATAGATATTACTGAAAAATACTGATAGCAGGCTCAAACTTCTTTCTAAGAGAGATAATACACTATTTTTTGTAGAATGAGAGAAAATGAAGATTTAAGGAGATAGCAAGGGATTTTACTAGGTTAACTGCAGAATTTACTAAAGACCTCTATTCTCCCATATCCCAGTTTGCTTTTTCCAAGACACTGTGACAAAGTAGCAAGACAGACTCATGGCTCAGCTCCAACAGCAAGATCAATCAAACTCTGTTCAGAAAGAAATGGGAGTATGACCCTAGCACATACATTAGAACTGCTTTTAACATGTTTTCCTTGGGCTTGGGAAAGGCAAGGCAGAAAGGAAATCTATTCCTGTCTCAAATATCGTTTTCCTAATTTATTAGCTAGATGTAGTTTTCAACAGCCAGGCTAAATTTTGCATTAGCATTTCTTTCAGATTGTCAGCTCAGGAACACATTTTAAAAGAAATATTAACTATTGAGGTTATTTCTAAGTAAGTGAAAGAGTGTTTTCACATAGCTTTTGTCATGAAGAAAAAACAACCCAAAGTGATTTTTGTAAGCCCACAAGCTCCAGGAAGTCAGTTCAAAATATATGCTATTCCCCTGGGAATTCAGGGGCTGAGGAAGAGAAGTAAAGAATCTGAAATAGTTTAGATCTCTTGCCTGAAAAGAGTTCCTGAGCAAGGAAGTCACTAACTACTTTTCAGCGAATGTTTAAAAAGACACATTAAATTCTCTGCTGTTGGTGCAATTATTATACACGATGGGATTTCCCACCTCAGCACACAGTATATTATTACTATTTATATGGTCATAGTGTAACACTTAACTGAATAATAAATATTCATATTCTGACAGAATATGCTTGAAATTACAACAGTTTACACATAGCTTTCAAATTCTGGCAATGTGGAGAAGAACATATTCTGGCAAGAAGGTGTTCTCTTCCAGTTTCATTTTTATTAGCAAAGATCATAAAACATCTTGCTCATTAAAATCTGAATAACTTCCACTGGGAATGCACTCTTCTGAAAGTATTTTCCTACAGCTGGTGGCAAGACAGATCTGCTGGCTAACCAGAGCACTAATAGGACATTATGAAACCCACAATACAGCAAGAAGACAGTTGCATAATCAAAACAATGATTACCAGCTCCGCTAAAAAATGGTAAGGGCTTAAGAACAACTAAGTAGCATGTAACAAACAGAAGAAGCCATTATTGTCTGTCTGAGATCCTGAATTAAACTTTTTTACATGGCTTTACATTACATTTTATTGCTTTCATTGCAAGGAGGCTAAGAATAGACCCATGACAAAGGCAGAAGTATATAAATGAGGCTATAAATCACAAAGATAAGAAATTCCATCATTAACTGCAGCACAAGACTCTAATGTGGATTACCATGTCTTAGTTCTCAGTGTCGCTCCAGCACTTCTCAAACCCAGGTAGCCATATGACAGATGTCTAGTCTAAGAGGTCTGTGGTACCTCTATCTCAGGACCTTACTTGCTCTGATCTGCTTCACCTGGGACCCTCTACTTACAACTTCCACCCAAGAGCCTGATTTCAAGCCATGGCCACCTGTTCCCTACCCAAGCAACCCCGTAGGAGCACCCGTCTCCAGCTGTATAGCAGTGATGCCTCTGCCCAGCCATGGATCTCATGGATCCTGACCTGGTCTGGGTGCAGCCCTGTCACCACTGAAATTTCAGGCGATCACCTAGTTTCAAGTTAACCTGTTACCTCTGGCCAGTCCAGCTACCTCAGTCATGCAGATGATCTGGGAAGATAAAGCTGATGCTTAGAGGATAGTCTGACAGACTGTTGTGGCCCTCTGCAGGTGGGACCTTCACACAATCCTAGATATCTTCCTCAGGCAGCTCCTCCTGTGTCTAGCTTCAGCAACTGAGATACGTTGATTAATATCCTAGGTGGAGAATCTACCCTTTTCCTCCAAAGACTCATCTAAGTAGTTTGTGCTGAAAGATAGATTAAATTATAAATCAGCAAGACATTTATAAATAGTCATTAGAAAGGGGGTTTGCATGCAGTTAAGATAATCAATAGCAATGAATTATGCCTGTGCTGTGTGATCACCAAGGATGACAGCCAGAGCTGTGCAGAGCAGTGGCTCAGAAACCTCATCACATCCAGATGGAGGTGCTACTGCAATGACCTGCAGTAGAGCTTCCCATTACCATATAGCCAGCAACTAGCTGTTCAATAGATTTGACTCCCCCTGAGAGCATTACTCTGTGTTAAGATTCCAGTAAATAAGTTTGGCTTTCTAAAAAACAGTCTATGACTCTGTAACAACTGCATGAAGAAAAAGATAAATATTTTGACCTAGAAACACACATTGGAGCAACATCGATTTGCATAGGCGTAGCAGCACTTCCATGTAATCACTAGTTTGCTATACTGGCCTATCCAGTACTTTGGCTATTTCAGTTAGTTCAGACCAAAAAGCGTGAAAGTAGATATAAATTAAAGTTTCCATCCTGTTACCAAGGTATAGGACACCAGAAGCATGTGGTGTTACCCCACCACTCCTATTTGCAGCAAAATTTCAGGCAGCTCCATCTCACTTGTATCTAGCTCCACACATAAACAAAAAGCCTTGCACTTTGGTGTAAATTATTCACAATTTCAACCTAAAACAGCATTGGAAAAATCAAGTTCTCTATATAGTCTGTCAGTTAAACCCCATCTCTCACACTTAATAGTAAGATGGACTGCATAGTTTTTAAGTCTTATTTATTTATGTCAAAGGACCACTAATGGTCTCCAATGGGCAGGGGGGCAAAAAACTGGCATTTTTACACTACACTGAAATTTTTAACATTAAAATTCCTTACAAATTAGCATTAAATTAAAAACTTTATTCATTATCTATTATTGTGATTTATATATATAAAAGCTTCTAAAGAGGTACTAAAGAAAGTCACATTATCTATAACCTTACTGAAGGAGTATGAACATTCTTAAGAATCTGTCAAGTCTCTAAGAAAATGTAGGTTTTCTTGGAAGCAGAATAAAGATTCTGTTCAAAGTACTTCTATAAGCAAATGACTGGAGACTGCTTTAATAAACCAGATAGGCTGATGGATTAAAAACTGATGCCATATTTTTCAACTGGAAACAACCTGAAGTTAAAAGACCCTTTTTACATCATACTGAACATTATTACACTGTAAATCTAGAAGTAAATAATGGAGATGCACAAGCAAGGACTGGGGAACAGAAAATTGATTCAATGCATTATTGTAAGTAATTTGGTGATTCTGTGGTAGGTTTTGTCATCTGAAATGATGGAATTGGGTAATCAAATTTAGTGCTATATTGTGGCTTGTGACAACAACGTATAATCCCTTAACAAGCTCCCTCTTGAAACCCATTTACCTCTCCTTGTTTTCACAGTTCTAACAGTTAGAAATGTTATTTTCAGCCAGCAATAAAACACTGTGTATGAGGTTTGTATTAATCTTGTCCTTTGAACTTCTTCATTCCTGCTCTTTAGTCTCATAAGACCATACATAATCAGCAATCAAACATCATTTTACTGAACAAGTCAAACGTTTGCAATGTTCAGCTGTACTGTTCTGGTGAAGCTGTAACACCTTCAGAATATAAATCTCCAAATCACCTTCCTTGTGTCTTCAAACTAGGTGGCATAACCATATATCAGCTCATTTCTTCTCCCAGTTCTGTCAACATTTTATTAATGCATTCTTCCGCTGCAGGGTTTTTGACAGAAATGGGTTAGATAACACATAAGCATCATACACACTGGTCTGAATCCATCTCAACTGCAGCCGAAGTGGCTTGTATAACAATAGATTTTGGGGGTTTTTTTGTTGTTGTTTGTTTTGTTTTTTCCTAGAAAGTAAAATCTCCACTCTCTCTGACTTTTAGTAGCTCTTCTTTGCCTCTCTTCCATCTTCAAGTCATCTTTGAAGAGTTTCGGCAATCTCATCCCACCCTGAATGGTATCACAAGCTCTGCCTGATGGTGGCAGATTTGCAATTCTACGCACCAGGGAAAGAGTGGCTAGTCCCTGACCTGTCTGTGTACTTATACTTCACGGCTGTTATCTTCATGTTTTTTAATTTCATTTATCTTAGCTATTCTTCAGCAGCACAACCTTCTAATTGAATTGAGCAGGTAATCATTAGGTATTGAGATGATATCACATTGCCAGTGAACAACAGGCCCAGTTATCCATATTCTGTTTGTACTTGGCAGTCAAAGTACTGCAAGTTTTAATGTTCTTTGTAAAGTGTTTTACCTTTTGAGCTACTTTAATCTCAGACTTTTTTTTGATAAATGGGCTGAGTTTTCAATAATCCACTTTTCTTTCTTAACCAGCTCTTTGCTGACTCCTAATTCCATTTTCCCCAGTTCTGTAGCCCTCTCCTTCATTATCCCTTCCACCTCCATCCCACTCCTTCTTCTGCTTGGGATGAAAGTCAGTTTTAGAACTTTGAAGTACATGCTTCTCAGACATCAAATTTCTTGAGCTGTGCAATCAGCATGACCTCATTAAATAATTCCCTTAAAATTCTCAAGATGTGTTTTTTTAAATAAATCAGTTGAAGTGAAAGTTAAGTTGAACTGATGTGAGACCCCTTAATTTAACAGGCTTGAGTTTTATTTTTTTTTATTTTTTCAGTACTTAAAAAACCAAACATTACAGTTTTTCCATACAGTAATTATTTAGTAAAAAGATCAGACTGCTATCACATCCAGGAATAACTGAACTTTATGCTGACCTTAACACATTAGCTGAGAAAATTACAAGCCAAAAAGTGACCGGCTTTTTCAGTAGAAAAGTAAAACTCTTTTAGGCTAACAACCTAATTATGCAGTAGAGACAGGAAGAGTAAAAAGTCATATCAGATATGACTTGCTATAGTTATAAGGTGTTGCAAAAGACCTCAGATAAAGACAGGATGAAACTAAGAGTCTAAAAAAGAAAGTAAATCTTTAAAACTGAAAGTATTTTAGATTTCAAAGAACACTGATAGTAAAATTACTTATACAGGCAGAAATCTTACCTAATTTATCCTAACAGGCAAGTGAGTTTCAAGAAAGCAATCATGTATGACAGCACCATCTTCTCTTTACAAAAAGTAAAATAATATTAAACAGTAATTCATTACTCAAGTTGTTTCTTCAAGGAATTGACTATTTTATTTTATGCCAAATACCATAGTTCTCAATGAGGTTATTATAGTTATGGGAAACTTCACACATAGATAACCATTAGCAGAAAAATTTCTCACAGCATCTTTCTGCAAGTCTCTATTCATAACAAAACTTGGTCCTAGGAATATGTAGAATATCCTGTAAGTTCTATATAGGAATTTCCTTTAGAAACCAAATCAAAATTTAAAAAAACAAAAAAATCAAACCTTTAAAATACAACTCTACACAAAACCCAAAAGGAATTCACAATAAGTCTGTTCCACCATTAAGATGAATTCATTAAGAAACTACTGCAGCACTAACCAACAACTTGCACTTGCATTCCAGATCTCTCAGTCCTCTAAAATATCTTGTTTCCACAAGCTCTGGAACTATCAGATGCTGTTTGGAAGACACTGATACCAGTCAGCAGGACTCCCATTAAAAGGTGAGGAGATTTCATCATAAAATTCCTGGAATAACCAGTGGAATGAGCACCTTTGAATCATTGGAGCCCATTGACAGCTTTAGAACTAGAGGGTTCCACACGTCACTCAAGTCTTCCATTCAAAAAAACATTTTCCTCTGTAAACTGTCCCAAGTCTATGACAGTTCTAATTGTTGTTGCAGAAAGGAAAATCATTATATATTTTCTTTTGCCTTTATTACTTGCCTCAGTTTCTGTTTTGACAGCTTCTCCTCCTCTGTTTGCAGTATATCTGTCTCTTCCTCTATTCTTAGTTTCTTCTTCAGCTTTGTCATCATGGCCATGTGTTTCCACACCCTACACTCCCAGTCCAAAAATCTGTATCTTATGATCTTTTCCATTGAATAGAGCTACAAATATTTGATAGGTACCCAAAACTTCACTCTGTTTCATCCTACCATATAAACCACAGTAACATTTCAGTTGCATTTTAGGCCTTCATCCTCTCCTTCATGTAAAAAATAAAGCTTTCATGAGATATAATAACAAGTATGTCCCGCAGTTTTGGCATCCAAAAATTTAAGACAACCTTCTTCAAACAAAGCATCCAAAATAGACTCCTTCATCTGTTGTCTTCTCTCATTTTGCCTTCTCAGTTCAAGCCAAATTTTTTTGCTGCTATCAAAAGTAACTTCGCACCACAATATTCCAAGGAATCTTACACAGATTCCTACTAGTATGCTGAGGATCAAAATGCCCAAAAATTATTTTTAATCAGGACATAGAGGATCCCATTAGGATCCTATTTATCAGGCTTAGATACTGAAAATTCATACTGCTAGT
>JAWWTY010000001.1:86302807-86360517 GCA_035222235.1 Margarornis squamiger
ATTTTTAATCAGGACATAGAGGATCCCATTAGGATCCTATTTATCAGGCTTAGATACTGAAAATTCATACTGCTAGTACTGCTCATATTAATTTATGTAGAATAAAGGTTTGGCAGCCAATGGATCAATCTGTTTAACTGCCAAAGTACACAATATCCTAATCTATTAGCATGTGGAGTATTAAAATACCCACTGGAGTATTAAAATACCCATACATTTTCTACTTTTCTATAGAAAATCATTCCTGCAAAACTTTTTCTGGATTTTCCAGACCAAAATACAGGAAAAAGAAATTAACATATAGATTATAATGTCCTTGGGAGAGCCCTGTTGCTAGCACAGTACCAGGCATTAGTGTTTTAGGATTCCATAACTTTTTAAGGACGTTCAACTTTGGACATTTGTGTAAGTTTACCAGTGTAGGGAGTTGAACCCGGCAGGATGTCAGGCACCCAGCAAACCACTTTGTCATGACAGCACTCTGTTGTCTCTACTCATATATAAAAAAACATAAGAAAAAGTAAAGAAGAAGAGTAATGAATTAAACAAAATTATGTGATGAGCCTGGAATACAATCAAAATGGTCCAAGTCCCTTCCCAATGCTCTCTTCCCAACTTCACGTCATATCTGGTGTGAAAAATTTCCAATTAAACTGAACATCAGGTCAAAATTACAGTGAAAAGCTATCATAAATTAAACATATCATCAACCAAAGTAAAAATACTACCACTTTAGCCAATTTGAGCTAGCTATTTCATCACAGTTTCATGTTTATAAAGTACCTCTCAGTTTTTGAAGCTCTGATGAGCATGAGCCAAAATTACACTAAAGGACACCCAATTAAGTTGCTAAATTTAAGATCTCCCTAACCCTATTCTTGCAAGTTCACCTGAAAACTTCAGAATCTGTTTAGATGAGACTTAAGTCTCAGAAATCTATTTTTAAAAAAGGTTTTTCAGCTTTTAGTATCTTGCAGCCTTTTATCTCCCCAACTTGTTTCAGGTAATTTAATTAAATTTTTCATGTATAGTTTGTAGCAATATTCATTAGACTTGAAAATTTTTCTAAAGTCATGCAAGAAGCAAGTCCAATTTTTCCACATAAAGATGGGTAAGTTGCTTTAAGAAAAACAAAGTAATATTAAGCAAGAACAGACACAAGCAATGGAAACAACAAAAATTAAATACAGCTAAGAAAAAAAAATCTTCATAAATTAACTGAACATACCTTGAAAATACCAGCAGATTTCCAGTGAGTTTTAAAAACCTTTCTTTCAGCTAGTTTTAAGAATTTTAGATACAGTCCAAAAGACTTTGCCAGTTTTTCATGCTACTCTTGTGCACTCAAATCTCCCATCATTATGTCCTACCCTTAGATTAATATGTTGCCTTTTTAAAATTTCCTTCTGTTATTGCATGGCAACAAGAATCAGAGCTCCATTAATTATCAAGGGTCAATTAGGATAGTCATGTGCAGAACAAAGAAATAGGAGACTAGTTTGTCAAATAAAACCATTTTTATTTGTATAATACTCTATATAACATCTCTTATTAAAACCTCTTACTCTGGCATGACGACTTGAATGTCACAGCTGATGTTATGAAAGTCTATTAGTTATTCTAGCTTGATCCCAGAATCTTTATACAGCTATTAATAGTTGGCAATTAAACCCCAAGGACTTCCTCGATCAGGTTCCTCTTGCCACGACCTTTCTGAGAGTGAGGTACCATTAAGAAAATAGATATATTCAGCTGAAGACTCAGCTAATAGAGGAACAGAAAGAACAAGGATGATGAAAAGCTTCTAGGAAGTAACATGCAGTTTCAAGCTTATCTTGAGTTATTATTTCTGATTACTTTCAACAAAATTATGACCTTCACAGTTTAACAGAATGCAGTGGCAAAACTTCTTGCAGAAGCAAACTAACTTTGACAAAGGCATAATAGAGAAATAAAAATGCTAGGAGCTAGTAAGAAAGCATAAGACAACAATTTGTTAAACATTGTTTTTAGTACTTATTCGTAAAATTTAACCCAAAGTTGTTACAACAGCAGAAGGCAAGGGTAATTAACCCAAGTTCTTGTTAACAGATCCCTTGGGATGGATTAGAGTGAAATGACAGTGAATGATAGGTGTTTGTAAATATATATATGTAGGGTTTATTTTAGAACAATTTGGTTGCAAAGCAAAACAGCTATGTAGCTGTTTTGTTTGTTATTACCTATAGTAATATAGCAATATAAAAGCATAAAAATAACACTCAAGAAAATGTATAAGGAAAAGAGAAAGAAAAGATAAAAGTAGACAGAGATATAGTCACCACCCACTGGATCCAGCAATGAGACTTGGTAGTTGCAATTTCACTGTCTGTGATGGTCTTGGGGGAAGCCCACAAAACTCAAAGATTTCATGAGTCATATAGGCTCAGGTTCAGGTAGGAATGCCTAGTACCTCCCCTGGAGTGGGGAGTTCTACAATGGATGATGTAATGCTGGATCACGGGGCACATGAGACCTTGACACCTTCTAAGACATTACAACTGCTTATTATGTCAGTGGAGGTGAGTCCATTATGGCCCATCAGCAGAGATGAATACCTCCAGACCATGCATGAATTTCTCAGTGCTGCCCCAGAGGGGAGCTATCACAGCTGAGTCAGTTGTGTAAGGAAAAAGAAACACTACCCCACCTTGCAGGATTTGCATCTTTCCTTCCCTTGTTTAATATCCACCTTGTAGGCAGAGGTGGTGAGTGTGCATGCCTTCGGCACCTGGGCAGCCACTCTGCACATTGTTAGCAAAGCACCCTGATTACTGTTTGAGCCATTAGCGTTAACAGCCCAGTCTCCCATGGGAGGGGGAGAGTGTGCAAATGAATCTCTTGGCTGTGGCCTCCTCGCAGCCTTGTTTACTTCTCCTTAAACCTGAGATGATTAGACCCTAGTATCACCTTTACCTTATTTCAAGTTACCATCAGAAGGTTTAATCCACAGTCCAATTCCCTGAAATCCAGGAGGCAGAATTGGGCAGGAAGTGGGCTTGAATGATCTTAACAATGTTTAACCCATAAACCATTTCTGTCTCTTATAAAAATATTTGTGGACAAACTGTTTCAAGAAACCAGAGGAAGTATAAGATCAGTAGTATCACACACTGCTGTTTTACTCATGACTTCAACAGAAGATAATTAACAGGATTTATTTCCTACTTTCTTGACTATACTATCCATAATGGTAAAAAAAGTAAAATGGTAGATGGATGCAAGAGTCACTTCCAAATCAGAATGCTTTCATTTTGTTTAAATATAAATAAAACATTGTCCAAAAGAGAAAGTCAAATAAGAATCAACCCCAATAAATTTCTAGCTGAATAACAACAACTCAGAACAGGTTGAGTAATAGTCTCTCTTGCCTTCCTCTAATTTTTTACTGAATTTATTTCCTAGTACAACTCAGTTTCCTCCAAAGAGGTCTCAAAAGTTTCCAGGATAGGTTTGACTCCACAGAAATAGGTAGAACTCCATGACCTCTTTGAAAGTCAGTATCAATGTTTGAAAAGCAGTTTAACAAGACAAGAAAGAAACAGATGTTTTGTTTATTTTTGACTTTATATTTTTACCTTACAATTACTTTGAACTGCTCTGTTGAATACAAGAGAAAAATCACATGATTTCTGGAAAGAAATCTTTCATGATATCTCTCACTATCTCTAGATACATTAATTACAATATATAGTCATAGATTTAACCTAAAAGAACATTTTTACGGATGAGTAATAAGCTCCTTACTATAGGTAAGGTACAATTTCATGATTACTTTTTTCAGCTCGTTAGCACAATAAAAGTAGACTGATGAGTGGAAGCCCCCTTGAACTGGAAACACCCATTCCTACAATGGAGCGAAGCTGCAGTCCTCCTGACATCCCTTCCTGCCCATGCACCCCAACTTCTTCCCTTGAAGACCATAGCACACTGAAGAAGATGCAGGATGAATTCTCTTCCCAGCCTGAAGTCACAAGATGATCAAGGTGTGCAACTAGAACTGGAAAGCACCTGAGCAGCTTTCTGAGCAGCCGATAAGAGGAAGAAAATGAGAAATGGGAGATTGTCACACATCTACTACCTGCAAGGTAAATAAAGATAAGTGACAAAGAATGCTGGGGTCTTTTTCCCCAATCACCCCACTTTGGTTTGGGAAGGATCTTGAGGCAGCCTACTGTCATGAAGCTCTTTTTCAGAGCCCTACTGCATACAACTCTAAACCACAAGGAGTAAGGTTATAATCCCTCAGAGGATTGCTGTGAACCTTAATTAATATATGTGTATAGCTGCACTTTCCCTTTTTTAATGAAAAGTGGAAAAAAAGAGAGAATTACATAACCACACTGCCTTGCCTGTGAATCACTTCTAGGTTGCCAAAGCAAGTACTTCACAATGCTTTTAATGAGTTTGTCAATGAGTTTGTGGACTGTATTTTGCCCTATTTTGCTGGTGTTAAACATGCTTTTAGGATGCTTTGCTGATATTATTTTGATGATCACAAATCCATGTTAACATCAGGAATGAAGGACTAAATTGCCTAATTAGACCAAATGCATGCATGTAACATTTGCGCTTTGCTCAACTATACAGCGCTTTGTGAAAGCTGGAACAGCTCTGTGATTAATATGGTCAATCTATTAACAAAAGCTAGATCCCAGGAAATAAAAAAACAACTTGTTTTTTTTTTAAGGAAATGAAAAGGGATTGCAAAAGAAAAGAACATATCTCTATATTTAAACATCAGCAGTGTTATAAATCCCCAAAAGCTGTTGCTAGCCTTAATCTCATGGAGACAAATGCATGATATCTGCATTGTTATATGTTTCTGATATAATACATTTCTTGATAATGTAACAGACCCTGTGAGATAGCCTGCTGTAGCTGGACTCATACATACATGAAACAAGTTCTTCAGATATTAGGATTTCCTTGGCTTCAAATGGTTGCCTTGGACACAAAGAGACTTAAAAATAGAGCAGTCTCTACATGTGGATTAGATAGTCAGCATCCTATGAGCCAGACAAATGAAGGTAAATCAAAGCTCAGAAAGGCCGGGAAGAAGATTTCTTCTGGTTTCGTCTGATTGCTAAATTAAATCAATTGGGGCTGAAAGAATATTGCAATCACAAGGAGCTACACCAGTATTTCTCTAATGGAAATGTATTCTTTTTTCTATAGATTAATTCAGCCAATAAAGATATTGCACAGTTGACATTTCATTTTTTATACAGTCAACTTATCAAGATCAGTTACTGTATAAGGAGGCCATTGAAACAAAAATCTTTATTAATCTCTAGAGAGATTCTGACAGCCTGTCATGCAGCCCTTTCCCACTCCTCTTCCTAAACATCAAATTACGTTTTAAAGGCTATAAATTAAAACATGTATCCTTCCATGACAGTAATTAGTTACTGTTGTGAATATCAAGAAAGGAAGAGGTACTGATCCATTTTTTGTGTCTCTCTATAGAGTCCTGAAAATGTAATCCAGTCGTGAGGCCTCATAACTGTTTTTCATATCTTGGTCAGTCTTACTCTGTAATAACTAACCACATATTGCTAGACTAAAACTGTGCCACAGAATTCACCACATATTTGTCTGACCCGAGCATAGTCAACGTTCATATTATGAATGTCCTTCATCTAGTATGCACTTCCTAAAGAATGTTTGTATTGCTTAGATTAAAGGAATAGTTAAACTCTCATTAATAGCATTGTGAATAACTTAAAAGAGAAAAAACCAGATTTCTAAGAGTTACCATGAGATACAAATAATATGTGAATGGTTTTCCCATAATATGCTTATAGCAAGTTGGTAAGATAGAGATCAATAAACAGACTATAAAGTGTATGGAAAATCAGATGGACCACTGGGCTCACATGACTGTCATCAGTGGTAAAAAGTACAATTGGAAGCCAGTTACCAGTGCCATTCCTCAGGGATCAATCACTCAGTCCAATATTGTTTCACATCTTCATTAATAACCTCAGTGATTGATGTGGCATTCTCAGAAAGTGTGCACCATACTGATGGGGTAATAAACATGCTGAAGGACTGGGCTGCTACTTTTTTGCCTATCAGTAGGTACATAATAATTTTTTGCAGGTGAATTAGAAAGCAAAACAATACAAACTCTTTTTCTAATAACAAATATTTGGACCTAATTACCACTTTTCATTATCCAAGATAAGCTTTTGTTTAGCTGATTCCCACATTCCTAGTCAATCCAGGATTGAAAACACAACTTCATTCATGCTAAGGACATATATAAAAACAAATGGCAAATGATAACAAACAAGATATTGATTCTGACTCTGCAATTGAAACAACCTTTGTGCTAGACTGGAATACCACATGGCTGTCTACCTCTGCTAAGTCAAGTTAGTCTTCTTCTGACTACAGAGAAACTGTTCAAACCTAAAAGAATCATTATATATATACAGTGCTTTAAGCATGATTTTAAAATGTTGCCTATATTTGGTCTACCACTTGAAAAGCCAAGAACTGAAAACTGAGGAACACTGCCTGTGGAAAGGACTGTTCCCTGCTCTTGCAATCACACTTTAAAGATTTGCATGTAAGAAGAAAGAAATTGAGCAGATAATTATGGCAAATCTGAGTTTTATGAGCCTTTTTCAGCTAGCTAACTGATTAGTCAAAATCATTCCCCCCGTGACTTCTTTCACATGCCATTTTTTGTAATTGCATGTATAATGAATGAGAGGCCTCTGCTGCTAATACTTTTTCCATGACCACATAAGGATGTCTAAACTGATGAGAATCTTCAATCTACACCTTAAGCAATGCTTTACCACTCAGTGTACTTGGTGTCTGGATTTTCGTTTTGACTGCTTTGGCATTTTCTTAGTTAATTCTGAAACACCTAGATTTCTACTCTGTTTGCACATTCAAAAAAAAAAAAAAAGAAATCAGTAGTTTGTAAAAGCATCTAAACTTTGGATTGATTAATTTGTGTGAACTTTGGAAAATTTTAAGATTCATCAGTCAGTGATTATAATGTACTTCACACAGAGGCAAACACCATTACAGAGCATACATTGACATTTGCAATCGTAAAATGCTACAACTGTAAGAGCTGACATTTATACAAGTATCCCTCAAATTTTGAATTTCAGTACAGTTTGTATATTAGAGTAATAGTAAGCCTTTAATGTTAATCATATTTACTAGGGAGAAATTATACAAAGGGTAAAATCTGCTGTAGTTCTGCTGTAGACAATATTATAAATGTCCCACTTGCTAAAGGATTGGTAAGCATGACAGAACAACGACAGGAAAAAGGCACAAAACATAGAGAATGCGTTATGGAAGAGTAGTCAACTATACAACAGTTCTACTGGAAGGGAGAAATAAATGCTATAAACATAGTGAATGGTTTAAGTTAGGACAGGATAAGCTACAAGGAAAGGAATGAAAAGGCAGAAATACAATTTTTCAAGGGAAATGAAAGTAAGAAATTATTAAAGAACTAAAGTGAAGAAGAATTACTTTATGAAGATGGGAAAAGAAACCAGAGGAACACAGAGCAGAACCTTGACTTCGTAATATGCATCAGTAATGGATTTCAGTAGCTTTTTCATTGACTCTTTCCACATGGTATTCTGATTATATGCTTCTCATACATTAAATATAATCATATTTACATTTAGTCATGTAATGTCAGCAGCTTGAAGAAGGAACCTTTAACAAAGACCAGACAGACAGTGTCTGGGCTTTATTTCCACACTCTACCAATGGCAGACTGTATGAATTAAACACCAGAAAGTGACTAATTCTCCCTTCAGCTTCCTGCTCCACTTTTTTTAGTGTGTACAGATCATCTCTTCCTCTGCTCATTTACTTTATCCAGCACATTGCATATGGAAGCCTAGATTTCACGCTTTCCTGTAATACAAGAAACGTAAAGAAAAGCCATTCTACACTGTGTATGATGTACTTCTTCATCAGCACAGCAAAAGGAGATGTTAATCTCTGTATTCATCTGAATGACCTAAACTGAAAAATCTGGTCAGACAATCCACAGAAGTAGAAAACAATTTTTTAAGTGTAAGAAGACTAAAGAAGAATACATGAAATGGACTGGCTTACACAGTTTCCAACAGCACCATGGAATCAGTTCAGTGAATTAGGGGATAACTTCTGCTTTTATTGCCCTGCATAAAGAAATAGTGTCTTCAAGCATGGCTTTCAGGTTTTAGACAAACCTGTACATTTGGCTGGTCTGCAATCTATCCTTCCAACAAAACTCTTAGTTACTAATTGTTGAAAGATTTCCCCTTTAATTTAGCTTTGGGAGCTGCCATTATATATATATATGTATATATGCTTCCTCTCAGACACCAAGTCACTGTGTCGAGACAAGGAATTCTCAGGCAGAGATTGTATTCCCAGTGCAAAAAGCACTGGCATTTTCAGCTCAGTGTTCACCACCAACAAAAACCTAGACAAACAATACACACCTGTTATGAACAAACATAGGATTCTGTGGTCTGTAAAGCAGTGTCAGAACAGATACTGTGAACTATATAATAGCTGCAACTTCATAATCTTTATAGGAGCATGATGTGGAAATGTTCTTCTGGTCACAAAGCGAAATGAGACTGTATGAGCACAAATATCCCTCAGCTTGAAGGCACTCTAGTAATCCCACAACCATGGCAATGCTCTCTTCTTTTTATAGCACATCTTTTATTCACTCCATCACAAAGTATTACCACTATTATGTCAAGGACAACAACCAATACTTTTCCACTTACAACTTCTCGTAGTCAGTAGTGATTCTTCCATATTTGATTGATATAAAAAAATTGTACTGTGCCTTGAGTACCTGACATAAGAATAACCTCAATCTTCCCACTAGTTTTACCATGCTGAAGAAAAAATCTAACAAAATTTTATTGACAGACTCTATAGAAGGAATAATTGGCAAACTGAATTGCTCTTTATGACACAAAAGATGGGAGATGCAAATACAAAGTGATTCTGTCTTTTCCTTCCAACATTTACAGGCAAATTAACAAATCCTCTTAGCAAGGCTCTTGGAGTCTGTTAGCTTAAGAAAATTATAGAATAATAGGGGTGGAAAGGACCATGTTGTCATGCACCTGAACCATTAAAAATTGAAATTGAGCCATTGGCTTGCATAGTTGAATTATATCAGAAAAAGTCAAACACATTAAAGATTCAAAACCACCTGAGAACTCTAGAAAATATTTCAACTTTCCATATTAAGAGCAAAACTCTCTTTCATTTTCATTATTATTATTATTGTTATTCTTTATTACTACTCTTATATTTTACTTTGAATTATAAACTCTTCTTATCTTAACCCACAAGTTTCTGATTCTCCTCCCCATCTCACCTAAGGGAAGCAGGGGGAGTGGGAGAGCAGCTTCATGGTACTTTCTTGCTGGCAGAGCTTTAAAGAAAAGAAAGAAAGAGAGACAAGGAGAGGCAAAGAGAGGCGATGTGACACAAAACAAGGTGAGGCAAGGCAAAGCAAGCAAACAAGAAGCCAAGGGGACAGCAACTTTATCACAGAGTTGTCCTCTAGAGAAAACAAAAACCCCAAAACAATATCATCATACTTACTTCAGAGGCTTTCTAAAAGTATACACAAATTTTGAAAGGAAAATACAGATGACTAGAATAACAACACTGACCTGCAGAGACTTTGTTGAATGAACAAAAAAGAAGCAGTATACTGTATCCAGGCTCTGCCTTTAAGCTATGGATTGAATAAGTCTGTCAGTTTTGGTTACCTGAGAGAAAATACAGAGCCAAACAATGGTATCTTGGATAGAAAAGTTTCTACATAAGCAAGAATTATTGGCAAGTATTATAATCAATAACTGATTTATAAAAACAATTTCTGCAAGAAAATAGAAGATTGCATCCACAGACTGACAGATTTTGACCATTCATGTGAATGTCATTAAAAATTGCAGGCTTATTTCATAATACACTAATTTTAAATCAATGAGTGAGCAGGGAGTTAGTTTATATGCCAAAAAAGCTGCAGAGCCTTACTTCCAACAACTGCATTCTGCTAACGTGATGTAGAATTTACCATATGTCATATGCCTTCAAGCAAATCACATTGAAGCTCCACCTATGCCCTTATCCTCTTTATTCAAGGAGTACTTCTTGCTTAATTATATCAGAAAATTTAGGGGCAAAGAAAGATTGTTGTTAACCTTTGCATTTGCCCCAGTACCAGCACTTCATAAATTATATGGAAATAGATTATGGGGTATTATTTGGAGTGTATCAGAGCGTCTCCCTTCAAAATACGAGCTGGGTTACTTTTCTTATCCAGTTTTCTGATCACTGTGAATTACTCATCCTGCATTTAGAAAATACAGCTTATGTTCTTTTTGCCTCTGAGTACCTGCAACAATCACTTAAGAGGGATGCAAAATATTCATGAAAGTGACTACAGAGTAGGAAAAAACCCCAAATCAACCTAATTACGAACCACTAAATACCTAGTTTGGGTAGGATGCAGTGATAAACTCCGGAGCTCAAGTCCTGTCTCTTTTCCAGGCAGGGCAAAAAACATGATCTACATTGTCTTACATTCCAGATGAAAGGCCTCTAATTATTTAATCACTCACCATATATCTGCTTCAAGTTCAAGAAATTTTCCTGACTCCTGAGGAGAAAACTGTCCTTTAAAAGGTTATTAGAAACTCAGAGGCTTCAAATGAGAAATGTCAGTTTACAGTTTATCTGAAAAAAAAACAACAAAAGCAAATTGCCCATTTTCATCAACCAGCTCCCAGCATCCAGCAGCCCTCCTGCTCAAGAGCAGGCTGCCACACTTCTTGCAGGCTCATTTCATATTGACCATAGTCTGAGTGAGTTTCAGGCAACTTTCTTCTGTCCAGTTTATTTGTTTGTTTCAAATTAGTCCTGAAACAGATGCAGTCAAACAACATGAAGGCAATCCATCATTCAAAAACTCTTTGTCAGGTAATATGTATTTGGATTCTGTGTGGGAAACAAAAAAGAAAAAACCAAAAAAACAATAGAATTTGCACCAGAAATTGAGATCCCCAGCCATTTCCAATACCTCATCTATACAGATATACAAAAGCTATGTGGTAAAACTAAGATCAATTCAAGCATTTTACCAAAGATTGAACTACACTTGCACCTGACACAGTACCAGTGGAAGATGCTTTTTAAGTCTCAAAACTACTTTCACTGGCCAGCGCAGAAATTTGAGACTGAGCTGTTAAAGAAGTCAAAACACTCTCTTTAAACAGCAACAGGATTTCAAGCCCTACCTAAACCTTGCCTCATTGCAGAAGAACTTAAATCTCTGAGCTGTGGGCAGATCATTAAATGAGACCAAGACACAGTGGTCTTCAGCTGTGTACAGACACACCACCACCAGGAAGCCCCTAATTTCTAGCTCTCCTAGGGGACTCATAACATTTGTAGCTGATACAAACCTACACTAAGAAAAAAGGCACTTAAGGATATGGCAAAGAGAGAAACATAAGGAGAGTTGAGACAACATGAAAGTCCTTTCCATCCCATTAGTTTTAATATGTGCCAAGAAATATATGTCAAATGTGCTATCAGCCACTTATTTATCTTGTCCTGGGGTGCATCAGGTGCAGCATGACCAGCCAGGTGAGGGAGGAGATTGTCCTGCTCTGCTCAGCACTGCTGCGGCCTCACCTCGAGTCCTGTGTGCAGTTTTGGGCACCACAGTAAAAGAAAGATATAAAGCTATTGGAGAGCATCCAAAGGAGGACTCTGAAGATGGTGAAGGGTCTGGACTCTCCTCCTCCCCTTAGGCTGAGGAGTGCAAACCTGGCCTCAGCAAAGCACCTGCTCCTCCTGCAAAGGGCCAATTGTTTGAGTCATTAACCGTTAACATTTCAGTCTCTCACATCTCCCTGCAGGCACCTGCTGGTACTGCAAGAGCAATAAAGAGAAATCTGTCTGAATAAAGAGTCTCAGATCAGAGAAAATCTGTGTATGCTGAAGGAGGAACTATTTTTGCAAAATCATGGTAGACTATCAAGAAATGCAGAACTGTTTTATTATGCTTGAGTATAAGCAAGCAAAAAAAAAAAACCACACAACAAAAAAACAATCATAACTTTGCCTTTTCAACCCCAAAAAGTCTTCAAATATAACTTCTGTGAATGCCATCTTAGTTGTTTACATAAAAAATAACCTGACACATGCCACAATATTGTCATTTTTTTAGGTTAATAAACAAAATTCAAAATACTAGTTCCTCTGTTTGAGCTCAAAGACTGCCTTAGTGCCCAGTAACAATAAACCTTTCCTTGCCATCCCCTTCAAGGACCAGGAGAGTTTGCCACTGGGTTTCACAAAATTTTAATGTTAAGAAATATGGGGCTACATCTATACAGTTCTTTTGGATTAAACACATCCAGGCCTAAGACTAGACTGCATGGTTATCTTTCCAGCAATACATCAGCCTTCCCTGCACACTCACTCAACTTTCAGAGTGACTCCGTTGAACTACCCAAACAAGGCAAAATAGACAGACACTAGTTCATAGCTGTTAGTCATCCCCAAAGGCAACATGCGTATAATAATCAAGATGCTTATATCCAAACTTGCACACAGCTATGAAGAAGACTATGAGTGGGGCTTTGAATGCGCCCTTAGATTTTAGAAGAACATGAGGGCTGCACTAGTAGATTTTCCTCTGCATTCCCACTGTCATTCTCCTTTTCTTTTCGACATGCTCTTTCTTTTTAATCTCCAATCCTGATATCTCCATACCCCAAATCCTCAATCCACTCTTAAATGTGACTGAAGAGTCCTGAATTACACCCAGGCAGTCCTCAGTCTTTTACAGTCTTCCAGACACATCTCAGTTGTTCTCCTCACATTCCTTTCACATGTCCCACCAACCTGACACTACCCCTTGCCCCTTGTCCATGGCAATTGGGTAACTCCTTCTTCCATGCTGTTGTGGTATAAGACCACTAGGAGCACAGAATACTGTTCTTTTCCACCAGCTGCAGTAGCTCAAATGTAAGCTCTCCAGGAAATCTGGCCCCCACACACACACAAACATGTGCAACACAGGTGGAATCAAAGACTGCAGCTGTTAAAACCAGTTTTTCTCTGCAGAGAATGTGCAAATAGACTTTCAGGCAGATTTTCTCAGTGACAACAGAAGGCATCTCTGACATACAGAAAATGCACCATTCTCTTCTTTCAAAGCCTTAAAATTTAATGTTGTTCCTAAGTAGCATGAGGTAGAAAAGTTTGGTGTGTGAAAAAAATACAACTTCTTAATTTTGCTTCAGTGCCAAACCACTGCCTGAACTGCTTTTTGTAAAGAAAAATTTTGTAATAGGTACCTGCTGTTGAAAACTTTACTCCAAATTTTAACAATACTCATCTGAGAACCAGTTTTTATAAAGAAAAATATTACATACATGTTTAATTAGATAATAACATTAAGTCCAAGCCTTAAGCCTTATACCCTTATTTCACCATTTTTATTTTAGTTTTATAATGCAAGACAGTTCCAGAGGAATAATTTGCTAGGTAAGGTTAAAATTATCTACAGTTTTCTATGTAAAACTGACCCTGTCTCGCATCTCATCTTGAAAAATAATCAGTTCAAACAAATGGAGACTTAGACCACGGGAGGGCTTCAAATTCTGAATGAAAATGGAAACATAGCCTTGTAAAGCTAAATTAGACACATTAAAGAAAGATGATGATAGAGCACTTTCCAGTCCAGTTCCTGACTTTGGCTACCACGTGATTCTCAGCATAAATAAGGTGACTTAGAAGTTGACAGAATTTTGGTATGTCCAATTAAAATTTTGACTGCTAGTTTTCTTGTCATTTTATTCAACGCATTTTACAAAGACTTGTAACTCTAGACCTATGGAGAGTTTGAAATTTTAGAGGTGCTAATATGTTATCACAGCCTATATATTTGTATGGGCTAAGATATATTAGCAACAGCACAAAAAAAAGCATTTCCTTGTGCAGTATGGAGTTTTTTCTTTATGAGAAGTAAATTGATATTTATAATTTTCATACTAAATAAATTAACCCTTATAGTCTGTTGTTACAGTTTTACTTGCACAATGCCAGCAAACATAACTGCACAGGTATGTCTGTACTGACAAGCCATACCCAGCTGTTGATTCTCCAAGCACAGTGGGCTTTATGAGCAGAACATTTTTATTCCATAATCCAGCTGATGACTTTTCTGGTAAAATATTTTGAAAGAAGTCACAGTCCTAAACACTGCTATGTCAGCAAAAATTTCATATTTATACAAGTCTGGGCTAAACCAAAGAATGAGCACAAGCTGACCATTCACTACATCTGTTATCATTGTTCCCATTAGCCAGAATATTCACACAATCCATTTTAGCTAGGCTTTTTGGAAACCCAAAACAAACTCCCAAGTAATTCTTTTAATCTGCCTCTTCGCAGTTACCTAACCTAGCTGTGCCACAATCTGTAAAAAGCTCTGTGTGCTGGTCCAGTTAGGCACCTCTTAAAATACGGGTCCAATTTTCTCTTTTTAAGGCATTCTCCCAGACTTCCTACAATTGTTTTCACTTTTCTTTATACCATTTTTACAGTACCACCCAGATGGCAAAGAAATGCTCAGCCCTATTTACATAAATACATTTTCAGACATCAGAGATTAGAGAACACATTTCAGGGAAAACAGTGAAGATAAAGAGATTTCAGGTGAGTGCAATCAGACAATCTTGCAGGGTTGGTTTGTTTGTTGGTTTGTTTTTTGGTTTTTTTGGGGGGTTTTTTGTTTAATTTTTAATATAGGAAAGAATGATATACGAAACTGTAGCATTATGCAAAATAAAGACTCATACTTAACATTTTAATCTGGAACCGATGAAAAGTACTTTAGCAAAAGAGAAATATGAAAGCAGTAAGCTAGCACAGATTGGCATGTTTCCATTTATATCGATGCAGTCAGCCACTTATGTCAGGTGAGAAACCAGGTTCCCTGCAGAATTCAGACTACATTAGGCATCAGGCAGATCCTTTGCTACTGTACACATCACCTGTTTCTTCAGCTCCATCCAGCACAAAGAAGAAATTCCCCAGTTGATTGGAGTCTCACTTTACACTCCCCACATAGTGCAAATTAAAAGAAAAGACAGAAGGCAGTGAGGATCCAATATGTTCTACTGCCAAAATCAACTTTGGGTAACTTTGGGTCTTATAATTAGCCTCTCAGTGTGGAATATTTTAGGAGAACATGGCTCAAATTTGTGCCTGGAATAATTCCATTCACTTTCTGAGAGACAAATTTAGCCCTTTTATTGTTTATGCTTTTTCATACATTGCATATAGGTACCAGAATAAGTCAGAAACAGAGACAAAATCATTGACTGCATTTACCTCGATCACTATGTGTGCCCTAATTTAATCACAAGCAAAAATGATTGCATGAACTGAATTTATCCAAAACTGTTAGTCTGATTTCAAATCAGCATTGAGAGGAGAGGCAAGCCTACATTATTCTGACCAAACAATATAGCTTGATAGCTCATCTCAGTGTCTAATGAACTAAAGTTTGCATAATGCATGAGTCCAATTTAGGAAAATTGAAACTGCTTTGCCTTAAAGATGGCCAGATGTTTACTGAGCATGTGATCAAGGGACAATTTCACTCAGAGAAATGAAGACCAAGACTGAGAAAGGCAAATGATACAGGAGGAAATTTTTCATTTCCATTTGCAATGGGGAAGACCAGCAAGCAGCTTGGTGTTCCCAATTCTTCAGTTACTAAAATCAGTAAAATTAAATAACTGGCATTATTGAGGGGGAAGCTTTTTTTATTACGATATAATAATTATATGTACTAATATATTACAATATAATAATCTCTATAAATTGAAATACTAGGGTCATACCTTTCTACGGTTCACAATTTTTACTGCTTTGTAATTCAACCTCAATCTGTGGGCTTTCCAGGTAATGAAAAAAACATGCTGTGCACAGTGCAGTAAATATACCTTGGGGAAATATCTACCTGGAAAGTCATTTGAGAGCACAGAGCTGTCCAAGTCTGATATATGGAGTGTATGTAGGCAGACAGTAGTTATCTCTTTGTCTCAGTTACCTGACACACTTTACCAAATATGAACTATCAGCCAAAGCTCACTATCCCTTGAGTTCACTACCTGCTGTTTCCAAGAATGATTTTGAGAGGCAAGGTCTGAAAACAGAGGTAACTTATTCTTATTGGGTAAAAAATACAGGTTGAAAAAAAAAATCACAGAATCTTGTGCATGTCCTTTTTCTTATCTGAGAGAGACACCGCAAACTTCTAGCTGGTTGACATAAACACGTTCTGGATAAAAATAAGATGCATTAATAAACAGACAATAGAGATAAAGGTTAGAACAGACAACTGAAGCACAAAAAGGTGCAATAGACAGGAAATGTGACAAGTAGTTACCACTTGCTGAGGTTACCAGGAGTCCAAACTGTACAGAGTCATAATACCAATGCTTTTTTTTGAGCTTGTGCTTTTCTGTATTCAACACAATTATGAAATTTAGTTTCCAGGCTCCTACTTTTGAAGGATTTAGTAATCTCTCTAGAGGAAAAGGACCAGGAGGTCTGAAACAGCATGGCTGTCTTATGAAATGTTCTGAAAATAGTAGCCAGCCATTTTTGTCCTTCCTCCTCCGTTGCAGTTCCCTGTGATGTATCACATTTGTTCTGCTTCTTACATACAGTCTTCACAGGAACTTTTGCCTTCATAGAGTAATAGTAATAGAGAAGCAGATTACATGACAGTGTGCCTATGTCAACATGATGAATATCTGCTTGATCAAGTATCTTCTCTAGTTTTCCAAATACACCTTTTTTTCTAACAGCTGGCCTAAATTCCTTCCTTCAAACTGCTTTTTTAAATCTCAAATCACAACAGGTACAACAAGCCTGTTATTATGACATATTTTTGAGCATATTTTATGAGCATATTTTTGTTAAGACCAGAAATACTTCCCAAAAGTTCCAAGAATCATACAGATTTCTTCTAAATTTCTAATCTCACCTTAATCAAGTATTCACTATCTATGTGAGGAAAGTATCAGTGGAGCTCAGACTGATGTAACTACTGAACAACCATTGGCAATTATGTTAAGCTAGGCACTGTAAGAAAAAGCCTGACAGCTTCATACCTTTGTGAACCTGTTTTAATTTTCCTAAATCTGACTTGACAAATAGAGGACCTTGTTCACAAAAGTAAGAAAGCTAGTTATTTAATACCTCCAGTGACTAAGTTCCTTAATTACTATCCTTATTACTATTAAGTACTTCTGAAAATTCTGTTCTCCTGGCAAAATATTCCAAAGCAATTGAGAGAAAGCAGGAATCATTCTTCCCTGCTTCCAAGTCTCCCAAGAAATGCATTTCCTAGATAAGTTCTGAGAACACACAGCTAGCCCTGGAGTAAGCACAGAAAACAGTCAGAAGGGAAAGCAGCAGATTCTTTGGTTTAAGGGTCTCACAACAGCCTTGAGATTTTCATCTTCTAAACCCCTCAACAGTTCCTTTACCTTTTAAAACTTAACACCTCTCCTCACTAAGCAAAATTATTACATTGCCATTAAAACATCTCATGCTAGTTTTAATGCAATAACTCCACTGTAATATCTAAGACGTTTGACGAAAACACATCAATAACTCTATGGTCAAAACTTTGGCTCCTGTGTAGTATGCAAAAAGCTAATAGTAGTTATAAGAACAGCTTTCTCTCACCAAATTTCTCCAGCATTCAAGACACATTTTAAGTGTAGAAAACAGCTTGCCCAACACAGAACCACATATATCCTAAAAGTCTAATGAAAAGCAGACACAAAAGAAGACTGAGGTGGAAAGAACTTCTATATAGAACCTAGAATATCACTATTTTTGACCACATAAAAGTCCCTTTTCCAGATCAAGAAAGTAATAAACTAAGACTATTTTGATTTAAAAAGGTGTACAACGTTAGCAAAAGCATGAAGGTTCTGGGATACAACCCTGCAGGTCGTAGACCTTTTTAATTGCAGAAATGAAGCATTTGTATGATTCTTCTGTTCTGTGTAGTCATTCAGCAGAAATACCTTGTCTGTACCAGAAAAAGCATGTCTGAAAGTTCTAAAGAGTCAGGGACAACATGTTCACTAAAAAAGCTTGAAGAAAAATCTAAGACAATTCTCTAAACCTTCTTTTTCAGGAATGAGACAAAAGAAATTATGTCCAATTAGACTGATGAAAAGCTCTCTTGTGGAAAAAAAATTAAAGTACATGGATTCTTCTGGGTTTTATTCACTGCAATAATGGTGTGAAAAATGAAGAGCATTGTTCTGACATCTGAATGACACTGATGAATAGTATTCATTCTTTACCAACCAAAAAAACTTACAGAAAACTGAAGAGGATTCTGTGACCCAGTAAGGGTTCATATAGGGTCACACTATATTCAGTTATTCCTTCCTAACTATAAACACATTTATAATGTTATTGAAATTGTTCTATGGGTGCTGTGACAGCTGGGTCTATATTCACAGAAAGTTATGCCATGAAGTCTTAAAACAACTTGTCTTTAGTACTGCTCTGTTACTTACAGCACAAACCAGCAACATCCATTTGCTTCTTGGATAAATCCATCACTGAAAGGATTAAGAAAGACCAAACTCTCAAAACCGTGGTTTAAGTTATGTCAATATAACTCAGAAATCCAATAAACAGGTTGACACGGAAGTAATTACTCTTTCATGGAGCAATCATGGAAAGTTCAAATTCTAAAACAAAGTTGTTAAACACTTGACCGCTCAAAACCAAAACTGATTTAGGCAAAGACATCATCAATTTACCCTAAAGTGATTCAACATCCTTTACAGCAATTTAGCCATAGTTTTTCTAAACTAATTTTCCCAAATGTTGGCAATAAAGAATGTGAAGCTATGTAGCACTGGACAAGGAGGGCAACTGCGACTTTCTAAAGGAACTGTACCAGCGAGTACACTTACTCTAAAGCCTAAGACCTGCAGGCCCCAGAAACAGGTTACTGAAATGGAAAAAACTCAAGCTTTGAGAACTGGGACCAGACTGGAAAATAGTTTCTTACCATTCTTTGTGTGAAGGCTAATACATTCGCTCAAAGAGGAGGTACCTGTTAAGTACTGTAGCACTGTAAAGCTATGGAAAAAACATTCAGCATAGCTGCTCTTCAGATCTTTTATCATTGCGCATTACTGAGCAGGTGAGACATTTTAAGTAAATCGCTCATTTGTCCTACACCTTTTGAGACAACAATAAGCCTAAGTCCATCCATATTTGACAATCTTCTTGAATTCTGGTATGACAGACCAGCAGACAGAAAACCAGTCCATTATTGAAAATTTGTGAGAGAACCTATTATTCCTCCAAGAAGCAAACTGGACTTTCTGCCAATACAATAAATTATAGCAGTATGTATTTCACTGCTACACATCACAGCACACAAACTTCATTGCAGAAAAATTATTATTCTAATCAATCCCACTGCACCTCAAACAAGGGCAGCCTAAGGCCTTTATCTGAGTCTCTACGCAGACTAGGGCTCTAAAGAAGACAAAAGTAGAAGCTGCCAATGTGGTATGTGATAAAATCAATCCATGCTCATTTTTTTCCTTCCACCTTCCTCTTTTCCACTCTGTTTCACTTTTGAGATTATATGAGCTTCTCACAAGCTCAGTGGTGGAACAGAAATCAAACATAGATTCAAGTTTCATTTTATTACTATTACCTCTCAGAAACATTCTCACAGTGAAACATTGACTGCCAGAGCTTAAAGGAACATGAATGAGTCTGTATGTGAGGTGATTTTATCAGCAAAAAATCCATTTGTCTTAAAAGTTTTCTATAATTCATATGTTTTTTATCACGAGTGATACAAACTTAATGAGAAGATATAAATATGCTCTAGAAACAAGAATAGTAACTTGATCGTAAACTAGCAAAAATTTTCATTGTATGATTAGTATCTTAGTCCTTGTAAATAAACAGACCCACTCAAAACTAAAATTTAATCCAAGACATGAGTGTTCTCTTACGTCACAGAGCAAAAAAGGAGCTTGTAAAATTTACAGGGAAAAATACAAATACCCCAAGGCATTCCATTATTTTAGAGATTATCTAAACTCACCAAGTGGAAAACCCACTCCTCAAAAATAGCAGAAATCACCTCCTTATGCAATTGCTTTATAAATAGATTAGGTAAGACAGAGAGACACAGTTTGAAAAACACACTCCAAGTTAACAATGAACAGGGCATCAGACTTTCACTGTCTTTGAAAAGATGCCTGTAAAGGAAATACTTGGGGCTACACAGTGGGGTATAAAAACAAATGAAATCTAGCTATAAAGTAGCTTTGTATGGAAAGATGTACCAGGCTATGTTTCTGTAATTGCACATGTTCTAATAATAATTTTAACTGACAAGTAAATAGACATAAAGACTAAAGGTATGTATGAAATTCAGGCTTAATTATAAACTCTGAATACTATTTTAGACAAGTCTCCACATCAAGACTATTCTTTTCAATGTCGATCATGTCCAGTGGAGAAGAAAAATGAGCATATGGGGACTTTGAAACTGAGGTTCAAAGAAGTCTATCAATGCATTAAGGAGGTAAAATAGAGCAAAACTTGCTTTTATTTTACAACACTTAACTGAACACAAAGGAAATACAGCACCCCTATAGATATATGACATAGCCTAGAGAGTGGACACAATAAAATGAAGTGATGAAATACATAAAAGAAACACTCTATGAATTACCCTTTAAGAATACCTGAGAATAAAGAGATGAGCATATATCAAGCAGGTAACCAATTACCATTTTTATGAACAGGTAAGTAGTTTATAAGCTTGCTTTTCACACTGTCTCTTCAATATGCTTTCTGTACAGCTGGAATAAAATGAGATTCCAGCTGCAAAAACCACACAAGTGTCAAATTCTTCCTTCAGCAGCAGTTTGTCCTGCAGCCTCAGCTTCTCATAGCTATTCAGTTAACACTGTATGTATGAGCACACAAACACACAGGCTTTGATGCCATTGACACTTAATAGTCTATGTAGACTCAGTGTGTTTACATTTCTGTCTCACAAAACTACTTCTAGGGGATTTTTACCCCCCAGCAGTTATGTCTAGTTCCCAATTTGCACATTGGTGTCTCTCCTTTTTCTGTTCCTTTATACACAAGCCAGTGCTGGTTATCTGTAGAAAACCAGGCTACAGTAAGCCACGTCAAGGCTAAGCTTTATAAGGCAACTTACAAGCCTTCAAAGTTATTGACAAGAACTGGATGGTTGATAAAAAAAGGATCATGTATTTTAATGGAAAATCATATGCTTCCTGAACACCACTTTGAAGTATCTAAAAGTATCTAAAAAAAAAAGTATCTAAAAAAAAAGTATCTTAAAAAAACAGAACAAAAAACAAAAACAACAAACACAAACAAACAAAAAAAACCAATTAGTGATATGGAATTCATATCACAATATGAAGTGTGTGGAAAAAATAAAAACAAGATTGCAAACTAACTTTCAAATTAAAAATATTAATTAAAAAAATCTATTTAGAAGATCCCTAACAACAGTGAAAGCATGTTCATTATGATTACAGATATAACAAAGTTTTTAAATACAGAAGAAGTTGAAATAAAATCTTGCATCCTACAACTCAAGGTCTCTAATGACATTGTCTCTTGGAACTACCACCTGGTATCACTCAGTTCATGTTTCAGACTGTTTTTCTTGTTTGTTCTAACACAAGCCCTATTTCTTAATGTCAATTTTTTTAAGCCATGCCCCAAAGAAATCTTCCATGTCCCACACAATGGAAGAGTCACTGCTGTCTATCCAGAAAACAAGTTTCTATTGTCATCATAAAGATATTATAATGATGAGTGTCTAATTGAACAGCAACTACATTACTACGCCACAATCACTCCTGGGTGTTTTTCTGGAAATCTTGAGGTTTAAAATAGACATTTTTGAGAGTAACTAGAAAATTAATTACGGATAAGACTTGTAGAGGAATTGACATAAACCCCTCTGCAAAAAGTCTGGAGTGCAGGTTTAGCAGTATATTCCTGTGGATTATGCCATCTTTGTCACAGAACACTACCTCTCCCTTGACTTGAAGCCTTTTTGAAGGGATCCCTAACATTCCTCCCCCTTGTGACACTTCCAGACTCAGTCTAAGAGTCTAAGTCTTTTTCCCTTAGGGACACAAGTATTCACATACAATTCATCTGAGAGTACCTTTGCTATAAGTAGGTGTCTGGCAGCACCTGTCTTTTTCCTGACTGTTAAAGAAACAATGAGATATTAATATTCATACTCAAGTCTAATCATAATTGCAACAGGTGTTGACATGTGAAAAGCTTTACTCTATAAAATTGGCTTGAACACTCAGCTGAACACGCATTGAATAGATATCTTAAAGAAGATTATTTTATTTCCTAGGTTTTACCTGCCAGATGAAAATCACTGAAGAAAACTGATCAGAAAATCTACCTGCAGGGTTTGATCTCTAGAGAAGCTCCACATGATTTTCCCTCAGAAGTGCTGCAGATTAAGAAAAAAGTAATTGAGCTAAGGTCTAAGTTTGGAAGTACACAGCAGGAAAGTTCTCCTTGTACGTGTTGATGATCTCACTTTCGAAATAAAAGAGATGGAAATCAATGTAATTATCTTTCTTTTTGCTCAACCACCACCTTACTGAGTTGCTGTGACAGAATAGCTCAACTTTTAATAATAATTTAAGGGAGAAAAGCTAAAAGTTGTTGTCCTGATGAGAAGTATAGCATATGTAGATTCTAGCAAGAATCCTCTTTTTTTACTCCCAAAATTGTATTTTCATGCACATTCCTCTCCCTTTGAAAGTTCAGTTATATGGCAAGTATCAGACTGAAGATGGTTCCTTCCTTCCTCTTCCTCAGACACAGGCAATTTCCAGCTACTGTTTCTGTTCCACTGTTTGTGCACCTGTGCTTCAGCAGTTCACAGTCTACATGAGAAACTGTTTACTTAAAAATAAATAAAAATAGTAATTTAAAACATCATTTAATTCCACAAAGTGTGTGACTTTTCTTTCCAGTAGACCATCACAGGGCTACTAAATACTGTAGCCAAACAGCTGAAATAACACAAATGGGGGGAAAAGCAGCTCCTCTATCAGTTCTGCCACTGGAGACAAAAAGTCATCATACAGCACAATAACTTGCAGGTTTTTGAAGAGGACTTCCCATCTTCATTGTAAATTTAAGACTTCAAGTTCATTTCTGCTCTCTCATGTAAGTTTGAACAAACTCCAAAGTAACAAAGCTTCTGGACAGAAGTTTGCTACATTTGAGTGCCTAATGTTAATCTCCTGTATTGATAACTAGATCTGAGAACAGAAGTAAAACTTAGAAGTACTAAGCTAGTTCAGATGCAGTTTCAGTCGGATATACACAGGCACATCTGAAATAAGGCCCATTTCTATTCAAAAGTTGAAATATATCTTTAAGCAGATTTGAGTCCTTAAAACATCAGATACTTACATTTTATATTTCATCATTGTTTTATTTATCATACTGCCCCTACAGATTACATGTAGTTTTTTTTCAGCTGTAAGCAAGAAACATATCAATGCCATACACTCATTAACTATCCTAATAAGACCATCTACTATCAAAGAGCTACAGTATACATTTTAAAAATTTATATTTTGGTGCATCTTTCTATCTTGCTGCCATAGAATATAGTTCAAGATACTCAAAGTTAAGGGATAAGTATGACTGTGCCATAATAATCTTCCAAGAACCATTGATTTCTTCTATTACTTTTTTTCCTGCTTTCTACCTGAAGTGGTTCTGATCAAATACTTCCTTATTATTTAACCACAAAATCCTACTTACAAGCTAATTCAGAGGGGCAGAGAGCAAAAATACATTGAGAAGTAGGTATCCTCACCATTGCCCCCATTGGTTTTGCACAGAGTTCCCATTTCTAGAGTAAATGGAAGCCAGAGAACCTTCCAATAAATCGTTCCCTGGAGAAGTCATTCTGGTAGGCCATCAGGTAAGGGCAAAATAATTATCTATTTATTAGTTCAAGAATGAAGCAGGTACTCCCACTGCTTGACATTCAGTGCTTCACATGAAATATGACCAACGCACTTCACAGTCTTTGAATATGATGTCAAGTTGTTCACGTGTAATTTGTTCTGTGTTTACTTGTCAGATTTCCCATTATCAGAGTGCATAGGAGTCTCTGACCACCTAACATTTGACATGCTACAATGATTTACCTTCTTCCATGTGTATAGGAAAAACCAAAGAATAAGACTGAATAACCATCTCTCAAACTCAGGAGTTTTTCTTATAAAAATACAAAACATTTATGCAGCGCATTCATTCAATTCTTATACGAACATTGCACATAGCAACCTTTGAATATCATTGTAAAAAAGAAAAAGACATTGCTTTGCATAGGTTAAGAGCTTTAAGTACAGTAAGATATTAACTGGTGCTCCATTTCCAAGCTGTATTAAGAAAAAAATCAACCGAATTTACAAAAAGGGATGATATGCTGAATAAAAACTTGAAAGTTCCACAGGCAGGCACAGTTACTCTTAAGCCCAAATTGCTACGTATACCAGGTTGGTTTCTAAATCTGAATGTGTTGCTGCAGAACTGAGGAATGACCTGGAGTTAAGATCTCATCAACAGACCAACCATAGGTTTTGCTAGGTTCACTATTGTCACACTATCACCCTGACTCTATCAGTTTCTCCTGCCTTTACACATGCAGAACAACTATGTATAAGTTCTTCAAAGTTATACTTCAGGGTTCAAGATTTTTGGTTACTCAGTGAAAGAAAAGTAACCCCTGAAGAGATGATTAATTTCAAATAAATATACTTTATTATATGGTGACTTTCATTAACTCCACATTACGAAGCTCTGTATATTCAACTGTCTCTTAAAACAACAACTCAATAACTTTCTTGAAAATGGCTTTGCTTCATACTTATGTTTTCCTAAGACAGCTATTTTACCATTGCAGATCTACCAGCATTTTGTGATAGACAACACAGAGCATAATACTGCTTGTAAGTTAAATAGAGTTATATCTGAAAACAGAACTAAATCAGAATCAAAACAACTTATCCCAGTGGTATTTATTGTCTTTTTCAAAAGCTATTATTGATGCCAAGGTCAGCAGTCCAGATAAAAATCTTTGTTAGCAAGTCACTTACCATATTTATTGATGATACAGGACCAATGCTGTTGACATAAATGTCAACATCAATAACTGTTGGTTTTACTGTGGAGAAAAAAAAAAAATATTATTTTGCAGACAACAAAAGTAATCACTTTAAATACTTTCTTCCCCAATAACCAAAAGGTCTTCTTTTCAGGTAGAATTACTGAGAAATATGAATTATGTATTTTTCAGCAAGACAAGGTTCTTTTCTTCCTACCCAACAACAAAAAAAATTACATAAATTAAAACCTGTACCACTTTATGATCCTCATTTATCTCAGCAGTAATTTGTTAAAGAAACTTTCAGTGCTAAGCATAGTAGCTCAAAGTAAAAACCTAAAATGACTGACATGAAACTAGAAATAACGGCATCACATTATTTTTCCCTTTGACTCAACACACAGGTCCTTTAGTCTGTTTGCTCCACATTAAAAAGAAAAAAAAAAAAATCTTTCCAGACTTTTGCATCTCATCTCTCAGCCCAGAAATCATCCTAACTTTGAGTAAAATCTTTGTGAAATCTGGTTAGCTAAACCTAAGCAACTCTTCCTTTTGATTCAGCCTCATTCCCTTCAGTCCATATTGCCTTTGCACTCACTCATCCAAAGGATTTTGGATTTGTTTTGGTTTAGTCAATGCACGTTTGTCACAGGATCTTACATGTTTTCAGACTTCCAGGATTTAATAAGTCAAGACAAGCTCTGCACTCCTTTCTTTTGCTGAGGCCAGTAGGATTTATCTTTCTTTAAGCGTCTTTGGTGTCGCTGTACCTCCTGAACATTATTCAGATAGTTGTTATTGGCGACTTTATATAACCTAACTCTAAAATAATGCCATTCTTACACTGAAAGGCACATTCAATTTTTTTACTGATACTGCCCTTCTTCCAACCCCACAGAGTACACCTTAAGCTCTAAACTGAGATCTAAACTGGAGGTTTACTTTCTCCAGGGTTAGCTGACTCAAAACTAAGTATAAAGTATAAATGCTGCTCTAACCTGCACAGTCAGAATTGATGCAAACTTGGCCTTAACAGGTCAACAGCTTCTGTCAGACATCTCTTTCCCATAGAAGCACCTTCTCTTCTTCATGGTTTTCAAAAATCTCCAGAGAGAATTCAAGGCACTGAAGTTTGCAAACTGCATTGAACTTGTATTTTTTTGCACTAGCCCCTAAGCACGCTAGAATGAGGAAATGCAGGTACATCACCCAACACTCAGAAAGCTTTCCTTTGAGAAACTACTGAGCAGGGAAGTGAGGAACAGTTAAATACTTTGGTTCTGTGGGAAGTTTATCTCCAGTAAGTAACAGTCAATTCCTCTAAAGCTTAAGAAGCCATCCAGCACAAAGCTGAAGACAGACAAGAACTTTCACATGCAAAGATAAACATTTTTTGCTTGCGTTCCCAAATTTCAGGCTAACAATGAGATGACAAGTAGTTTTAAAGTACTTGAAAAGTTAAATGATTCTGAAAAAAATGGGCACGATGGCTTGTCATGTAAGACTTTGGTATGTACATATCATTAGGAAGACTAAACCCATGTTGCAAAAATCAGATGTTAAACTGGGTACAAATAGTGATTAAAGATGAAAACCATTCTCTCAAATTCATTAAGTAACACATACTTCTTTGAATGCATATGGTCAGAACATCCAGGATTATTTAAGGTCATGGTTTCAGACTGAAATACTGGCTGATAAACTCAGATCTTCCCTTCAGCAAAGGAAAATCTGAACTCAGCCGAACAAGCTCATCTGATTAAAGCAAGTCTAATTGTTCCCAGTTAATAACTAAATAGGAGTCTAGCAGCTTCTGGTAATGAGACTTGCCAAAAATGCAGTAATAAATATCATTACATAGGAACTGGTAATAGTGGGGAACTACAGCTAGTTCTTTCTCCGAGATAGCATACATGGAATAACGAGCTTGAATCTTTCTAGAGTTTGTGCACCTATCTAGCTGGAAGTTAAACACTAAGGAATTCTGATGAATGTTAATGGCACTAGACTTCATGATGCAAATTGGCATGCACTTGAATCTTGGCAGGATCACGGGCAAAATTCAGGACCAGAACACAGTGCTTGGAATCCACTTTTGTTTAATCATTGCAGTAAAGTATATAAATAGATTATGAGGTGATAATTTCTCCTGAATGGGAGAAATGCTGGGCCAAATTCTCTTATGGTGTAAAAAAAATTAACCACTGTTTGTTAATGCTAGAGAGAATTTGATCTCACTCACAGTAAAGGTCTAATCTTGAAACAGAAGAAAACTATGTAACAGTCCCTTCTTCTGTCAAATTAAATCAATATCCAGCCTCAGACATTCCCAGTGAAATTCAAATGGAAAATAAATTTTAAAAAAATACAGGCAAGCTATTCTATTACTACAAAAACAAAGAAAAAAAACACCAACAAACAAACAATTAAAAAAAAAAAAACAAATTGAAATTGTCTTTGACTTATTTTGATTTCTTTTCCTAGGCAGAAGTTGAAAATACAATTGTAATTTGATTTTACAGTAATATATGTTCATGTTTTGAAAGAAAAGACTGAATAGTATAGCTCTTGTTGCATGTAGTCTTTCATGAATATAAACAGCTATAAACTTGGAAGATCATCAGGTATAAATTTTAGACTTGTTATTATAAGATTTTAATTCAAAATACAAACCTTAATGACTCAAAGATTTCAAGATTACTTCCTCCAATATGCATTATGAAAAAGAAAATAACTGAGTCTTAAAGTTACCATGTCTTACTAGAAAGAACTTGCCCTCTAACAGTCTCCAAAATAAACTGAGTTTCACGGAAATACATAAATAACTACATTAATAGGGAGGTTGGACCTGATGACCCACTGTGTTCCTTTCCAACCTTACCAATTCTGTGATTTTGTGATTCTGCAATTTCAATGCCTGCTCAGTTTTTCTGCATACTACATGAATTTGTGAATGCTCAGTTCAGGAAGGAACTCAAGCCACACATGGAGTTGATGAGCTGCAGATGGAGGCTTTTTTTTTTTTGCACTAAAGAAGTTCTCACAGTGTTGTTGATTGAACAACAGAAGTGTTAATACCTTACTAAAAGTTGGCAACAAGATTGCAAATGGATACTCAGCTCCAGTACTGTTTTGATATGGGTATATGCCCAAGATAGTTCTAAAGAGCTGTCAGAAACTTAGAAAAATTACTGGCAAAACCACGTGTATACAATATGCAGGAGAGCAATTGAAGGTTGTCAACAGATGCACTAGGTTTCTCAAATTCTTTGAAATAGTCTTTAATATACGGCAGTAGTTTTCCCTAAAAGACAATGCAAGCACATCCAAGTAACTGCAGTGTCATGCTGCTGGACAGTGCTATCTAAGGTAAGCCAACTGGTTATTACAGTCATTTAATCTTTAAACGTGCTGGTTTTTGATTGAGGAGGGGATTAATGGAGCCAACCAAAATATTTGCCAACAAAACTAAGGTCATCTGATCCAAACTCCTGTCTTTGAGACAGACTGTGTTTATAGTCCGGTCAGCCTTGGAAGTATCACATTGCAAAGGCACTACCAAATGAAAGTTGCCTAAAAACTTTAGACAGTTCAATATACACCTGGCCACAAAGCACTGCCTGCAAAGCTCACATAAGAAGACAGGTGAACACCAAGACAGTTAGGGTAAAGCAAGGTCGGGGATGTCTGGACAAGACAACACAGAAATGGCTAAAATAATGCTCTGATCATCAACATACATGCAGGACAACTACAGGATTTGTGCAGTTCTATTTTAAAGATTTACACTGGTGAAATAAACACTACCTGAGCTTGACTCCAAATAAATTCCATGAAGACTTTACTCTTGGACATATGGAAGTTGATAATGTGTGCAAAAAACTCAACCGATAAATCAGGAGAATTTTAAAATACCCCTAACAAAATCAAAAAAGGGAATGTTATACAGTTTCATGTCATGTAGGGAAAAAATTCTGCAATAAGTTCCTGTCATTATATTATGCTTATTTAGTAATCTAAATTATCCTGTCCTTTTAAAATATCTCTTAATTTTTGATAGATCACTGCTATTCAAAATTGATGCTTATTTAATGAATGAAACCACTTTGCTTCCTTCAGAAAAGCTTCCTCCACATTTGAAGTCTGTCCAAATAGCATTCATGTTCCTGAACAAATCATAAATATTTAGAAATATTTTTTAAATTTTAATATTGAGAAATATTTTTTAGAAGCTCAATTAAACAGAGTAGATCTAACAGAGCTCTCATAAATTTTAAAATAAAATAAAAAATATTTTTTGTTGAGAGTTAACTTTTCTTACATTGTTCAACCAACTCCCAGCTTTATACCAGTTTTACCCAAAACAGCAGTGGTAAAAATGTTATGGATCAATTCACACATAGCAAAGCAATTAGCAATAGATTTTTAGAAGGCACATGATCACATAACAAACACAATATGATCTCTGTTCCAGAACTACACAGCCACTTAAAATCTGCCCAAGTTCCACAAGGCTTCTGACTAACAAGATTGGCTCTACAGTAATGAGGTATTTCTTGAAATTACTCTATAAAGATATTTTACATAATCTCATTAGCACATAAATTGCTATTTTTAAACTGGAATAAAGCTGTAATAAATCATTACACAGTTATCAGTAATTGTAGTAGTAGTGATTATAGTGTTAATTTTTAATTTGTGTTAGTGATTATGACTACTAATATTTTCCTACATGACCTTATAGGCAACATCTATTTACCTAGTTATTCCTGTAAAACAAGCTGCTATGCTAACAAGTCACTACTCAAGGCTAACTGCAGTCAGCTGAAACATCTCTATTTTACTACAAATTACCACATTTGAAGACATGGTAACAGGAAGTGTTGAGTCACCACCCACGGAGTGTTTAAAAGATGTGTAGATATGGCACTTAAGGACATGGTTTAGTGGTGGACTTGGCAGTGCTAGGTTAATGGTTGGACTTTTCCAACCTAAATTATTCTATGATTCTCTTCTATGATGCTACGAAGATATCAGTGAGGAAAATTTAAAAAACCTCATTCTTCCTCCATGGAAGAGAATTTGCTTGAAAACAGCCAAAGTCCTCTACTTGCTACAGAGAAACTCTGGCAGAACTGACATCCCTCTGTATAGTTTCAAACTACCAAAATGGGACTGCAAATCAAAATCAAAAGGATAATCAAAAATTGGGTGCAGATTTGAAAGAAAGTTTGAATAACAGCAATACCAGGATGAGAACATACTCCTCTAAAAAGGGTATTTTTTGACATGCTAGGTTTGGCTGCCATTTTGTCCAAGAGTGTGCACATAAATAAATGGACTCCCTATGAATCCCTTTTTTTCTTCATTTCCTACCATCACTATCAATCAACCTTCAGCACTTCCATCCTTCATTTGCCTATCCCTAATGCACAAGCTGTAATTTTTCCAGTATTATGTTGTGGAATGAAAACTGTAGATCTTAATGGTTAGGCTTGTTTTTCAGTCAATCCATAAAGTTTCCATTTTTGTTTTACTTATACTCATCAGAGGGTGGAGCTCCTATACAGTATCATAAGAATAGAATTTGCTCCTGCAAAGTCAGCAACCAAGGTCTGGATGAACAATAACAGTCATAAAAAACCAATACATTTGCAAAAATGAGCAACAATATTTAAAATAATAGGTGCAGAAAATTTTCCCTGTTTGAAGATGACAGAATAATTAGTTTGTGGCACGACCTCAAAATAGCAACTCTAGCACTGTACATCTGCCCAGTTTACAAATACTTGCCCAGACACCTCTTTAATGCTAGCATAGTTTGGGTAATCAGAGAAGGAAGGAGAGAGAAGAAAAGGATTTTCTAATGTAATTAGTATCTCGGACTTCCCCTGACTCTTACTCGTTGCAACCTGAAAGTCTGCATGCAATACTTCCAACCTCCTCTCAGATTTCTTAGGTGAAGTTATAGAAAATAAGAGAGAATAAGAACTAGTAGCTGCTACATACAGCTTTGGGTCTGACAGTTTGGATTAAGAGTTTGGCAAATATTAACTGTCAACCAAACTTCCCTGCCTGCAATGTCATTCAAGAAAAATATTCCATCTGAGTTTATATCAACTAATTTCAGCAAGTAATCACTGTCAGGAAATAAACCTCTAAACAAGAACTATCTCTGGAAATTAATTATTTACATTCAAAAAGAAAAGGTTGTATTTTTAAGGGACCTTGCTGTTAAGTACTTGGGTAAAAACCCTCTTTCTTCAACATTAAACAAGTACATCTCTGTCAGCCCAAAAGACTACCCACAAGACATAAGTATCACAAAGATACAAGTGCCTCATTAGAAATTATACAGAAGAGCATTTTATACGCAAAGAACTGTTACTTGGGTTAAGTTATGAGGTCAGTTTCAGAAGGTGTTTGAATACTCAAATATTTCTATATATTGAAGTACTGTAAGCTTCAAATTAAAGTGTTGCTTTCCAGCATTTGATCTAATCAGGTGATCTAAAAAAAAAGGAAAAACCAAAATAAAAACAAAAAAACAAACAAACAACAACAAAAAACAAACACACACACACCCCCAAACTAATAGCAAAAATAAAGCTGCATTGCTTGGGGGCTTGGGGGGATTTTTGAGCAGAAACATTGAATTGGAGGGCTTCAGACTTCATTGCATTGGAATAAAATTTCTCACCTTATTCTTTTAGTAGGAAACATTGAAAGTTTTACCTGAGAGAAGTATGAATAAAAAGTAGGGTATTCCCCCTGACAGCTAAAAAGCTGTGAACCAAAGCACGTCAGAAAGCCAAGTCAGAAATTCCTCTGTGCTCACACCCATGGTTAAGCAATTAGAAAAGCAGAATGTAGTCATGAAAAAACTCACTGGCAAGATCCTGTCTTAATCAGAGTTGTTCCCATGCTGAACCTTGAAAGAGCCTGTGTTTGATGCACTGTACCAGCATCAAATGAGGACTACATGCAACCAAACTATTTATTTATGTAAAGTTTTAAAACTCAAGTATGGATCACAAAAATATAAAACTCGGATTTTGGAGTATTCATAGAATAGCTTACCCCTCACTTGCTAACCTTGCTATTATTCTTCTGGAAATGTACATGACACAGTGTGAAGAAGAAAGCGTCAATTACTGAAGATGCTAGAGAACTAGAACTCCTGCAGACAATCAAAAAATCCCTTCTATCCTCCCACATAGTGCATTGATCAATCTCAGTTTCATTGAATAGCAACCCTTTCCTCAGGAATATTCCTCTTCTTGCATAGGTGTGCTTATGCATAATGCATGGGAAATGACTGGCACTAAAACAGTCATATTTACTGTCATACTCGTGGAAATGGACAGTTAATGGGTTTCTAGTTTGGTGCCTGAATCAGAATAAAAATTTTCTGAAATGAAGGCAATCAACCTCACACACAACATTCCCCCACCCACACCCCTCCCAAAAAAAAAAAAAAAAAAAAAAAAGAGAGAGAGAAAGAAAAAGGGAAGTATCAATGAGAAAAATGAAAGCATTTCTGATTTTTTTTGTTATGATCTTTTTCAGCTCCTGAGCTCTCACTATATTCAGCCCTCTTTCCTAACTAGGTCTTAGCCACAGCACTTTCTGTCCTCAACAATGGGCTATTCAAGTTTCTTCTTCCATATAACCTAAATTAGACTAATATCCACAATCTTCTGCAGAGCCCAGTACTACAGAAGTTGGATCCAGAATTATGGCTTTCCCCTCCTTGAGTGCTGCCACAATAAAAACAGAATTTACTCCCTCTTTCTTTCCCATGTGTATGACCTTTACACACCTGTTAGCTTTTCAGGTACAACTGTCTATAATCAATCCTGAAGCGATGAATGTCTCTCTCACTACTTCATTTTATAAGATGCCTGACACTGTCTCTTGTAGGCCAGCACAAAAAAAGACTCACAGCAGGAAGCAGTAATTTGACCTTGCATGACAGTTTACAGCTTTCTCTGCACTATGATCTGGGAAATATTTTGATCTGTCAGGCAATAAGCAACCCTCTGTCACCACATATGGAGAAACCTAGCTGGAGCTAATTTAAAGAGCATCAGGTGTGGCAATCAGCAGCTAGCAAAAATAACTTGACAGCCTCTGTGGTAATAGCCTGTGGTGCACTTCAGGGTTCATTTCTGTGTGGCATGCTAGGAAAGCAGGTCAGACAGGAGAAAGGTTATGGTACTTCTTCAGAACTCAGAAAACAAACAACAAAAAAAGGCACATCTCCTTTAAAAAGCAACAGAATAAAAGTTGTGCCCTCTCACCCAACAGATTTGCTCCTTGAATACACTGAGAAACTGGTTAAATTAGTTACAGAGAAGACTTTTAACTGCCTTAAAAGAGAACTGCTGTTAAATGCTACCAAGCCAGCACGGTAAAGTACATCAGACAGAACTTAGCCTTCTGTGTTTGCTGATACAAATGAGCCAATCTATTTCTACCAGCTACACTTGTGAAAACCTATTCAGGGTACTGAGAGCTGCACAGCAGTTTCTGAGACTGCTCTCATCTTCAGAAATATGGCTAATGATTATAAAGATACTTGGAGAACAAGAAAAACCAGTCTGATTCCCAAGACAGTTAGAAGTGGCTGAAATCAGAATATTACGTATTTCAAAGTGAATTTATTTGGGCTTATAAATACACAATAAATACACGGGACCACCAGAGGCTGTAGGGATCAAGTAATTTCAGAGGATCCAAGAGGAAACCATGTATTGCTGCAGGATAATCAAAAGAAGGAAAAGCAGGCATTAGTGGTCAAAGTACCATCAGACCACAAGCTGATTAAGTTTTCTTCAACATGTGCAATTCAGAGCCTTCCTTAATGTAATGATACATTTAAGAAACAGAAGATGCAAACATATAATACAAATTACATTACTACTCTAGAGTTCTAAGCCTAATCTTGGGTAAGACTTTTTTCTCTCACTACTACTGGCACATTTCGGAAACCTCTGACATACTAATTTTTTGATGGGTACGGTGACTTTCACAACAAAAGCAAAAGGTAGTGTATTAGTTTCGAGATGTAAGCTCACCCGGGGAAAGTGACTGGCGAATCTTTCAATTTATTTCACTGTTACAAATTTTCTGTCTAAGATAACTCACATTACATATGACATTAAGCTTGAAAAAATGTAGGGTTCTGAACGTAGCTAATATTTTCCAGAACTCAGTTGTGGACTAAGCTGTCCATTAAGGAAGGTGTGAGGGAAGGTTATGTTAAACTGACTTTGAAGGAAATATGTTTCGTCATGTGGTATTTAATTTACCTGTGTTTCCCTTCACTGATGGGTATTCTTTTGTTTTGTTGGGTTTGTTTCATTTGTGTGATTTTTTTTATTTTTTTTGAACTTACATTTTAAATAGTCAATCAAAAAAAAAAACAAAACCAGCAGTGTCAAAAATGTGGTTTATCAATAGAACCAAAATGAGACTGAAATTTTTTTTAGCTGTAATTATCATCATTCTACTCTGTGCTCTGTCGGTTTGGCTAATATTTCTAATATTTTCATTTTATTAATAAGGAGGAAGTAAAATTTCAGAGCCAGAACTCAGTTCTCCTAAATGTCAGGACTTAAATCAATGTGACATGGGGGAAAAAAACACCCTTGAAGGGTAGCAAGTCTTGCTGCACTTAGAAAATTATGCATATCCATTGAACAGGTTTTTGCTTCAAAGCGCTTTGGAACAAAATACAGAATAGCTGCCTATAGAAGAGATGTTAAGACCTTCATAGTTCTGAATGGGTTTAGTTGTTATATGGGATTGATGCCTTTTATACCATGGAACAGACCTGAGATTCTCAGATCTATAATTGCAGATGGTAAAAAAATAGGTGAAAAAGATGCTTTACATCATAAAACACTCTTCTTTTTGATCTAATCAGCACACTGCTATTAGCTGTTCAGGATGAGGTGCTTTCTTTTCTTTCTTTTTTTTTTTTCTTTCAATTCCAAGAGGCATGAATTTTATGTGGTATAATGGAAACCTGCCAGATGACACCAATAAAATTAAAACCCTCACAAGCTGTGATATTTATGGAGACAAGAACTCTGCCAAGTGTGTGGCCACAGGAGATGCAGTCAGGCATTCCCCTGCTGGTAGAACACTGCTTTGTTTCCAAAGATCAAAGGCCCCTTTTAACTAGACAGGTCCTGTTAAGGTATCACATTGATAATAGCCTTCACAAGTTAACTGTTTTGCCTAATATTTAGGTTGTTCAATAAGCTCTTTAAAACTCCTGGCTTGGAACCTTGCAGGTGATACCTGACCTGCTGAGTGTAGATTGTGCATATGATCTGAGCAAGTCATTTACATGAAAACTGAGGCCAAGTATAGGCCAATATGAAAAAAAAAAAAAAAAAAAAAAAAAAAAAAAAAAAAAAAAAAAAAAAAAAAGAGTAAGTCCTGGCCTAGCAGTGACCTACACAACACTCTTTACAGTGATTTAGATGTGCTTGAGTGAGGGAGGAGGAAAGAGTAAATGTTTACAGCAGCTCATTCACTGATGGCTCTACTGCTGCCCTAGAGGAGATTGCTGAAGAACTCAGTGCCCATAGTATGGCAAGTGGGCACTCAGAATATGCCTGTACACTGCCAGGTAGTACCAGGACATACCTGAGACAGCCAAAACATCAGCTGACCTGGGAAGGATGAAAAACCACAGAGAAACCACTACCTGGGCCAGCATGCACTTCAAGACATTTTATTTGTCAGTCTTCTCATTCTCTCCATGGCCTTTGGCTTGCAAAAGTGTGTTCCCAAGTGATTTAAAATTTGCATTCCTAACCTTGAAATAACAAAGTCAGTGTTTCTTAGGCTTTTCTGACGGTATTCAGAACAATGATCATTGCTTCAGGACCACTGCTAAAGCTACCCACTTTCAGAAATAGCGGCCTTGCCATAAAAGATTGGAAAACTGAGTGAAGAGCAATGTGGCATGAAATGGTGAGTGCCCCTGTCCTGTGGGACAGTAGATTTCCTTCCAGGAAGCACTGTGCAAATGTAAAGGCCCTAATGAGTAGCTGGCTGCATATTAGTCCTAGATTTAATGCTCAGTATCTTTTATTGGCTGTATTTCTGCTTGATTCTGAGAATTACTTCTTTCTGCTTCCACTGTTTCATTCCATGCTTCCTATAAATTTCAAAACACGAATTTTCTTATTGAATGCCTATATTACCTGGTTCGTTACTTTTTTTCCTGGTGCTGTAACTGATATGTATGATGCTTTAAATTATTTGTATTAATACTGGGAACTTCAGGGCAGGAACACAGTTCAGTTGCCAGGACACGTCAACCCTCCTGTTTGGAGGATAACGGTCTCCCAGATGGAAAGGAAGATGTGCTCGGGTGTGAGGTACTAGTCAGCAATTCAGGGAAGTTAGATGTGATGCCTGATTCTCTAGAATTCCCCTTGTGTTCTCCTTGCCAAATGCAATAGTTTCTCAACTTCAAAAGGGCAATGTTATTTATCTGCATCAAAGGTAGGAGAGGTGGAAAGAGGAACCAGGAAAGGAAGCAGAGGTGAACTAACCTCTCTAGCATCTGAACAACACTCAGCTCAAGTTCTGAAACAACCAGATTGCTATCAAAGAGAAAAATGGCCTAGGACCAAGATGCTTGATAGAAATAAATGTAGTTGAGAACTGTAAAATCTCTGATATGATATATGAGGAGTTGTGTAATTTAACTCCTTTCTTTCAAACAGGATTTACTAAATTGTGGAGAGACAAAAAGAATTATTTTGCTAACAATGACTTTCTAGAACTGTAGAGATATGTCTGACTTCTATGATTTTATGGCAACTGACATGGGGACTTTGAATGATTACTTTGCCCCACATAGGCATAATATAATTTACTCTGCCTTAAGTCAGTGATCTGGGGACACAGTGTACAAAATAAATTAAAAAATTTGTCTCAGACTGTCTTCCAGATGTTGATATGGGTGGGAAAGTGCATTAAAGCATTCCTCCATCAGATATTAAAGATCAGCTAAATCCAGTATGACAAACTAAGTAGAGAGATAAATGTCACTTTGTGATAAAACCAGACACATGTATCAAATATGATCTTTGTAAGTACTACAGAAAATCAAAGTAAAGGCTATGAAAAAGAACCAAATAGACACTTTCTTTCATACCACAACATAGTCTTTTTTCCTGCAACCTTTGTATTATTGTGTAGCTATGAGACACTAATAATTGTAATGATGAATGCATACAGATCGCTGTTACTTCCCTATAAACCGATCCAAAGGGATCATCTAGAAAGCGTATCAATACATGTGCTATCAGCTAAAAACAGTTTCGCTTATAATCAGTGGTAGGAATTTTCCCTCCAATCTCTCCAAAAAATTAGGAAAAGCAAATTATATTATATGATTGGTTTGAGTATTCTCCATTCTTAGTTCATTCTGAAGTACATGCAAGGTACAGTAAATATAAATGACAAATTCTCTCTGGTTTCTGTCGTACAAACTTGCTGTGAATAAACTGAGCAGCAGTTGTGCTACAGACATTTTGTTCTAGGGATACAAACCATGCAAACGGCATAACTACAAAAGGTGGAGCATTAAAAAAACCCAAAAACAAAAGTAACAACAACAAACAATAAACCAAAAACAAACAAAAACCCAAAACAAAACAAAACCCAACAATTGATTTAAAATGCACAATGTCATTATACAAATTAAAACCAAAAAACAGACAGCCCAAGATGGTTATATGCAGGTATCTACTGGCTCTTATCTAAACTTTATAATTAAATGTAGTAGTACTGACCACAAGACACTTCCATTCTATAAGATTTCTTTTGCAGGTGTCTGCTGTTCTGTGGAAGAAAATCTCTTGAACTGCCCCACATAGGCAAATCCTGATGCCTTCTCAGCGTTAAGGAATAAAACTTCGTGATCATATTTTGAAGTGAGTATAAACACATGCTTCTTTTGCCGTGTCTTAATTTTTGTTTTTATTATGGTGAGGTTTTGTTTGCTGCTCAAAGTGTGAGTTTTTCAGATGCATTGCCTGGATGACAAAAGAGGTAAGAATGTTCCTTCCTCTGCCAAAGACCTGCTGAATACTTTAGAGCTAACCCTTATCACTAGACAAACTCTGTAAAAGCAAACCAGATTTTAGGATCCTAAGTTATCAACAGATCTTCTCATGAGAACTAGCATTTTTAAAATAGTGACTTAGAAATGAACTTCAGCCAAAAAAAACCTTTTCCAAATGCTTGTGCACACATCCAAAATACAACATGCACTCAAAGAAGCTTATCCTCACTTGTGCAGAAAGAATACTTACTTCCAATATCTGGCCGTAGCTTTTTGTCGTACTCTCTCAAAAGCTTGTTTAGTATGAGAGTCACATCTGTGTCTTGTGTTTTTGGAGCTAAAACCCATTTTTGGTTAGTTGTTCCATCCTCATATTCATACTCTTCAACCTTTCTAGAACTGCAATAACAAATGAAATAAATAGATGTTATTTTACATATCTAAAATATGAATTTACATGTTGGGTAAAGCTCCACACTCATCTGAAGAAGTTTTAGATGTCTCCCCTGGCTTTACTCAGCCTTAGACTGGTTTTGCAACAGGATGCTCCCCTTAACAGTTGTTGAGAATCTGTGGATGAGTCATGAATAAGAATTGTTTAGAAATTGTCTTCTGACAGTTTCTTCAAAAAGTTATATTCCAGGAGTTATTACAGCTATCAAAGTAGTATTTTATATCCTGTATTTTAATGAACCTATTCTGGTTAGTTTACAATATACTTTCACAAAGAATGAACATCTGCAGTATCATTTCATTAATACATCGAGACAACTGATTCATCTCTTGCACAAAGGCTAATAAGAGTATTAAAAATTTAGATCTGTTAATGCTTCCTGATAATTTTATCCTATTAATAAATCATTACATTCTCAGTGTCTGAATTCCAGAGTTTAATGTATTACAAGGCTTAGAATTAAAATCTCATTCCTTGAATTTAAGATGGATTATCACAAGCACACAAATACATTGCATAAATTAATCTGAATTTCCCTGCAGCTTTAATGACAGTCTTTAAAAGACTACATGAAGAGTTGTGACTTCTTTCCTTTAAAGGTGGATTTTTTTTCTTTTAAAAGCATGTTAATACAAATGTGGTAAAACTACACTTTGCCCAGAAATCACATCTAGAGCTATTTTCACAAAAGACTAATTTCATTTGTGTATCTGTTTTTGTACAAACTGAAATATGTTGATTTGAAGATGTATCTTTTGGTATCTTAGAAACCAAATCTGTTTGATGCCTCTCACTGGAGAAAATCTATGACAGTTAAACAAAGATGAAGTTATTAGGAGAAAAGATAACCTCAGTGGTAGAACCTACAGCAATAATCATATGTTGCTTTGACCTGAAATTGCCCGGGGGATATGATTTCATTTTGCAACATTTTTGTATAAATGTCAATAAATATGTGCAACGCAAAGCAATGGAGAATGAGAGGCACCAGTTCTGTTTATTCATGGGCTGTGCTACACACATCAGAGCAACCTTTTCTCTCAATAATGAGACTAGTGTCTTTCAAAACACCTCAGATGTCCAGAAGACTTGATAGACATGCTATATTAACACAAAAAAAACCCTGATATAAGTATAAAAATTTAATCACAGAGCATCAGCAATCCTCACATTGCTCAAAGACCACTATTTGAGAATTTAATGAAACTTTTAATTGAAACTGTTCTACAGCAAATACATCCCTAAGGATTAGCCATGAATCACTTAGCATGACCTCACAAATTGCAAGCACTCCAGGCACAATTTCTATATAAAAATAATTTTGAAACCTAGACCCTGAGGATTTTCTATAGAGAGTTCACACAACTAACTTGCAAAAGTAGAGAAAACTTAGAGGAAATTTTGAATAGACAACCATTACTTCTCTGTTATTGAATTGTATTTTTTAAAAACTTAATGTTTTTTAAATAATTCACCCAATGAGCATTAAAGAACCTCAAGAGGATTTGGGGGGGGGGGGGGTGGATTTTTTTCTACATCAGATTCATTACAAGCCTTATGTTGTAATACTGCTGTTACAGAGCCATTCTCAAAGGAGGCATCATCTCCAAAATATACATGGTTGATATTTCAGAGTCGAAATGCTGCAGTGGTGTTGAATTGCTGATAGCACAGAAGCACAAATCATACATCTTTTTCTGCTGCACCAACTAGAACTTTACCAGAAGCATTCAGACTGCACATGGAGATGACAGCCAAATTCAGGTGAGATCGTGATTCCCATTTCAGGAAGATGCTGCTTTAAAATCAGTCACTAAGAAGAGTCTAAGCAAGAACTGGCAGACCTTTTAGATCCCTCCACTCTAGCAGCTTCTTTCCTAGAAAGAACCTCCAAATCATTTAAATCCCTACCTCTCTTCTAGATTAAGATTGGGGTGGGGAAGTTTCATAGTCGATCAGACTAATAGACAAGACACGTATTTTTCAAAGTGTTTTGTTTTCTTCCTTAAGACTTTGTTATTTCGCTTCCCTTGCTTGCCTCTACATAGTTAAGCTCCTTGAAGGCACTTGAGGCTGCATTTTCATCTGTAACTTTACTGGTGACTGTCAATTCCTATTACATTTCTCCAATCCACAGAAACCACTATAGGATGATGGCAGGCCAGTCTCAAACTGGGAAGGAAGAAAAGTTACACACCACCTACAAACTCCTCAGGGGCCACTAATTTTGATTTTGTGAGGAGACAGAGAAGACTGTGCATAAACTGCAAAGAAGAAGTCTGGAAAACCCTGAGAGGTTGTGGGGAAAGGGTTTATGTCCTGCAACACGTGTGTCCAGCACTTGCTTCGGGAGCTGGCATAAAGTACCCTCTAGTTCCTGTGGGCATTTAGGAAATAGATGCCATTCGGGTGCAGGGCAGGCTGCCGGGAAAGAAGAAGGAGAGGCCTCTGAGAAAGTCTGCAGCCTGGTTTGCAGCTGAGGTGGGGGAGCTGAGGTGACCCCTTTGCCTGGGCTAGGCGGTAAGCGCATAGAACAGCCCCGGACAACCAAGAGGACCAAAGGCGATCCTAGTCCAAAAGCCCAGGGCTGCAGCTGCCGGCTGTCCCCCTCTGGCCTCTGACAGTCTATGCCGGAGCCCCGCCGAGGAGACCCTTCCCGGCCCCGAGGCTTGCGCTCTCCCTCCTCTCGGCGGCCCCTCCCGCGGAGCCTCCGGGGGTGGCGCGGAGGGAAGCCAGGGCCCTAAGGTGAGCAAGGGCAGCGCCAGCCGCCGTCCCACCGGGTGCCGGCAGCCGCCGGAGCGGGAAACTTTCTGCCGGGCCGGCTAAGGACAAGGGAAGGGACGGCGGCGGTGGCATCGAGCCGGGAGCGCCGCGGAGGCAGGAGGGTCCGGCAAGGGAGCGGGGTAAGCCGCGTTTGGGAATAGAGCCCCGGCACGGTGCGGGGGAGGCGGGGAGAGCCCACTGTCCTTCCCGGGCGCCGAGTACTGTGCAAACTCCGGCGAGAGGGACTGCAGCCGCCAGCCCCACTGCGAGAGCAGAGGAGAGGGGCTGGGGGGACGCGAGGGGAGCGCAGACTTACCAGGCGTGAAACACTGAGAGGAGGAATAAAATCGGCAGGAGCTTAGCGGACATGGTCCGGACAGTGCTGGCCAGGTGAGAGGTGAGGCAGGATGAAGGAAACGTTGCAGGATGTTCACATGGAAGGGAGAATGAGGGAAAGAGGTGAAGCTCTGAGTCTCTCCTCTTCTGTATTCTCAGCTTTATACCCTGAAGAAAATACTCCCTTCCACAACGCTCCTGGAAGGGAAGGGGGAGGCGAAAGGGAGGGGGGGAAAAAAAAAAAAAAAGTGGGACGAGGGGGAAATCCTCAGCGGAGAGGCTGCCAGGGCCAGGTATAAATCAGACTCCGCTGGCTGACAGGTGTTCAGTGGGCACCGAGCTGCGGCGCGTCCCCCTTCCCGGCAGCCAGTTGCCAGGAGCAGCGGCGCGGCCTCTCCCGCTCCGCCGGCTGGCGATGCCGTGCCCCCCGGGCGGTGCACAGCGCGGCGGAGCCCGAGCCCCGCCGGGCCGGACCGGGCGGGGGGAAGGGGCGCACCTTGCCCCCGCCACGGAGCGCGGGGCCACGGCCAGCCCCGCAGCGCGGCACCGGAGCGCTGCCGGGGACCGCCCCGCCCGCATCGGAGAGCACCTCGTCCCCGCTCCCTGCCCAACAGGTACCCGCCTCGTCGGCAACGGGGGGGGCCGGGAAGTGAACCCTGCCCCCGCCCCGGCGGGCGCACACACACGGGAGAGGGGGAGCAGCAAACCCGGCAGCCGGGATTTCTCCCCAGCATCACCAACCCGATGCCCCCGAGGGGGCGGCCGGCGGGGGCATCCCCCTGCTGTTTTGTGGGATGCCCTCACGGTCAAACTCCACACTCACTTGCCGAATGCGTCCCCCCCTCTCCCCGCCGCCTCCCCGGGTGCTGAAGGTGCTCTCTTCAGACGGAGGGAGAGGGTCGGGTGCTCGTCTCGGGGTGATCGGAATGTCGGGCATCCCGACGTACACACAAGAGGAACAGATCTATGTAATCCGTGCGCCAGCTTACACGGGCAGATAGACAAACACAACGCAGCCCCTTTATGTAGCTGGATGTATGTAGAAGTTGGCATGCACTGGACGAATGCATGGATATACATATATATGTACAAGGTATGCCAGTAAGATGTATACACAGAGAAAACAGAGATGCTGTAAACCGAGTTACATGGACTTAACGCGTATATTGTGAACTTTAGAGCAAATGAGGATTTTCTGCTATGAGAACTCGGAAATGTGAGAGCAGACAAGTGTATTCAGGGCAAAAATAGTTCGGGTTTGAACATATTTTGTCTTTTTACTCCACTAGAAACAGCACAGATGTGATTTTTAGGGACTGCAATTCTCTGCAGGTGTGTGGAGCTTTGCTCCGGGCATCAGCGTAATTGGAATATTCCGTTTTGTTTTCAGAACGGGAAGTGGCAAAATTTCACTTACATAATGCTAATTTGGAAACAAAAAACTCTGCTAGAGGTACAGCGAGTGATTGTTTTCCTGTTATCATAAATCTCGGAAGTATAAATCTCTGCTTCGTCCTCCCTTAGATAAAACTTCTGAGTTCTGGTGGAGTCGTTTTTAACTAGACATTACATTAAAAAAAAAATCTGCTGGAAGATGCAGTCTTGCTTTTAGAATAACTCCTACCTGATTCCTAGAAGAGCTAGCTGTAGGGAGTTCTGTTCCCGAAGTTATCTATTGAAGGAATGAGACCGCTTAGGGAAAATCCGTTGTGAGCCAGGCAATTAATTCCCAGTCATGCACTTAAGGGTTTTTTCAACCTTTCTTATTTTGGGTTTTTTTGTTTTTTTTTTCAACCTAAACGCCTTTTTGCTGGATTTTTTCGTGTTTACTTTGGCTAACTGCAATTACTGCGGATTGCTAATAACCAATTGTTACAAAGCTTGTGCTCTTTTCTGCTACCAGCGAAGAAGTGAGGGTGCAATCCGGGCCGCCTGCTGCCCTGAGAAAAAAACGAAGGGAAGGGACGGCGGGAACTCAGGGGTTGCCTGGGTTTCAGCAGGAATAGCTATGTGCCGGTCAAGCAGCACGGCGACCCGCTGATGTGAATGAAGTTTGCGGGAACACCGGCGCTGTGGGGCGGGCGGGAGGCGGGACGGGGCGTGCGGAGGAGCCGCCGCCTCTCAGCGACGGGGAGAAACTCCCGCTGGTGCTAGTGAGCCCCGGCAGCACCGCAGCACGGACAGAGTTTTAAGGCACCTGAAGGTTTCCCGAGGGCTGGTGCTTATGGAAACGTCACTTAATGCTCCGAGGTCGCGGTACCCACGTCCTGGTTCGCAGTGCCCGCGCGTTTGGAAAGCAAGGACGGGAAGCGCCCTCCGTGCAGGGAGGGGTTTCGCCATCACCGGCTAACCCTGCGCTGGCCATATAGAAAAATGTGTGTATTCACACACACACACAATTTGAATAAATAAAAGCTTAGCCCGGCCCCGACCACTCTACCCGAGAGCCCGGCAGCGCGAGTAGCCGGGGCGATGCTGCGGCATCGGAGCAGGTTGCGGGGGCTGCAGGGGACTGCCTGGCTTCTGCCACCGCCCGGGTGGGCGGCACAAGGAACCAGATGGTATCGTGGCAAAAAAGACCGTGCGGAAAGACACAACCGGCGGCGATTCACGAAGAGAGACGGCAGGCGCAGGCCCACCGCCTCAGCCCCGTTCGGGGGTCCGGGCTCTCGGCCCCCTCCCCGGGCGGCCGCGGTGGTTTCCCCGCAGCGGCGGCTCCGCCCCCAGCCCCGTCCCGCCCTCGCCTCCTCCTGCCGCGGCGGCGGCATCCTCTGGCGGCGGCGGCGGGAAGCGCCGGGATGCGGCCGGGTGTCCCTACCCCGGGCTGCCTCCAGCCGGCGGCAGAGCGCTCGGTTACCCCTGTGCGCTGCCCGTGTGCCCGTGCCGGAGCTATACGTGGCCATCGAGTCACCCAGCCCTCCAGAAAGACCTTCACGGTGTTCCCTCTTCCCTTGCAGTGCGGCAGCAAGCCCCAAGGCTCGAGCGGAATGATATGGTTCATTAATTATTGCCTCCTTCTCCTCAGGCTGTAAGGAAAAAGAAAAGGTGAAGTTTAAGGTTTTCTTTCTGTTGGCCTCGGTGAGCTATGTGTTATTGCCAAAGGGATACTTCAGCACCACTTGTCCTCACACTTCATCCCTCGGTCATTTCTGCTTCTCTTCATACTCACATACGTTTATTTTACTTTTAAGCACACTCTGCCTTTGCTGAGCCTTATCAAATTGTGTATTCAGATAAGGGTCATGATTATCCAGTTTTAACAAAAGAACATTTTATAATATCCTGAAATTATAGTAAAACGTTTATGTTCTCTAGCTCAATAAAATAGATCCACACTTTAATTTAGCTTTCATTCCATTTTCACAGGAGGTGACCATCTTTTCAACCTGAGGGATACCTTTGCGGTATGTCTTGTGCAGTGGGAAAGTATGAGTCCCTGAAAGTAGCTGTGCAGGGGGCTAGTTAGCATAAATAAGGGGGGGAAATGCTGAGGAAGGGATTGAGACTCACAAATGAAGTGCCTCATTTGCTCAGACTGGGAGCCCCCTCTCTAGCATGGAGCAGTTTGGACACCTGAACTTTTCTGAGATTAAATGCTGAAGGAGACTCCTGCTGGTGGTTTTTCTGGCACCCCAGTGCTACCTATACCATGAGCAGCACAGAAGGGAACTAGGGGTGCTTTGAGGCATACAAAGAAGGGCCTGAATGTCCTTCTTCTGGAGTCCTCCAGCTGGAGGCTTATTAGAGATTTTAAAAGAGTCTATAGAGCCAGTTTATTCTGACTGAAGGTCTCTGTCGCTACTGCTGGAAGCAGTCTGTTTCTGTAAATAATTAGCTCTGCCTTGAGGTAGGGAGTTCAACCTCAGAGGCCCAGACACTTTCTGTGTGCCCTCAGCTGTCTTTCAGCACAGTGCTCTCCTGAGCTTTTCAGCAGCTTCGCATGTGCATGCTGGCGGAAGGGGGCAGGCAGACCCCTGAGCAGTTTTCCCAAAGATGTCAATACCAGCCTGTAGTGAATGAAGAACTGAGCCCAGACCCAGAGGCCAAAACTGCCATGGGTGGCTGGTTCCCACATTTATTATCATATATGTAGCAAGTTATGTGGAGGAGTTTTGTCTTATGTGCGGTAGTTTTCCCACTTAAAAATCCAACCTATCATTGCTCGTCTAGTTCATTGCAACCTATCAGTATTTTTCAAAAACTCTCCAAGTTTGTCTAACTGAAATGAGTTGGTGTCTTCAATCAACATTCTCAATTTCATTTCCACTTTGTTTTTAACCAGGGCCAATTTAAACAGCAGCTTTTAAGACATGATGACTGTGAGGAGTGGTAATTGCTTTTGAGGATGGCAATGAAAAGGCAAATAATGCACTACAGAATAGGACACTTCCACTTGAGTTTAAATTAGTGGTAATCCTAGGAAGATCTTTCAGAACTCATTTGGGGTTCATAAAATCTAACTTCCAATCTTTCCATCTTCCTCAGCAAACATCTATAACAACACAGGGAAAGACACAAAATCGGTAAAGCAAGGATGTCATCTGAGAGTCACCGTGCAATGACTGTGCTTAAGTATTTGTAGTGACATAAAAACATATAAAAAGCCATAAAGAGTTCAAGCAATTTGGTCAATTCCAATCTGAGAAGCAAGTGTATCAGGGGAAATATTTCCTTATTACAAAGAACTTTATCTCCAGATTTAAAACACAAATAGCTGTGCAAGTGCAACATTCATCTTGCCTGCATAAACTGAACAGCATAGCAGTTTCACTCAGTTTTTTTGAAACTTTAACTTACAAATTGAGCAAGAATTTTTGAAAGACAAGATTATTTAGTAAAATAATTTTTTCTCAGTTTCAGACAAATATGTTTAGTTATTCCACAGGTGTGATTTAGAAAAAAAGCAGCACACAACTTGAAATAGCAGGAGGGTTAAGCTTTAGAAAACATGTTATTGCTTAAATTCATCCTTGCAGTAAGTTGGCACAGATCAAATATTAGAAATAAAAGACCTTTTCCATTGCATTTGCCTTCTTTCATTCTTAATGGATGCAAGTAAGAAATTTTGGGAGCAGACTGCACACACTTACTCCATGGTGCTGAATTGTTGTAATTCACTTTTCAACTCTTTTTTTTCATGAAAGCATAGAGGGAAAACCCTCATGAGAAGCAATTCCTATTTATTATTCTCTTTGGCTGTGACTAAGCTGAAGTGAAGTAGATGTGTTCTGCAGGGTCCAAGTTCACCTATGCTGGCGGCAGTGACACAGCTCACTCCACTCCTAAAAGCTCAAGCTACTTCCAGGGGAAACCAGAGAAGATTGATGCACATCCAGATACTACCCCAGCCTGGAGCAGGACAAGGCCAAGGTATTTCGTTTGAGCCAGGATCTGGGAAATGCTCCCATCTCCCACAATTCAGATGCCATCTCAGTGAGTAATGGTCTCCCACACAAACAGTTCCACTGACTGTGGAGAGGTTTAAATTGTTAGGTATTATGTAATGAGAGGCAGTGGCATTTAAGTATTCCAGTCTGGCATCTGTTGGTTTATTGAAGCATCTTCCAAGCTATGGGACAACACCTAGTGTTCCTGCACAAGCACAGACTGCAAGGTGGCTTTTTCTTCCATCATTTCAGTTCTCAGCAGGGTTTAGGAAGCTTCAATCTGATTTAGCAAGAGTTCTAATCATTATTTTCCACCTTTACGTTTAAACACAGTAAATGATAGTCAATACAACTGGAAGTGATTTTTGTGCAGGATGTCTGTGTTGTCATATGCCTTTTGCAGGTAATTATAAGGTCCTCTATACAACAGGTAAACACCAATAAATTGTTTACTAGCACAAAGCAAGCAACCTGATCCTGCGACCATACTAGTCTGGTGTTTGCACGTAGATCCATGTCCATTGAAGATGAGACTTTCCATGTAAGTAAAATAGATCAGATTTAGAGGTCCTGGCACTGAGTCCTGCAATGTAGTCCAGAAAATAATACTGAGCCATACAGAGTAAGAGTCAGACTTGTGTGTATGCAAATAAAACAAAGGACAGAAACCCTCTGGAGCAGAAGAATTGCCCAAGAGATGATGCTGTAAGGATGGCTCTGAGTTTTTCAGTCAGGAGACTCAGTCATGAAATACTCTGAGTTTCTCACCTCAAGAAATAGCCAAAGGAACTTTATAAAGTTTTACCCCCCAATAGACACTGCAATTTATCATTGCTTTTGATCCCCAAAGGGCCAAAGGGATCCCCCAAAGTGACAATGGTGTGTGGCTGCTCAAAGACACATGGGAAGCCGGCATGAAAACAGAGATCCACATCCTCACATTGTCTCAGGATGGCACTGAATAGATGGGCATGTTCCTCCATTCCTCCTCTTCATAAGCACCCAATCATTTGTCCAATCCCACGGCTTCTCCATTGCCACTGAGCATTTGTGAATTTCTCATTCCACAGCATCAAACAAAAAGCTTCAAAAAGGAATAGATGTATGAGATTTTTTTTCTTGGCAATGTTTAGGAATGAAAGGGTTGAAGAGAAGATGCACAAGAAGCCCAGACTGCTACCCAGTCCCAGATCAGACCCTCACCTCAAAGTGAAGCACAAAATCTCCCCTGTCCCAAAAAGATCACAGGGCTGATACTTCATAGAAAGATAACACCTAATTAAGAAACAACTTGGTTCATCATCTTCACTCAAGACATGTACCTTTCTGGGCAGCAGGAAGGATGTGTCGTATGCACACATGTGATCAAGTGCATGCATGCGTGCTTTCTAGTTAGTTCTTCAGCTCCTGTGGTGTGACTTTTTGGTCTTTCTAAAAGGATAACAACCATAAGAATGACATTTTGCAACCATATGTTGAATGCATTTTTTATTTAAACATTAAGATTTAATTACAAAGGCTTCTGGAACAACTAAATGATGCCAAGGAGGAAAGAGCTGAAAACTCAGACTGCATTTTTTCACTCATTGTGAAAGCAAAACATATCATTAGCAGCAAGGAGTTTTATAGAAAAGTTTCAGATGGACAGTACAAAGACCTTTCTGTCAATATTGTCACTGAAACACCTTGCTGTCATGAAGTACATCTTTTTTTCTGTTCACATTTCTTAGTGTTGGCTGACTGGTTTTTGCTGTGGGAAACAAGTAATAATTATTGCAGCATAATCTCTGCTACCATAACACAATCTTCTTCTTGGGAAAATGTCCAAACATCATTTACTTTGCCCTGATTAAAATGTCTACTGCTGTTGTTAAAAGTTTTATTTGCACAAGTATTTTCCTAATCTATGTTAATTTCATGCAATATAATTCTTAATTCTTGGAATAAATACTGAGAATCATTAGAGAAAATTTCTTGGAATGCAAAATCCAAACAAACTTTTTCATTTAAGTGCAAGATTCCACCACCTTTATTTACACAAGTAGCATTCCACTCCCTATGTTATTTCACTGCAAGCTAGAGTCTCAAGCAGTGAAAATCAGCATAGTCCCAGTAGGATTTACTGCATTGTATTTAACTTCCAATGAGAATTGGGCTGAGCAGTTTTATCTGTGGAGCAATGCACTGCCTGTAACTAGTAAAGGTGCTCAAACATAGCCCTACACTTAATAATTTGGCACATTTACAACTGGCGTTACTCAGTAACTTATCAGATGACAATAGTAGAGCTCTTCTGTAAAATATAGGTTAAGCCTATATTTGTAAGACTGTACATCTGAGTATAAAAACCACGATATGTAGTACACTTGAACAGTTAAAAAATATAACTTATTTTATTTGTAAACTATCAATGCAAGATACTCAGCAGCAAAGAAGCCATGTTCAATGTCTTCTGATCTTTTATAAAGATCTGTTGCTGTAAGTAATATAATCGTCTCCAAAACATCTGAGGTTACATGTAGAAACAATCAAGGCAATATTATTTGTACATATTATTAAACATGCAAAAAACTTCCTGAAGAATATTGCCCAAATGTAGAAAGTCATCTGGATCTCAAATTTTCCTTGGTAGCATCTGCTTTGTAGTATGGCTCACATGTGACTTCAGAGTACTTCAGTTTATTTTGGAGAATTGGCACCTTTAATTACAGGCTCCCTATTCAAATATGTGGCCCAGTAAACTAAGTTAAAAGTTCCAAACAGCACTGGAAAAATTATCCGGGACATTTTGTCAATCTTACTGATGCTGTTGTAAGTCTTTTTGCTTTCAGCAGGCTTTTCTTCTGCAGATTTCACTGGAGCAGATGTAGTGTTTGAGATGACAGATGGGGCTGAGTCCTTTGGCATGTTTGGTGCAGGGGTCATCTTCCCAGTTGTGTAGGTATTAGTTGATTTATTTCCCAGCAAGTTGCGCTCTTTTTTCTGCAGTGTAAAGAAAAAATTATCAGACCACAGGAACAGAAAGTGGAAACATTCTCAAGATATTAACCCAAAGAGCTAAGTACCATAATCAATCATGCTAATAAAAGCCTGTTGGCTGTTTTGACTTTGACTACCAAACAGATGGTTTTGCCTTGATTTTGTAGCCCTTACTCAGGTGAAACTTTCCCTGGTGCCAGCGAAAGCTGAGACTGAGTGGCTGGACCTGCATCCCACCTGGCATGTGCATTAGCATCTCCTTTTGTCAGGGCAATGTGGTCCTGCACCTGCAGTTGGTGCTGCCCCATGGGCAGCTGACCAGATGTGAACCTCACTCCCCTGGTTGCAGCAAAGACTGTGGGGAAGGGCTCATTGGCCCTGTTTGTCCTCTTTGTATGGCTCTTCTGGGATGCCTGCAGGTATGACCTCTTTCTAGATGTTTTACTAAGAGTCAGTCCTATTCCAAAAGTTTCACTTCAACATGAAACTCAAAAGTTTGTGTTTTCACAGAACCACTCTTTTGTCCGTTTTTGGGGGGATACTCTGGTGGAACCCTGACTGATGGAACTCAGTCAAGCTTCGCCATTTATTTAGGAGAGCACAGAGGGAGGGCTCTGCAGAGATACGTTTCATAGTGTAAGTCTGCTATTATCAGAATTCTGGTCACTGAAATATCATGCCACGTATACTCAATGCCCAATATCCTTCTGTAAAAAGTCCTCTTCATATATATGCTAGAGACTGGTAGTCTATCTCCATGAAGAGAAGGTGTCAGTTTTCCTTGCAAATTTTCCTCTATAGGAAGGTGAAAGTATGTCATGAGATAATGAAATAACTTTTTCATGAAGAAGCTGAAAACGGACTATTCAGTTATTTGAACTGTGCTGGGTACCTGCTTTTTATTTTAGGTATTTAAAAAATCTAATTAAGCACCTTGATTTTCGCAGCTTCCTGGGCTTTTTTGCCATCCCATGCCCAACTTCTCTTGGTGAAATAGTTGACTGTTGCAAATTCAATCAATGCAGAAAATACAAAGGCATAGCAAACAGCTATAAACCAGTCCATTGCAGTAGCATAGGCCACTTTTGGCAAAGAGTTACGGGCACTGATACTTAAGGTGGTCATGGTGAGGACTGTTGTTACTCCTGCAAAGAAGATAAAAGAGCCAGAGATCAGTTTGCTAACCCTTATGGGATTCCTACTGAGTTATAAACAGGTCCCAGTTCAGGACACCTAAGAAGGCCACATGAAGTCAATCAGTATTTGCATATTACGCTCCTAAAGAATAAGACAAAAATGAAAGCCTCCACCCTCAGATGTTTAATTCTGTGGGGTTCTGGTTATCTCTAGCTAGAGTGTATTCAAATAAGTATTTTTAGGCCAACACAAACCCAGTGTTTGTAAATGTTAGAATAAAGTGGGATTACTTAGTTTGTTTTCTGACATGGAGATTGCATGTATGAAATTGTTGACTGTTACTGGTTTCCTTGACCATAGCTCCTTCTTTTCCATAGGCCAGTAACTGGCAAAACTGTCACTACTTTCATCTGTGGGAGGATTTCCCCAAGAGTACAAAATTCAACTCTCAGTTACGTCTTTGTAAATCTAGAATGGGTACTTTCAGTCAGCAAAGTGATGCTGCTACCTCTGTTCTCCCTTGCTGAACTGACTTCTGATTCAAGCTGCCAGCTGATTTCAGCAGGTTTGTACAGAAGAATAACTCCTTTAAGGATAGATTAACGAAGTTTTACATAATAAACTGTTTCCACTCCCCTCATTTTTCATCTAGTGAAAATTTTGGTTTTCATCAACCTTCACTTATGAGAGTGCTTATTTTCTGTAATCTTCTAGTCATAAATGAAGTAATTTAATGACACCCCAAAGGTTTTTTCCATAAGTTTCTTTCGCAAATATACATTTTCTAAATGCAAATTCATATTAATTTCTTTGATAGTAACAGAGATAATTGTCACTAATTAACCTCTACATGGTTTTCCCAGATAAGCATCCTACAAAATGTCTTGGAATAAAATCTGTTTCAAAAGCTAGAGTATAGACTAAATACGATAGTCTGTATATCTTTTTGTTCTAAACCACCCAGTATTTTACCCAAATGGAAAAAAACCCAACACAAATCGCATCAATCTGATCTTTCTGTCTTCTGTCCTTAAATTTTATGTAATTGATTCTTGACCGATTTCTGTCATAACTGCAAAAAAAAAACCCAGACACTATTTTTTAAATTAATTTTGAGTTCAAACTGGAAGAGAATGAGGAAACACCTACAATGTCTCAAACAGAAATAAACCTTAGTGAACTGTGGTTTTGTTACAGCAAATCACTTCCACAATCCAGACCAATCCTATCTGTGTTCTAGGAGAGAGGTGGATACTCACCAAAGACAGTCCTAGCAGGGACAGATTCTCTGTTTAGCCAAAATGACACTTGCGATAAGATCACAGTCATAATGCAAGGAAGGTATGTTTGGATGACAAAATAACCAATTTTTCTTTTCAGATGAAAATGGGCTGTCATAATAGTATATTCACCTAGAAGGAGAAAAATGTGCATGTGGGTAAAATAAAGAAGGCTTACTGAACCCCCCATTTGAGGATACCACTCAACCATTCTTAATTGCATGAAAAATGTCTGGATTTCTGTGCTGTGGGAAATGAAGACTTGAGACATAGGTGCTTCTAGATCCTCACAGTCTTCACAATCAATCCCCAAAAGCAGAAGAAAATGACTGACTACTCCTACTACACTGAAAAGCTGCAGTCCTCCTATGTACCTGGAATGTCGTGATGTCCACAGGCTTAAAAAATTTGGCCTACTGGCACTGCCTCAGCCCCAGCTGTTTTTGACCCATTCCTACAAACTCTCATACTGTAATAATGATTAACATCCTCTACTCTTAGAAATCTGATTTAGCAGCAGGATTTAACCTCATTAGGGCAACTGTCACTGCCACGCCATCAGTTTTCAAGAATAAAAATGGGTCCAGATACCTTCTGCACCACACTTTAGGGATTGCCTGTCCCAGTGTCTGCTGCAAAAATTGCCACTTTGCATATGGATCCTAGGATGTCTTATTGATCTGAGTACCCAAACCCTTCAGACTGTTCCTCCAGGGAAAAAGAATCCCTGTAGTGCATGCAGCTTTCCTAGAATTAGGTACACCTTATCCCTAGGAAAGATAATCTGTTTCTGGATAGACATTTTGCCATGTCTTGTTCACCTGTGCAATGAATATTGTACTGTCTGCATGGAGAGTTCACTGAAAGCTGCCACAGCAGTGCTAAATTCCTGTCTTTTTTATATGCCAAATTCACAGCATTGCCTTAATCTGTCTTTTATCGGCTCCTCTGAATTTCAGTAAAAGCCTAAAAAAATGCACTCCAAAATCGACAGACCAGCTGTCACCTTTCCTAATGTTTCAGAAAAAATCAAGACTTAATCAGCTCTTTCAGACTGTTCTTGAAAAACTATATAGTTGTTACTGAAGGCTATTCATGGCAGTAACTGCTCCCCAAAGCCAGAATCTTTCTAGCTAAAAGCATGCTGCTATTTGCCTTGGAAAAATAAGAGTAAAAACAAAATGTAAGAATAAAAAACAACCCATCCCTTCAAGCCCTAGCAGTTCTCCAACTCACACTGATATAAAGTTAATTTAAAAGCATGCATCATTCAGTTGGTTACTGATGAATCAGAGAAATGCCTGTTCTGAAATATATATTGTCTTCCAAAACCAGAACAACTATAGCTATAATCTCTGTCACAAGACTTGACTGTTGGTCTCTACAGACCAGCCACAAAAGGAAAATATACAACAGACTGATTCTGCCTTGAGCGAATAGCCCGAGTTGAGCTGTGGCCAGCATTGCTAAGCAATTAGATTTGGCAGATTATTTCTAAGCGACAATATGGCTAATTAGTAGAGAACAGGTTTACAGTGAAAGGGTTTTTGCAGGTATAGCTGCACTGATATGTTATGCTACAGGAGCTCTGGCATTCTGGATGCATTTTACAGACCTTGTTCATGCTGAGGATTTTAGACAGAAATACTGAACACAGAAATACCTTAACTGACATCCTACCTCAATCTTTATGTCTTTCTCTGGAGTCTAATTTTCAGGTGAAATGGTTCCCTGAAGAGCAATGTGAAGGACAGAGAATACTGGGAAACTGGGGAGAAAACCCCTGTAAAGCGTCACCTATTTCCCTTCCATTTAGTGTAATTTTGAACCAGGGATGCTGAACATACAATGGTCGCAGGAGTAACCCCACTTGCTCTTTATTTAGGACTAGTTAGTTTGTGGGTGATAAGAGCCAGCAGGGTCTGTGTGCCTGTAATCTGTTTCTCAGTTGCTACTGCACTGGGATGTGTTTGAGTCACAGTTTCCCTGCTTGCAACAGAGTGACGATGTGCATAATCGATTTTGAGAATATGCTTTCAGAACTGGAATAAAAAAAAATATCTACATAGCAGAGGAACAGGACCCCTTTTTTTCTTTTTAAAATACAGAAAATGAATTGATGGCCCTCCACAGCTGATTTCTACCTTATCATTTTCTTTAACCTATCAAAGCTCTTGTCTCCACTGAAATAATAATAGCACCTTGATTTTGTAGTCACTTTTCTTTCAGCCGGTATCTTCTCTGACTTCCCATGCTGTCCCTTTCAAAAATGCCTATACTGGGAATACTTCATCCAGCAGACTTAAGGTTTAAGAAAACCCCACAGCTTGGTTTTTAATGCCCTGGCACCACAGTTTAAAGTAAAGCTAAAAGCTGCCTGAGTTGGCCTTTGTTTATATAGAACAAGATACTGGCTCTGTTGGAGCGACAAAGCTCCCTTTTACTTCTGTAAGGTCACTCTTTATCCTTAGACCATAAGCTTTACTGAGCTAATTTTTGTCATAGATTTATGTAGCACTTAAAAGAGAATCCTGTTCCTGATGGGAGTCCACTCAACACTGCAAAAAACAAATTATTGTTATTAAACAATAACAAATCTAGTACTAATGAAAAGCCCTAGAGCAGGAATGGCTGTGTTTCTTCACAGAGCTATTCTACTGTGCTGCTGGTCTTAAGGGGTTTTTTGTGTTTTAAAAGCTGCTACAGTATTTTTTGGTATCTAGTTGATGGAATTCTGGAGATCATGCTTACAAATTTTCCAAGATCTTACAAGCATTCTTTTATTGCCATTATGTTGAGATTCAACTGAGTACTTTAACGAGGCTGGACAAGACCCCAGGCTTGTTTGTTTATTGGATATACCACCACTCAAGTCTATTAATGGTTGTTCTGGCAAGATCCTGACATTAGGTCTGTGACGCCACCTCCCTGATCACGCTGACATCCAGAATATTTTTGGCCCATGAAAAATGCATGTGTCCTTTTATAGTGATGCAAGAGAAAGATTCATCTCATGAAAAAAAAAATCATAATTATTTGGTGCAAAGTGAAGAGTTGAACAATTCTTTTATTATTTAGGCTTTGGATATTACAGAGCTCAGGCTCCAGCTGGCAGAATACAGAAGAGTGGGTTTATGTTTTGTTTTGTGCCACTGCAGATCCTGAGTTATCTGTGAGAGATTCTGGGTATGGGGAACAGAATTGGGCAGCCATTTTTGGAAAGCAGGAGGATCCACTTGGATTCAAGTCATGTAACTGATTATTTTCGGCACTTGTATCATGAGGCTGTAACAGATGTTTTGTCTCTTGGAAGCAGTGTGAGTAGTCAAATATCTTCACTTTTTGGGGAATGACATCTGGGGATGTTAGCACAAAAAAAAAAACCAAACCCAAAACAAAAAAAAAAACCCAACCAAACAAAAAACCAACCAAACAAACAAAACCCCCAATAACAACAAACAAAACAACAACAACAAAAACAACAAAAAAACCCCCACCAAACCAAAAAAAAACCACCAAAATACAACAAACAGCCAAAAGAGCAAACAGGTGGTCCATGTCAGAGTTGTTTCTGTGGCACAGCTAAAATGATCCAAATTTCAAGATTGGCTGATGGATTAGGAATGCCAGGATATTTTTTTCTGAGAAGCCAGCCAAACATAGCAGCTTGCCTACAAAATCAGTAGAATCCCAAGGGACTGGTGCAGGTTCGGCATTTCCATTAAAAAAAAAAAAAAAAAAAAGAAAGTCTTCTAGAAAGAAGAGTATAAATGACCTATGACATACACAAACATTTTGTCTACACAACCACAAGGGCTGTGTATTTTGACTTGTATGTCATAAAAACCACAAAAGATCAAAGCACTTGAATTTATGCAACAGCTATTTGGTTTTTCTCTTTCATGTTCAACAATTCAGTAGAAGGAAGAAATGCCTTCAACAGCCATTCGTAAGTAATGATGATTACTGGCCTCCTACAAGCCTGATGAAGTCCAGAAAATCCATCGTTGACTGATGCTTTCCCTGTGCAAAATCGGATTTTTGCATTTTGCTAATCCCCGGTTACAATCTGTGTCCTGCTCTTTGTGATCCACCCTGCAATCAGAATCCCGGCAGCCCAGATGTAACCCAGGACATTAATATAAAATCTTGACGTTGGAAAACAAGCATTTATTAGCATAAATCTTAAATACAGGAGGGAGGTGTTTACTGTGCAGAAACTTTGGGATTTGTCTGAAGAGTTCCCTGTTTCCTTGGGCAGAGGAGTACAAGGAGTTTTGACAGGCAAAGCGGCAAACTGGAAGTGGCCTGGAGCTGACACGCTGGAGCACTCACTGCCTGAGCTGGATAGTTTTCTTGCTCTGAGGAGCAGGACAAGCTTGTAGGAGATGCTCCAGTACATCCTTTGGATCTTTTTCTTGGCAACAATGAAGGCGAGAGCGGAGCTGCCATTCATTGCAGAAAACAACGCGGCTATGATGGTGAACTGGTAAGGAAAGAAGCGTCTTTACTCTTTAACGGGAGATAGAGTACTCATTCTTTTTCTGCAGAAGGGACCGCTCTGTCTACATGCTTCTCTTGACTTTAGGTATCTTTGCTTTAGCAGCAGCTTCACGTCTCCTGAAATGGGCAAGGGAGGGGATGAAGTCCTATAGGATGGAGATGGCAGTTGTGTTTAGTGGCTGCCTGTGGCAAACCTTCCCTCAGTTTGTGTCCTGTTTAGAGCATAAGCATCAAGCTCAGATGCCCCCTCTTTATTTGCCAGCTGAAGCACAGCACAAAGCTTTACACATCTTTATGTTTTGGTCTAGCTAACTTTGTGTGCAAGTGTATGTGTACCTCTTCACATCTCCCACATTTCTGCAGATAGTAACAGGTTCCTAATACAGTGTTTACTTTGTCCTTTACA